>WNWK01000261.1:95000-290000 GCA_009830355.1 Cherax destructor | reverse complement strand
TTTTGGAGATAAAGGAAAGTGAAAGTAAATGAATATAACCCCAGACTAAAAGAGAGAGAAGTAAAGAGAAATGAGTTTCTGGATGAGGATACAACTGGAAAGACAAAAAAGATGGTAAGAAAGTACACGAAGTGGCGGACAGTGCCTCGTCTAGACAGAGAAAGACACCACAGACAGACTGATACAAGCAAGAAGGAAAGAGCTAGTCAAGGACCGGGCCGCGGGGGCGTTGACCCCCCCTGAACACCCTCCAGTCCAAGGTTTACTCACAGGTGTACTGACGGGGAAGCTTACACTGAACGTGCACAAACAACGTTCACTAAAGGACGTATATCAGTGGTGTTATGAGAATTAATAAAGTCCCTGACGGATGAAAACTCTTGTCAATAAAGTGTCATAGACGGCATATTGTGTCTTAATAAAACACTAAATATAGGACACAGAAAACAAGGAGCTAATTAGAAGAGGAGGGGAAAAAATATGCAAGAATGACTGGGGAAACGGAAATAAATTATAAACAAAGCTGATGTTTATCTACACTAAAAGAAATACGAAAATAAGTGACTAGGTAATAAGAGTGAAAGAGGAGGTGAGCTTTCTTGATGTGATAGGGAAGTAGGTACAGGATCGAGCAGATAGGTCAAAAAGGTCTTCACTGAGGTATCACGCAAAGGTGCCAGGAGAAAGGGAAGAAAAGGCAAGCAAAAGAAATAAAGAGGAAATTATTGCAAACAGGAAGAAGCAATCAGGTTTCTCAGGAAATGAAAGACAACACGAGCAACATGAGCAGGCAGGTACTTTAAGACGCTGTGGAAATTGCGAGGTTTTAGACAAATCAATTATTAGAAGCATTGCGGGTTAATAAGGTGGCAAATACTGTCTTATAAAGTGTGATGTTGTATAGCAGAGTAGTGGCATGACAGGGGTGGCTAGACTGCATGTACTTCAAGTGTAAGTAACCATCTGACACACAGCCTTCAGGAATTTCAACAAGAAATCACTCAAAACCTGGGAAGCAATGTGCTTGATGCCAGCACCGGAGTACGCAGGATCAGCTTGGAGCCTTGACCCAGTCATATTCGTGAATATAATATTCTTAAAATTTAACATATTAGTCTCCTCATCAATTCCCATTTCTTTCTCTCAACCCTCCTTTGCTCTATTCATGTTTCCAATTCTTCACTAAAAATACAACTTCACAAGACTTCCATTTGCAGAGAAAACAAAATAATTTCCAGTCCTTCACATAAGTTCTTCTCGCCCTGGGAGCTGTGGCTACTAGAGACGGCAGCCATGATGGTTCACGTGTGCACCCTTGCCACATATACTTCAAAGTATTCCATATTTTTATCCGAAATGTAAAAAAGTTCTACGCTTAAATCTTTCATTTATTTTGCAAATGCGATTTGAAGCTTTGTTCAATTCAATAATTTTGCCCAGTGGATGTTTTAGATGAAAGTTGGCTTGGTAAAACCAGTGTGGTAGACGTGGCACAAAGCCAGACACGAAACCAAAACAAAGATGGTGTTTGGGGGAAATGTTTGTATGCGCGCACACACACACACACACACACATCTGAGGCGCACATCAACCAAATAACTGCTGCAACATATGGGAGCCTGGTAAACCTAAGAATAGCGTTTCGACACCTGAGTAAGGAATTATTCAAGACTCTGTATACAGTGTATGTCAGGTCCATATTGGAGTATGCAGCACCAGTATGGAACCCACATCTGGTCAAGCCCGTCATGAAATTAGAGAATGTGCAAAAGTTTGCAACAGGACTAGTCCCGGAGCTAAGGGGTATGTCCTACGAGGAGAGGTTAAGGGAAATCAACCTGATGACACTGGAGGACAGGAGGGATAGGGAAAACATGATAACGACATATAAAATACTGAGAGGAATTGACAGGGTGGATAAGGACAGGATGTTGCAGAGATGGGGCACAGAAACAAGGGGTCACAACTGGAAGTTGAAAACTCACTTGAGTCACAACGTTGTTATGAAGTATTTCAGGAAATGGAACAATCAGGAGAGTGATGTAGTGGAGGCAGGATCCATACATAGCTTAAAGAAGAGATACGATAAAGCTCATAGAGCAGGGAGAGAGGGAACCTAGTAGCGACCAGCGAAGAGGCGAGGCCAGGAGCTGTGAATCGACCCCTGCAACCACAGATAAGTGAGTACACACACACACACACACACGTTGCTTCTTACGCTGTGTGTGTTTGTACGTATACATGTACGTGAACTTGTACACTGCGTATGTGTATTTGTAGTTGCGTGTGCGTGTACTTATACACTGCATACATGTGCGTGTGTACATGTACTTGTGCACTTCGTGTGTGCACATGCGATACTGATAGTATCACTATATAGAGAAAGCCTGGGTAAGACACATCACAAGGCATTATGATATATATTAAGACCATCTGCTGAGCTGTTTCCAAATCTGTGTACATAATCTAAGATTATAAAATGATAGCAAAAGGCTCTCTCCCCACCCTCCACTCCCTCAAGGCAATACAACCATCATAAAAGCTGTAACAGCAGAGTTGGCATAGTTACAGCCACCCTCCTCTATTTTATCTAGTGGAATATAATATTTACAATCGATTCTTAAATTTAAAGACTGTGTGTACCCATAATTGTATCCACTCAGGATTGGATTCACTCAGAATTGTATCCACTCAGGATTGGATTCACTCAGAATTGTATCCACTCAGGATTGTGTCCACTCAGGATTGTATTCACTCAGGATTGTATTCATTCAGGATTGTATCCACTCAGGATTGTATTCACTCAGGATTGTATCCACTCAGAATTATATTCACTCAGGATTGTATCCACTCAGGATTGTATTCACTCGGGATTGTATCCACTCATGATTGTATACACTTATGATTGTATTCACTCATGAGTGTATGTGCCTAGGCTTCTCTCAGAGCAAGGATCTCTGGGAACTTTGAACGTGCACGTGAGGCTAATTAAGCTATAAAGCTGGACTGAGCTGACCCAATCTAGACTGTAAACTTTATAATTCAGACATTAGCCTTGCGTAGCTGAGCTAATGTGAGCTGACTTAATGTGAGTATCTGGCTCTTCTCCTTCCACGTCTTCCATCCTCTCCCATTCTCTGTGTCTCTCTCTCTCTCTCTCTCTCTCTCTCTCTCTCTCTCTCTCTCTCTCTCTCTCTCTCTCTCTCTCTCTTTCTCTCTCTCTCTCTCTCACACACACACACACACACACACATTCCCAGGAGATATTTACAAATTTATGTCCATGTAAATTCAGCCTCGTAGCTTGTTGCAGAGACGTTTAGGAGAGACTAAAATGTTGTTGGCAGCTATGTAGAGTAATTATAGCGGTGTTAATTAGTTGATTGTTGCTTCTTGTTACCAGAGGAGGAGGAGGAGATGATGGTGGTTATTGTGAGTGTTGTTGAGGAGGATGAGTGTGGGAGGGGTGAGTGGGAGGTGAGTGTGTGAGGGTGAGTATGAGGGATGAGTGTGAATGGTGTTGTGTTGGGGTGATTGTGTGAGTGTGAAGAGGGGTTGTGAGGGTGTGTGAAGGATAGGAGCGAGGGGGGAGAGAAATGAAGAGAAAGGGATGGGGAATGAGGGGAGAGTGAACGAAAGAGGGGAAAACTGGACCTGTGAAAATAGAGTGAGTGAAGTGGTGAGGGAAAGTAAGGGGAGATTAAAAGAGTGACGGGAGAGAGAAAGCAGATTGACGGGGTGAGGGGAGATAAAAGGGGTGAGGGGGAAGTAAAAGGGGTGAGGGAAGAGTGAAAGGGTGAGGCGGGAAAATATGAGAGAAATAAATAAAGACAATATGACTGTGTAGGCATAAAGACAACAACAAAAAAATATAAACAATTCGTCAACAACAATCACATAATCCGTCAAAAAACAAGTACAGAACAATTACAGGACAATAAAATATGTGCCTTGGTGCGCACATACAACAAAGAACAAACAAAGGGAGCTTCCTCGCTCTCCTGCACTTTCTTTCAACTTTCTAAAAAATAAATTTAACTGACGCGAAAAGTCGAAGGATAAACGGATTACCAACACCAGTGAGGGAGAGGGAAGGGAGAAGGGGAGAGAGGGAGAGGGGAGTGAGGCAGAGAGGAGGGAGGGAAGGGGAAAGGGAAAAATGAGGGAGTGGACATTTACTGTTCCCAGACATTAAAAAAATAATAATTCGTTGAAAAAATACAAGAAATTAATTTAGAACAAAAAGCCTCAATAAAGCATTTTATTAAAACAAAGAACCTGAATGAAGCGAGTGAGTAAGAGTTAGAAGTAACTTTGAAGCGAGTGAGTAAGAGTTAGAAGTAACTTTGAAGCGAGTGAGTAAGAGTTAGAAGTAACTTTGAAGTGAGTGAGTAAGAGTTAGAAGTAACTTTGTGAGATTGGAAAGTAACTTATCCCTCACACAAGAGACAAAACTCTTAAGGTGACGGATCGTCTTCTTTAAGGAAGTCTGGTCATCTTAAGAGAAGATGACCAGACTCCAACATCGTTCTTGAAGGTGTAAAACTTTGAGCAGGATTACTATTCTCGGTGCACTTACAGTTGTTGCATTATTAGCTGCCCAGAAACGTTATGTAAGGCAGAGTCTGCTAGAGAAAATACTTCCATTAAGAGAGAGAGTCAGCATTTACTGAGTCAGTCACAGAAATGCTCAGGGCACGAGCAAGACTGTTCTCGTTACAACAGTTCTTGGAGAACATTTTCTGATATTTGTGGACTAGTATGATGCACAGATATACCTTGGTGGGGCCCTGAGAGAGACACAGTGCACTGTAAAGTTCTCCAGGAACCTTGTCAATCAAGATAAGTGCTACGAGGCTGCCGCTGACCGCAGCATCTTCCTCGGACAATGAGCATCGACTCTCACTGCTAAATTCTCGTACAAACTGTAAGATTAAACAACAAAAAAGCAGCATCCCAAGTTAATTTTATTGAGTTTTTTAATTATCCTAGATACACGTATCACAGTGTTGTCACCAGTGATACTAACTGCTAACTGCCAGTCTGTCTGGTGGTGGTCAGTCCTGTTTACATGTTACAGTGGAGGCTCACCTAGCAGTGCGTGGGAGACTATATATATATATATATATATATATATATATATATATATATATATATATATATATATATATATATATATATATATATATATATATATATATATATATATAATATATATATACACACACACACACAAGGATGGTTGCTGCCCACCAACACACCTTATACACTCTCTCTTCTCCTCTCACTCCCCAGTATATATAAGAAGAGGTTAGTACCTCCCTGGATGGTTGCTATATACCAACCTGACACACTCTTCCTCTCACTCCCTACCCTTCTCATATGTTTCCCCCCTCCCCCATGCGGAAAATGTTTACAGAATTAGGAATAAGAGTTTGCAGATGTTATTCTTCTTCAGTTCGTATCAGAGACTGGCCAGCACTATCATTATGGTAAAGTTACTGTGTTGGTGTCTACCTGAATTGTTGGTGTCTACTTGATTTGTTGGTGTCTACCTGATTTGTCGGTGTCTACTTGATTTGTCGGTGTCTACCTGATTTATCGGTGTATACCTGGAGTATACCTGGAGAGAGTTCCAGGGGTCAACGCCCCTGCGGCCCGGTCTGTGACTTGATTTGTCGGCTGAAAGCCACAATTTAGTGCGAAGTTAGAGCCACCTGGAAGCCATAATTTAGTGTGAAGTTAGAACCACCTGGAAGCCACAATTTAGTGTGAAGTTAGAGCCACCTGGAAGCCATAATTTAGTGTGAAGTTAGAGCCACCTGGAAGCCACAATTTAGTGTGAAGTTAGAGCCACCTGGAAGCCACAATTTAGTGTGAAGTTAGAGCCACCTGGAAGCCACAGTTTTCACACTTTCTTAATATTGACTTGGTTTTTATATTGTAAGGAGCTGTTATGTACGTGAAGGAGTAGAGAAGGAAACTATGATGGACTGAAGTTTCTCCTTCCCACCTCTCTCTCTCTCTCTCTCTCTCTCTCTCTCTCTCTCTCTCTCTCTCTCTCTCTCTCTCTCTCTCTTTTTCTCTCATACTAATTCTCACACAACAAGCAGCAGCAGCAGGGGACTTCCCCTAACTGACTAGCAAAACACAGTTTGTCATAACAAGAGAGGGCACTCGGGTAAATGATGGTAGAAAGAGGGAGACATAAGAGAGTAAGGAAGAGAGAAAGAAAGAGGGAAATACAAGAGAGTAAAGAAGAGAGGAAGAAAGGGGAGAGAATGAGCTCTACACATAAATAGATTAATATTTAATTACAATGTTGCTGGGGTCAGGTTTCCAGATGAGCTGAGCTCAGTTGGATGATATCAGGTGTCGTGAGCTGAGGTAGGATGATATCTCAGCTTGTGAGGTGAGCTGAGGTGGAGTGATATCTCTCAGCTTGTGAGGTGAGCTGAGGTGGAGTGATATCTCTCAGCTTGTGAGGTGAGCTGAGGTGGGATGATATCTCTCAGCTTGTGAGGTGAGCTGAGGTGGAATGATATCTCTCAGCTTGTGAGGTGAGCTGAGGTGGAATGATATCTCTCAGCTTGTGAGGTGAGCTGAGGTGGAATGATATCTCTCAGCTTGTGAGGTGAGCTGAGGTGGAATGATATCTCTCAGCTTGTGAGGTGAGCTGAGGTGGAATGATATCTCTCAGCTTGTGAGGTGAGCTGAGGTGGAATGATATCTCTCAGCTTGTGAGGTGAGCTGAGGTGGAATGATATCTGTCAGCTTGTGAGGTGAGCTGAGGTGGAATGATTCTCAGCTTGTGAGGTGAGCTGAGGTGGAATGATATCTCTCAGCTTGTGAGGTGAGCTGAGGTGGAATGATATCTCTCAGCTTGTGAGGTGAGCTGAGGTGGAATGATATCTCTCAGCTTGTGAGGTGAGCTGAGGTGGAATGATATCTCTCAGCTTGTGAGGTGAGCTGAGGTGGAATGATATCTCTCAGCTTGTGAGGTGAGCTGAGGTGGAATGATATCTCTCAGCTCTGCTGAGGTGAGCTGAGGTGGAATGATATCTCTCAGCTTGTAGTGAGCTGAGGTGGAATGATATCTTCAGCTTGTAGGTGAGCTTGGTGGAATGATATCTGTCAGCTTGTGAGGTGAGCTGAGGTGGAATGATTCGTCAGCTTGTGAGGTGAGCTGAGGTGGAATGATTTCTCAGCTTGTGAGGTGAGCTGAGTGGAATGATACTCTCAGCTTTGTGGGTGAGCTGAGGTGGAATGATATCCTCAGCTTGTGAGGTGAGCTGAGGTGGAATGATATCTCTCAGCTTGTGAGTGAGCTTAGGTGGAATGATATCTCTAGCTTGTGAGGTAGCTGAGGTGGAATGATATTCTCAGCTTGTGAGTGAGCTGAGGTGGAATGATACTCTCAGCTTGTGAGTGAGCTGAGGTGGAATGATATCTCTCAGCTTGTGAGGTGAGCTGAGGTGGAATGATATCTCTCAGCTTGTGAGGTGAGCTGAGTGGAATGATTCTCGAGCTTTGAGGTGAGTCTCCTCCTTCCTCCCTCCCTCCTTCCCTCCTTCCTCCCGCCTTCCTCCCTCCTTCCTCCGCCTCCTCCCTCACCACTAACCAGCAACATCACTCCTAATCACTCACTCTTCCATTGTACAAACTCAGCATGCAGCCAGGGCCTCACTATTACCATATTAAAAGGACTTGAAAAGACATTTGGGAGAACTTGAAATAAATTCATACGCCGTGCATTAATTTTTTAATGTGTGTGTGTGTGTACTCTGCGTGTGTGTGTGTGTGTGTGTGTGTGTGTGTGTGTGTGTGTGTCTGTGTCGTCTGTGTGTCTGTGTGTGTGTGTGTGTGTGTGTGTGTGTGTGCGTCTGTGTGTGTACGTCTGCGTGTGTGTGTGTGTGTGTGTGTGTGTGTGCGTCTGTGTGTGTGTGTGTGTGTGTGTGTGTGTCTGTGTGTGTGTGTGTGTGTGTGGTCTGTGTGTGTGTGTGTGTGTGTGTGTGTGTGTGTGTGCGTCTGTGTGTGTGTGTGTGTGTATGTGTGTGTGTGTGTGTTTGTGTGTGTGAGCGTGTTTGTCTGTGTGTGTGTGTCTGTCTTTGTGCGTATGTGTGTGTGTGTATACACTCGCCTACTTGTGGTTGCAGGGGTTGAGTCTCAGCTCTTGTCCCTGCCACTTCCTCGTTCACTCCTAGCAACCTGAGTCCTATTGTACATATTCTTAAAGGTTATATCTTCTCAGTAGCGTAACGGAGTCTGTAAACAGTGAAACACTGGAATCAGTTCCTTCTCACAAGCTATTTTTGTGTATCAGAATAGTAATAGCTGGGAATGATTATCCTTGAGGGAGCCCACTCATCACCCTCGCCCAGCCTTAGGCTTCCTCATGCACCCTCAACTCCTCTCTCATGTTGCTGAAACATTCTGTGGGTCACTGAAGCATTATTCTCTCTGTCTATCTTGTGGTTTAATTTGTGAGGGTCATTAAGTGTTCGTAGCTACAGGGTCGGCCTTAAGCCGATTGGGCTGATTGTTCCCAATTGGGCCCCGCGCCTAAGGGAACCCCGCGCCTACGGGAACCCCGCGCTAGTGTAATCTACTCTCGGCTTGTAATGTACGCACAACACGAAGTAAAAAAAAAAAAGGCCCTTGAATATAATATGTTGGCGAATTTACCCGAAAGCGGTAGCGAAGTTGCCCGATGGGGTGGCGATTGTACCCGACATTTGATTATTGGAAAAAAGGGATTAAAACACGAACGAAACAAATAAAACCACCGAATCACAAGTTTACTTGGCTATTTATAGATTTTTAGACCTACTTAGGCGTGACTTTAATAGATTGGCTGCACGTGGCCTTCTATCACGAAAGCCATGGCCTACACCAGTGTAAAGGAAAACTTGCTAACGTATTGCGATGGCTTATATGTGGCGAAATTCCCGTACTGTACTCAGTAGGCCTATATTCAGAATCAGGTATTTAAATTTTACAAAAGGACAGGACCTCAGTTTCCTCGAGTGATATACAAATTTTGTTTGTTACTTGTAGGCTTACATGTATGTAATTTTATATTAAAATGTAGCTTATATCTGTTTGGTCTATTAACTCGCATGCATTTTTTAAACGCACAGTTTGATTCCCTACATGGGGCCCACCAAAAATGTTCCCAATTGGGCCCCGCACCTCCTAAGGCAGGCTCCGCGTAGCTACACAACCAGAGCTCTACTGGTCGTGCCTCGTCTTAGTTAATAGTTGAAACACTGCCTTGTCGTTCAAGTTATTCCATTCTTCTTTCACTTTATTTATAACGAATTTTTTTATTTCGGGTCCACTTCCTTCTTAATTATTACCCGTGTTGAAGGTACTAAATATGTCTTTACCTATTTTTTTCATATTCTTTTATAACCTTATATGTTGTTATCATATCTCCTCGTGTCGTCCTCCCATCCTACGTGGGTACCATCTTTAGTGTTTTCAACCTTTCATCAAAACTCATTTTTTTTTATCTCTCTGGTGTATTTTGTAGCTCTTGTTTGAACTTTTCCTATCTGATACCCCTGTTTTTTTCAGTTGTGGGCACCACACACCTTGTTTCAAGGTTCGTAGGTTCGAGTCTCCTTCGGCCAGAGATCAGTGTTTGTTATATATATATATATATATATATATATATATATATATATATATATATATATATATATATATATATATATATATATATATATATATATTCGCAAACACTAATCTCAGGTCGAAGGAACTCGAACCTACGAACCTTGAAACAAGTACGCTGTGCTCTACTCACCGTACCACGCTGGTCCAATACCTTGGCGCCCAGCTAACGCTAGAGTCTGCGAATTCTAAACATTGTAAAAATCTCTCGTCGGTCGATGCATTCAGGGATGAGATGAAAAGCTGAAAGCCACCTGCCTGAAAGCTGGCTGCCTTGGACCAATCGTCTAGCGTTAGCTGGGCGCCAAGGTATTGGACCAGTGTGGTACGGTGAGTAGAGCACTGCGTACCTTGTTTCAAGGTTCGTAGGTTCGAGTCTCCTTCGACCTGAGTTTAGAGTTTGTGAATATTTCGCCTGTTTTGCGAATTCTAAACACACACACACACACACACACACACACACACACACACACACACACACACACACAGAAACAAGGGGTCACAATTGGAAGCTGAAGACTTAGATGAATCAAAGGGATGTTAGGAAGCATTTCTTCGGCCATAGAGTAGTCAGGAAGTGGAATAGTCTAGCGAATGATGTAGTGGAGTCAGGAACCATACATAGCTTTAAGACGAGGTATGATAAAGCTCATGGAGCAGGGAGAGCAGAGACCCAGTAGCGGACAGCGAAGAGGCGGGGCCAGGAGCTGAGTATCGACCCCTGCAACCACAATTAGGTGAGTACATACATCTTTCTTTCTTTCAACAAGTCGGCCGTTTCCCACCAAGGCAGGGTGGCCCAAAGAGAAAAACAAGTTTCTCTTTTTAACTTTAGTAATATATACAGGAGAAGGGGTTACTAGCCCCTTGCTCCCGGCATTTTAGTCGCCTTTTACGACACGCATGGCTTACGGAGGAAGAATTCTGTTCCACTTCCCCATGGAGAGAGTACATACATATATATATATATATATATATATATATATATATATATATATATATATATATATATACACCTCTAGTACATTATCCAGCTGTATGATAGTTGTCTCGTCTCTGGCTACTTATACTTCCTTGCTACAGGTCCTCATAGTACTTCTGCAACTTCACAAATAACCCCAACACCACCACCGGTGCCATCATTCCTAAGAGCACCACCACCAGCTCTTACACCATAAACCACAAACACCACCACCAGACAGACAGCCAGACCGAAAAATAAAAAAATAGTGGCTTACATGCAGCCGCTAATTGGTAGCAGGTGTGGCTTGGCTAACAAATTGGTGCAGCTTATAAACCAGTTTTAATCTTGGGAACAAGCTGAATTTACGTAAAAAGATAGAGAGCCGCGTTTACCTTCATCTGGGGGCTATGTAAATGATTTATATATTTAATTAAATTTTTCGCTCCAGATATGATATATGGTTGGCGGTTGTGGGTAAAATAATTCCTTAAAAGGCCGCTTTCTTTATCTCAACATATATTTTTTTTCGATTTTTTTTTTCATCCTGTTATTTCCTGTTCCGTTTTTTCTTTCCTCCCGTTTATTCTGCTTCCTTTTATAGTGTACCGTTTGCATTAATCTCTTTCTTCTACTTCTGTTTCATCCTTGGTCTTCCAGTATTATGTCTTCTTTTTTCTAACATCTGTAACTAATTTAATGTTAGTCAATAGTTTGGTGATGGTGGATGTAGACACAGAGAAACTCAACAAGTGTCGACTCTTCAACTACCAATGCCCACTTTGTCTAGGTGATAGTCCTAGTAGGAGCCGAGACTACTGGCTCCTAGGATAAAGGTGATAGTCTTAGTAGGAGCCGAGACCTCTGGCTCCTAGGATAAAGAAGGTGATGGTCCTAGTAGGAGCCAAGACCACTGGCTCCTAGGATAAAGACACTGTTTTCTCAGAGAACTGCGTTCCTAGCCCATCCACACTGATAGATACCCAAAAAGTGCTATCTTAATGTTCCAGTATCTCAGTGTGGCTATCCAGAGGGTAAACGCCACCTTCCGTTTATCTACCCTTTTGCTTATTGAAAAAATGAATTAGATTCAACCATTGATTTGAGAGTAAGAAATAATACATATTTATTCACGTAAGATATGTTAACTATCTCGTCGAGTGGTTAAAAATTATGTTTTTTTTTTTTAATAAAATCTTATCATTGATTCAGTCACCAGTAGATTCAAGTTGCAAAAACTAGTGATGATTTTAATTTGAACGGAAACCCAAGACTATAAGCCCATTACCGGGCTTACAAGAGGAAGGAGTCGAAACTAGAACTTACTGTATTATATTCCGTCAGAGGCACCATCTGTAACCCAGCTGAACACCTTCCTCCAGCCCAGGAGCTTTAACACTACATCTGTTCTTGCGGTGTATTATTATTATTTGGGTTCTCGGTCTTTGGGTTCTTATCCAGTTCCAGAATTTTTTTGTATTTCCAGTGGAGTTCAGGACGCACTTTCCTGGTGACTGTGGCACCAAGACCAGTTGATATAGTCACCAAGATTGGTTTAAGCGACGTTTGGCGCAGGATCCTGGGCGAGACGTCGTGTTGGATGTAATTTTGTCCTATATTACTGCCTTTATACACATATTTCCTTGTTGTATGCCCATGTGTACCTGACCATATGTTTAAGTCTTATTACCTGGTCTCTCTCTATCTCTCCCTCACTCTCTCCCTTTCTCACTCCCTCTCTCTCCCCCTCCCTCTCTCTCCCTCCATGCAATCACACACTTCAGCAGTGTTCATTGTGTTTCATAGGATCTGAAAAGGCTCCCGACACTCTGCTTCATTGTTCACAAAATTGTTCAGTAAATTGTTCAACAAATATGAACAGACAGTAGAGCGGAGAACGCATCGGGAGGCCGTACTGACAGTCATTGGTGTTGCAGATATTGTTTGTGTTGCTACTGCTGCCGCAGCTGGTGTTGCTTCCTTTAATGCAGGTGTTGTAGTTGTTGTTGGTGTTCCTACTGCTGTTGTAGCTTGTGTAGCTTTCTTTAATGCAGGTGTTTTAGTTGTTGCTGGTGTTGCTATTGTTGTTGCAGCTGATGTTGCTTCCTTTATTGCAGGTGTTGTAGTTGTTTGTGCTGCTACTTCTCTTGTTGTTTGTGTTATTTCCTTTGTTTATGTTTGCTAGATTTTTATTATTTTTTCTGTTGCTGTTGAAGTTACTAGTAGTGACATTTGTATTGCTACTGATGTTGTTCATGGTGTTACTTGTGTTGTTCACGGTGTTACTAGTGTTGTTCACGGTGTTACTAGTGTTGTTCACGGTGTTACTAGTGTTGTTCACGGTGTTACTAGTGTTGTTCACGGTGTTACTAGTGTTGTTCACGGTGTTACTAGTGTTGTTCACGGTGTTACTAGTGTTGTTCACGGTGCTACTAGTGTTGTTCACGGTGTTACTAGTGTTGTTCACGGTGTTACTAGTGTTGTTCACGGTGTTACTAGTGTTGTTCACGGTGTTACTAGTGTTGTTCACGGTGTTACTAGTGTTGTTCACGGTGTTACTAGTGTTGTTCACGGTGTTACTAGTGTTGTTCACGGTGTTACTAGTGTTGTTCACGGTGTTACTAGTGTTGTTCACGGTGTTACTAGTGTTGTTCACGGTGTTACTAGTGTTTTGTTTTCTTTGCTGTCTGTGACGACAAGTTTAGCTTTCCCAGGAAGGAAGTTGCAGTTTGACACATAATTATAGCTGGATACAAAAGCTACTTTCCCGTAAGAAATTTTAAGCTTAAACAGAGAACAGTTTTAGCTCGCCCTTCAATGGAGGAGTTTTTATTTTCTTTTCTTTTCTTTTATTTACAGATGAGAATTTAGCTTTTTATGGAGGACAAGTTAAGCTTTACACGAATTACGAGGTTATTTCTTCATAGAGGATTTTTTTTTAGCTTTTAAATGAGGTAAATTTAGCCTTCTACAGAGAGCACCTTTAGCTTTCTTTGTAGAGCAAGTATAGCTGTCCGCTCAGGACAAGTTGAGACGTCTACGGGGGACAAGTTTAACTTTGCATGGAGGACAAGTTTAGCTTTACTTGTTGGATAAGTTTAGCTTTGTTTAGAGGACAAGTTTAGCTTTACATGGAGGAAAAGTTTAGCTTTGTTTGAAGGACAAGTTTAGCTTTGCTTGGAGGACAAGTTTAGCTTTGCTTGGAGGACAACTTGAAGTTCTCCTGAGGAAAAGCTGCCAGTAACAATGGTAAGATCTTCAAGAGTTTCTTTTGTCGTCGACAACTTCCACGGGAAACATTTTGTAGTGAAATTCTTAGTGTTTGATGCTGTGTGTGTGTGTGTATGTGTGTGTGTGTGTGTGTGTGTGTGTGTGTGTGTATGTGTGTGTGTGTGTGTTTGTATGTATGTGTGTGTGTGTTTGTATGTATGTGTGTGTGTGTGTGTGTGTGTAGTGTGTGTGTGTGTGTTTGTATGTATGTGTGTGTGTGTGTTTGTATGTATGTGTGTGTGTGTGTGTGTGTGTGTGTGTTTTTGTATGTATGTGTGTGTGTGTGTGTTTGTATATATGTGTGTGTGTGTACACACACACACATACACACAAGAGAAGTACCTCTTCTTTCTATTTTACACAGGGTTCTACTAGGTTAGGTTGAGAGTTCCTAACTCTATTTACTAGCTAAGAGCTGTATGTAATATTGGTAGAATTACCGACAATATGTTAAGTAAAAGGACACAAATGCAACTAATGAGACATTTTATTGTGGCAACGTTTCGCTCTCCAGGAGCTTTGTCAAGCCGTTACAAACAATACATGGACACACAGGGTATATATATACCCTATATATACCCTGCGTGTCCATGTATAGGGTATATATATATATAGGGTATATATATATAGGGTATATATATACCCTATATATACCCTGTGTGTCCATGCATTGTTTGTAACGGCTTGACAAAGCTCCTGGAGAGCGAAACGTTGCCACAATAAAATGTCACATTAGTTGCATTTGTGTCCTTTTACTTAGCTAAGAGCTGCTACCTACATCAGCTCTCTCTCTCTCTCTCTCTCTCTCTCTCTCTCTCTCTCTCTCTCTCTCTCTCTCTCTCTCTCTCCGTCTCTCTCTCTGTCTCTGTCTCTGTATCTCTCTCTCTCTCTCTCTCTCTCTCTCTCTCTCTCTCTCTCTCTCTCTCTCTCTCTCTCTCTCTCTCTCTCTCGCGCCCTATTCATGTTAAATAACCAAATTATTAAGCATTAGGGCAGGAGTGGTAGCAGGAAAACAATTATGACCCGTAAAGACAGGCGACACAAGGGTGAGATTATACAGGTTATTATCTAGTTAATCTACGCAGCCACTCCCATTTTCTCTGCGTCACCCTGGCCACGTTTTCTACGCGCTGACGCAACCTCATCAATGTCTCTAGTAAAATAAGATATTGTTGGGAGTTTTAACCCTGGGGGAATTGTTAGCCACCCAGGATAACCCAATAAACTCAGTACGTCATAAGGGACTGTCTTGCTTTATTTCCACTGTGGTGCTTTATTCGTCTCCCACCCACCCCGTCCCCAGGATGCCACCCACGGTAGTAGAGTAACACCAGGTACCTACTTACTGCTAGGTGAAAAATCCAAATTGTTTTAATTTCCTGGGTTGTCTTGGTTTTGCTAAACCACTCAGGTTAATTATCTGGAGATGTCTTTTTCTTCCTTCTTCGTTTACTATTTGAATATATTCTCTTGATGTGTATACACTGAGAGCAGCAGTGTATACACTGGGAGCAGCAGTGTATACACTGAGAGCAGCAGTGTATACACTGAGAGCAGCAGTGTATATACTGACAGCAGCAGTGTATATACTGACAGCAGCAGTGTATACACTGACAGAAGTGTATACACTGAGAGCAGCAGTGTATACACTGAGAGCAGCAGTGTATATACTGACAGCAGCAGTGTATATACTGACAGCAGCAGTGTATACACTGACAGCAGCAGTGTATACACTGACAGCAGCAGTGTATACACTGACAGCAGCAGTGTATACACTGACAGCAGCAGTGTATACACTGACAGCAGCAGTGTATACACTGATAGAAGCAGTGTATACACTGATAGAAGCAGTGTATATATATGCACTTAGATGGATTCAATATCTCAGTATATGTTGAGAATTTCCTCTGTTCCCGATTTTAGTTATTAAAGTATTATTGACTGATGGTGTACAGTGAGGCGCTGCCTTAACTGACCCTCGTGTAGCCGATAGGCTTGAAACTTTATAAATTAACCACCCAACCATTCAGTTTGAAGACTGTTTGTTTCTTAGAGAGAGAGAGAAACTAATTAATATAAGTTCGTTTATTTACTCACGACTCTAGAGTTTATATAATATTCATCCCTCATCCCCATTACCCATCCCTTTCCCCCTCCCCTTCCTCCCTCCCCATCATACTCCCCCTCCCACACACACACTGGTCTTCCTCAAAGGAAAAAAAAGTATTGATCCGCAATTCAACTTTTTTTCTGCTCTCTGAGCTCAGCTGAGTCTTTGTAAGCAGGTTGCAACTTGAGTCCTGGAGGTGGCTCTGAGAGCTGCAACTTACTGCTGCCTTTGGCGGCGCTCAAATCGACCGAGACATAACCTACTTCCGGTAAATTAAGTTCCAGTGACCTGAAACCTACATATGAACTTTTGTGTGAACTTGATTAGTCGAGTTTGTTCAAGTTCTGCGGTTTGTTGTGTTGAAATTTGAAATCCTCATCAAAGGTTAATTGAAAGCCTCTCTCTCTCTCTCTCTCTCTCTCTCTCTCTCTCTCTCTCTCTCTCTCTCTCTCTCTCTCTCTCTCTCTCTCTCTCTCTCCTCTCTCTCTCTCTCTCTCTCCTCTCTCCTCTCTCACCTTCTCTCCCTTCACTCTGTCTTCTCTCTTCTTCTCTACAACAGCAGCCTACAACACCTACAACAGCAGCCTACAACAACACCTACAACTGCAGCCTACAGCAACACTTACAACAACACCTGTCACTTGGGTAACATTAACGTCATCTATCTTGGGTTGTACGCTGAGTGCTCGAACCTCCGGCCTTCTGAAAACAATTAAAACTGGTGTGCAGGAAGGAGAAGAGAAAGTGACGGCGCGTCTTGGCTGTGTCACTAAAATGTCTCCTCGCCCTCTCACTCTCCACCTCCCACTCCACTTCTCACTAGACCTCTTACTCCATTTCCCACTCCGCCTCCCACTAGATCTACTCCGCCTCCCGCTAGACCTCCCACTCCACCTACCACTAGACCTCCCACTCCAGTTACCACTAGACCTCCCACTCCACCTAATACAAGGCCTTTCACCCACCTCCCAGTAGTCGTCCCACTCCACCTGCCACTAGACCTTCCACTCCACATCCCACTTCACCTACCACTAGACCTCCCACTCCACCTACTACTAGATCTTCCACTCACCTCCTACTCCACCAACCACTAGACCTCCCACTCCACCTACCACTAGACCTCCCACACCATCTTCCACTAGACCTGCCACTCCACTTCCCACTCCAACTCCCACTCAACAGAAACCTCTGTATCATAACATCCTCTAAAATCATTGATTTTCAAACTTTGCCAAGCCAGGGAATTTTCTTATAGCACTAAAAATAAAGCCCTGGAACTTGGACAAGAGCGTGTGAGTCACTCTCTCTTTAACAAGGAAACTCAAACTTCACATATCTTTACGACACAATATTTATCATCATCATTAATCATTACCATTTTATAGTCTCATAATTGAGCGCGAAAAAAATTGGAAACAATTAATTTCTTATGAACTTTTATTTTACCCTGGCAGTCTTTTTGTCCTGGCGGAAAACTTCACGTATATCACGTGGAGTGAAAGTCGTTTATCACGTGGAGTGAAAGTCGTTTATCACGTGGAGTGAAAGTCGTTTATCACGTGGAGTGAAAGTCGTTTATCACGTGGAGTGAAAGTCGTTTATTACGTGGAGTGAAAGTCGTTTATCACGTGGAGTGAAAGTCGTTTATTACGTGGAGTGAAAGTCGTTTATCACGTGGAGTGAAAGTCGTTTATCACGTGGAGTGAAAGTCGTTTATCACGTGGAGTGAAAGTCGTTTATCACGTGGAGTGAAAGTCGTTTATCACCTTACCTTTGACCTTTATCACGTGGAGTGAAAGTCGTTTATCACGTGGAGTGAAAGTCGTTTATCACGTGGAGTGAAAGTCGTTTATTACGTGGAATGAAAGTCGTTTATTACGTGGAGTGAAAGTCGTTTATTACGTGGAATGAAAGTCGTTTATCACGTGGAATGAAAGTTGTTTATTACGTGGAGTGAAAGTCGTTTATTACGTGGAGTGAAAGTCGTTTATTACGTGGAATGAAAGTTGTTTATCACGTGGAATGAAAGTCGTTTATTACGTGGAATGAAAGTCGTTTATTACGTGGAATGAAAGTCGTTTATTACGTGGAATGAAAGTCGTTTATTACGTGGAATGAAAGTCGTTTATTACGTGGAATGAAAGTCGTTTATTACGTGGAATGAAAGTCGTTTATTACGTGGAATGAAAGTCGTTTATTACGTGGAATGAAAGTTGTTTATTACGTGGAATGAAAGTTGTTTATCACGTGGAATGAAAGTCGTTTATTACGTGGAATGAAAGTCGTTTATTACGTGGAATGAAAGTTGTTTATTACGTGGAATGAAAGTCGTTTATTACGTGGAGTGAAAGTCGTTTATTACGTGGAATGAAAGTCGTTTATTACGTGGAATGAAAGTCGTTTATTACGTGGAGTGAAAGTCGTTTATTACGTGGAATGAAAGTCGTTTATTACGTGGAATGAAAGTCGTTTATTACGTGGAATGAAAGTCGTTTATTACGTGGAATGAAAGTCGTTTATTACGTGGAATGAAAGTTGTTTATTACGTGGAATGAAAGTCGTTTATTACGTGGAGTGAAAGTCGTTTATTACGTGGAATGAAAGTCGTTTATCAAGTGGAATGAAAGTCATTTATCACGTGGAATGAAAGTCGTTTATTAAGTGGAATGAAAGTCATTTATTACGTGGAATGAAAGTCATTTAAACCACATTAAATAATATGAAGAGTGTTGTAGCTGTAATCAGCCTGGAAAAGTAACTTGATAAAGGAGAGCAAGCAGTATTTGATTATCACTTCTCTCTAAACACTTCTTTATCTTTACTGTCTCATCATTCACTGGGTTAGAATATCGTGGAGGTATGTCTAAAGAGTGTCAACCATGCTACGTACCCGGCCAGTTGGATCACGCAACCATCACAGTCTGGTTGATCTGGCACTTGGTGGAGCAAGTGATCCAGTGTCCTAACACATTTGTGTTCAACCTGCTAGTAGCAGGTTGAAGCGTCTTGGACCACGGATGTTGGTACAGTGGTCTCTTACTGGGTCCATGGTGCCCCTGCTTTTCACTAGGTCTGTTATACACTTCCTCCTATGTCTTTCACTCCAGTACGTTGTCATGGTAGTGTGTACATTATACACTTCGTCACATATCTCTCACGTTAAGAGCGGAGATGATGTGATCATCTCCAGTGTGTCTCCCAGTCTCTCTGTGTCTCCCAGTCTCTCGTTAAAGATCTGACGAAATCTCAAAAAAAGCTGTTTCACGGAAGCCTAGCATTCCGTGGAACCCAGTTTGAAGCCTCCTCCTTTACGGCATCTCTTCTTATTCACCTACTAATTTTTTTTCGTATCTGAATTTTTACTTCCTTCGCTCTTTCCGTGTCCAAATTTTCCTTCGTCTGAAATTCGCAACCAACTTTTATCTTATCCGAAATTGCCTCAAAATATTAATAACCGATCTACCCCTCAGTATATTTTATATAGGAAATTATGCATATCCGGCTACGTAGTATTCACTCATCCGAACTTATTAACCGTGGGAGGTTCATCTAATATGTTCGTTATAACGTATTTCGCTTCGTCCGGATTCTGGCTCATCCGATTTCCTCGTTAATCTCTTTTAATGAAAGAACGAACTGGAAGGATGAGTTGTCTGGGTCATAGTGATGTTTAAGTCTCTCACTCTCTCTCTCTCTCTCTCTCTCTCTCTCTCTCTCTCTCTCTCTCTCTCTCTCTCTCTCTCTCTCTCTCTCTCTCTCTCTCTCTCTCTCTTTCTAAAACATAAAATCCACCCGTCAGTCCTCTTAGAGTCCCGATATACAAAAGCACACCACTACATGTACACAAGGGCCATCAACCCTGAACATTACAATGGGTCTCTCAGCCTTAATATCAAAGCAGTTTAGCGCTCTAATGGCAACACCTTTTATATTTTGGGAGCAACTCTGCCAGGTTTCATTTTTTCCCTCAAACTTTAGCGATTAATTCCCAGCGAAAGTTGAAAAGCAAAATTTATTCATTAAACAAAATGTGTTATATATTTACTCGTTTAGTTACGTGCTTATATTCTTTCGCTGTGCGCCCTTTCAACTGTCTAAAAAAAAAATAAAGATGACTGGTTGACAACACACACGTTTCTTGACCGTGATTGGTCGACGTTAGCCAAGAGTTGCCAGAGGTACACCGAGGCGGAAGAGCAGAGCTTAAAGTTGATTGGTCGGTTTTGCCTCACTCAGTTGCCAGTTCTACGTATATTCTGGGCCTCGCTCTGAGACCCTCTTCGGAAGATCGTCAAAGAATAACTAAAAAGCAGAATAAGGTATATCCACTCTGAAAAAAAATCTTTAGTAAATTCCGTCAATAGTAAAGAAATGTCACTTAAAAAATAACTGAAAAACTGTCGTCAGTAATGAATAATTTAGAAAATAAAATAAGATAATTTAGAGGCTTGGTCTGGTGCCGGGTCCCGGGGGCGCTGACCCCCGGAATCAACTTCAGGTTAACTCCAGCAGCGTATTTTGACGAGAACGTAGAACAAACTTTAATTAAAATTACGCTACTCATAGTCATATACACACTGTGTGTATATATATATATATATATATATATATATATATATATATATACTGAGAATTAATACCTACATTAGATATTAAAGTATCATTGACTGGTACTGAACAGGTGACAAGCAGCCTTAATGATCCACTAGTAGTCATTGGGATTTAGGCCCTGTTAAGCAGACTCATGTAAGCGTAACCAGAGGAAGGCTGCGTCACATGCGTAACCCGACACGGTAACTTGTGTGACCTCAGAGCGTCACATGCGTTGATGCTTCCATAAAAGGATGCGTTGACGTCCAGGGAAGAGAATAAACTGTGAAACTGATATTATTGTTATTGATGGTGTGCATTACAGACAAGCTGTTGGATAAGACGCATGGGCGACACTCGCCTATCTTTATTAACGATACGTTTCGCTCTCGCTCTCTTCTGCTATCTCTAGGGTTGTATTCGGCTGTGTTCGACCGAGGAAACCTGCTTGGCGAGCGAAACGTGTCGGCACTAAAGATATGCAAGTGTTGCCCAGGAGTCTTGTTTCTGAAAGTGATGTCGGTGAAGGGAAGTTAATTCTTTACGCAGATGAACCTCCCACATGTTGCTTAGTAACACCTATTCACCCACACACACACCCATACACACACACCCATACACACACACACACCCACCCATACACAGTACACACACACCCACACACACACACCCATACAAGAACAAGCATGTATAACAGGAAGGGCACTGGAATGGATCAGGGAATACCTCACAGGGAGGCAACAACGGGTCATGGTGCGTGATGAGGTATCACAGTGGGCGCCTGTGACGAGCGGTGTACCGCAGGGGTCAGTCCTAGGACCAGTGCTATTCTTGGTATATCTGAATGACATGACGGACGGGATAGACTCAGAAGTGTCTCTGTTCGCAGATGATGTGAAATTAATGAAGAGAATCACATCGGATGAAGACCAAGCAGGACTTCAAAGAGACCTGGACAAGCTTGACAGCTGGTCTAGCAACTGCTTTCTCGACTTTAATCCCACCAAATGCAAAGTCATGAAGATCGGAGAAGGGCAAAGAAGACCGCTGACAGAGTACAGCCTAGGTGGACAAAGGCTACAAACCTCGTTAAAGGAGAAAGACCTTGGGTTGAGTATAACGCCAAGCACGTCTCCGGAAACACACATCAACCAGATAACCGCGGCAGCATATGGGCGACTGGCAAACATGATAACGACATACAAAATACTGAGGGGAATAGACAAGGTGGATAGAGACAGGATGTTCCAGAGAGGGGATACAGAAACAAGGGGTCACAATTGGAAGTTGAAGAGTCAGATGAGCCAAAGGGATGTTAGGAAGTATTTCTTCAGGCATAGAGTAGTCAGGAAGTTGAATAGTCTAGGGATGTAGTGGAGGCAGGAACCATACATAGCTTTAAGACGAGGTATGATAATGCTCATGGAGCAGGGAGAGAAGGGACCCAGTAGCGATCAGTGAAGAGGCGGGGCCAAGAGCTGAGTCTCGACCTCTGCAACCACAATTAGGTGAGTACACACACATACAGTACACACCCAGTAGCGGCCAGTGAAGAGGCGGGACCAGGAGCTATGAATCGACCCCTGTAACCACAACTAGGTGAGTACAACTAGGTGAGTACACACACATACATCCACGCAGTACATGCACTCACACAGTACACACCCACACATACAGTCAACACACACACACACACACACACACACATACACGCCCCGATGGCATGGTGGCTAGCGCTCTTGCTTCACGCACGGAGGGCCCGGGTTCAATTCCCTGCGGGGCCGAAACATTTCGAAGTGTTTCGATACACACACACACACACATACATACAACAGGCCTAGTGTCTAATCGACATGTGCCTAGGACAAAATGGTAACTAACACAGTGCACCCCCCACACAGAACACACACCCACACAATACACACACATTAGACAAGACAAACCCACACACAGTAGACACACAATAGACACTCATACACAGTAAACACACAATAGATATACACAATGGAAACACCCACACACAATAGACGCACACAATAAAAACACCCGCACACAATAGATACATACAATAGACACAATACACACACTAGTCACAAACAGTAGAAACACCCACACACAATAGACACAGACAAACAGTAGACACACCCACACACAGTAGACACAAATAATAGAAACACAAACACAATAGTCACCTGTTCTTAGCTCAGTGAAGACGTGTCTAGTGTACTCCCTGTGGACTGAATCAAGATGCCCCCTATTGAGCAACTTTACCAGCAGCTTAAGGAGGAATTGAGGGTAGCGAAGCTTGAGATACGGCGATTGACGGAGGAAAACAAGAGGATTCGTAGTAGTCCTCCTGTTGTGAGTCCTCAGGTCAAGAAGGTAACCTGGGCAGTGGCCGGACAGCATGGGACGAAGTTGAAGATCAAGAAGACAAATGGAGAGGTAGTAACGACGAAGAAGAAAGAGACTGCTGTGGAAACTTCGAACTCCTTTTCTGTGCTTCCAGACGAATGTGAGTCGACTACTGGGAACGTCACGACGAACTGTACCAAGGAAGGTAAAAACATTGTTGTTGTTGGGGATAGCCAAGTTAGATATATGGATAGGGCCTTCTGCTTGAAAGATAGGAGTAGGAGACAGAGGGTTTGCTTTCCTGGGGCTGGGATGGAAGACATTGTTAGCCGACTTGACAACATCATGCATGGTAATGGGATCAATCCTATTATCTGCCTCAGTGCTGGAGGCAATGATGTATCCAAGCGTAGAAGTGAGGATTTAGTTAGTAGGTATAAGGCAGCAATAGACATCATTAGGAAGAAGGGAGGGAGCCCTGTTATATGTGGCATTTTGCCAAGAAGGGTGTTGGAAATGAATGGCTGTCCAGAGCGATTGGTATAAATTGCTGGCTGGACAAACACTGTAAGGATAATGCAGTCCCATTCATTAACAACTGGGACCACTTCTATGGCCGAAATGACATGTATGCCAGGGATGGGGTTCACTTATCCAGGGCAGGTGTAGAATTTCTCTCTAGCTCAGTTGAGGATGTTGTTAGGGCTTTAAACTAGGATTAGTTAGAGGTATGGGTTTAGGAATGGTAAATAATGAGGGCCAAAATATTGATTCAGGCTTTGATATCATAAATCATAACAATAACAGTAATCGAGTGACACAGGGTAATGATAGTAACAGAAATTGTGTAAAACAAAAGCTGAAAAAGGTTCACAAGAAGATACATATCAATGTATTTTATACTAACTGTCGAAGCGCCAGAAATAAAATTAACGAATTACGTTTGGTAGCATGTGCTGGGAACTTTGATGTCATTGCAATAACTGAAACATGGTATAATACCAAGAGTCGGGATATGATTGCTGAGTGTCATATTCAGGGGTTTAAGTTGTTCCATGTAGATAGATATAATGGGAAAGGGGGTGGAGTTGCATTGTATGTACGAGAAAATATAAATTGCTGCATAAAAACAGGCATAAAAATAGATGGATCATTAACAGAATCTGTTTGGGTAGAGTTTCTAAAAGGTCAAGAAAAACTGATTCTAGGTGTAATATACCGACCTCCAGGCTTGGATCACGATAGAGGGAGACTTCTTTGGAACGAAATTGTTAGGGCTTCTAGGCACAATAACGTAGTGTTAGTAGGGGATTTTAACTTTAGTCAAATTGACTGGACTTCTTTGACCGGTAATCTGGAGTCCAGTGACTTTATGGAAGTAGTTCAGGACTGTTTTCTGAAGCAGTGTGTGACGGAGCCTACCAGAGGTAATAATTTGCTCGACCTAGTCTTGTCAAATAAAGAAACTCTTGTAAATAATCTGGAGATCACTGAAGAGCTTGGAGCTAGTGATCACAAATCCATTACTTTTAATATTACATGGGAGTACGAGAATAGGGATAATACGGTAAAAGTTCCTGATTTTCGTTCTGCCGATTATATTGGACTTAGGGAACACCTGTCTAATCTCGACTGGGGTAATCTAGCTAACGATTACGATGGGATCTGCGTTTATGATTTGTTTCTTAATAATGTACAACGTGCACAGAGTATGTTTATTCCCCAGAGAGAATTTAGGTCAAATAATAACGATCCCAAATGGATTAACAGGAGGCTAAAACATTTATTAGGGGAGAAAAGAGGAATTTATAGGCGCATCAAAAGAGGAGATGTTAACCTTATTGACCAATATGTTCAGTTGAAAAGAGAAGTAAAAATGGGGATTAGAAAGGCTAAACGTGACTATGAGATTAAGGTTGCTAATGAATCAAAGACTAATCCAAAAGGGTTCTTTCAAGTGTACAGGACGAAGGTGAGGGAAAAGGTAGGACCTCTGAAAATTGGGAATGGACAGCTGACGGATAACGAACTGGAAATGTGTTCTCTATTTAATGACTATTTTTGTCAGTCTTTACACAAGAAGACGTAAATGAGATTCCAGAAATTAACAATTATTCAGTTCCTGAAGAATTCAAATTAACTAATATTACTGTCACGAGGGACATGGTTATCAAACAGATAGATAAACTGAAGCAAAATAAGTCCCCGGACCCGACGAGTTGTTTTCCAGGGTACTTAAAGAATGCAAAATGGAACTTAGTCAGCCATTAACGAATGTGTTTAATACGTCCATCCTAACTGGTGTTGTGCCAGAGATGTGGAAGCTAGCTAATGTAGTTCCTATATTCAAATCAGGGGATAAGTCCATTCCATCAAATTACCGTCCAATAAGCCTCACGTCTATAGTAGGCAAATTATTAGAATCAATTATAGCTGATATTATCAGAAGTCACCTTGAAGAACATAATTTGATTAATGAATCTCAGCATGGGTTTACGAGAGGTCGTTCCTGCCTGACAAATTTACTGACGTTTTTCAATAAAACATTTGAGGCAGTAGACAGTGATAAAGAATATGATATAGTTTACTTGGATTTCAGTAAGGCCTTCGATAGAGTACCTCACAAGAGACTCTTAAGAAAGGTGGCAGCTCATGGTATAGGAGGTAAAGTTCTAGCATGGATAGAGGCATGGCTTACCAATAGAAAGCAGAGAGTTTCCATTAATGGGGTCAAATCTGAATGGGGATTTGTCACTAGTGGCGTTCCACAAGGATCAGTTTTGGGCCCATTGTTGTTCATAATTTACATTAATGACCTTGATGAAGGAATTGCAAGTGACATGAGTAAATTTGCTGATGATACAAAAATAGGCCGTATAATTCATTCTGAGGAGGATAACAGTGAACTCCAGGAGGATTTGGATAAATTAATGTCTTGGTCTGAAAAGTGGCAGATGAAGTTCAATGTGGACAAGTGTAAGGTGCTTGTCGTTGGTAATGAAAATATCCTCGAATTTATAAACTAGGTGAAGTTGAGCTTGATCATACAGAATGTGAAAAAGACTTGGGAGTCATGGTAAGCAGAAATCTAAAGCCAAGACAACAGTGCCTAAGTGTGCGCAATAAGGCTAACAGATTACTAGGATTTATTTCAAGAAGTATAAGCAACAGAAGTCCAAAAGTTATTTTACAGCTCTATACATCACTAGTGAGACCTCATTTGGATTATGCAGCTCAGTTTGGTCTCCTTACTACAGGATGGATATAGATTCATTGGAGAACATACAAAGAAGAATGACTAAAATGATTTACAGTATAAGAAATCTCCCGTATGAAGATAGACTTAGAGCGTTGAATCTCCACTCTCTGGAGAGACGTAGAATGAGGGGAGATATCATCGAGGTGTACAAGTGGATGATGGGCATAAACAAAGGAGATATTAATAAAATACTGAGGATATCGAACCAAGTAAGAACGAGAAATAACGGATTTAAATTGGATAAATTTAGATTTAGAAAGGACATAGGCAAGTACTGGTTTTCGAACAGAGTTGTAGATGCGTGGAACAATCTTCCGAGTACTGTGATAGAGGCTAGGACCTTGGGTGGCTTTAAAAAGAGATTGACAAATATATGAGTGGGAGGGGCTGGGTTTGATTTGTGTCGTGAGTACGGGAATAAATTTTTAGGTAGTGGTGGTTTTGATAAGGACCTGCCTTGTATGGGCCAGTAGGCCTTCTGCAGTGTTCCTCCATTCTTATGTTCTTATGTTCTTAATAGACACACTCACACACTAGACTCAAACAATTCACACACAATAGACACACAGAAGATACACACACACAGTAGACACACAGAAGATACACACACACAGTAGACATAAAAAGACACACCCACACACAATAGACACACCCACACACAATAGACACACCCACACACAATAGACACACCCACACACAATAGACACACCCACACACAATAGACACACCCACACACAATAGACACACCCACACACAATAGACACACCCATACACAATAGACACACCCACACACAATAGACACACCACACACAATAGACACACCCACACACAATAGACACACCCACACACAATAGACACACCCACACACAATAGACACAACACACAATAGACACACCCACACAATAGACACACCCACACACAATAGACACACCCACACACAATAGACACACCCACACACAATAGACACACAATAGACACACCCACACACAATAGACACAATAGACACACCCACACACAATAGACACACCCACACACAATAGACACACACAATAGACACACCCACACACAATAGACACACCCACACACAATAGACACACAGTAGATACACACACACACACAGTAGACACACAATAGACACACCCACACACAATAGACACACACAATAGACACACCCACACACAATAGACACACCCACACACAATAGACACACACACACAATAGACACACACAATAGACACACCCACACACAATAGACACACACAATAGACACACACAATAGACACACACAATAGACACACACAATAGACACACACAATAGACACACACAATAGACACACACAATAGACACACACAATAGACAGACACACACAATAGACACACAGAAAGTAACAATAATGTCAAGCTTCACTTAAGTAACAACAAGTTGGGAAGAGTCACAGTAATATATATGACCTTGAGTGTTCCTTCTACCAACCTCCGTGTTACCCATCCTAGTCTCTCTCTCTCTCACTCCCTTCTCTCTCTCTCTCTCTCTCTCTCTCTCTCTCTCTCTCTCTCACTATCTCTCACTGTCTCTTACACACACACACACACCTCTTATTCCACTCAAAGTAAAACCTAATTTGCATATTAAAAAGGGAAGTTAGTCTGTAATGCTGAGACTTCCAAGAACCGTGTGTGTGTGTGTGTGTGTGTGTGTGTGTGTGTGTACCTCCCACTTCCATCCTTCATTACCTTCCCTCCCTCTCTTCCTTCCCTCCCTTCCTTCTTTCTCTACCTTTTCTCCCTCCTTTTCTCCCTCCTTTTCTTTCCTCCTTCCCTTCCTTCCTTTCCTGCTCTCTTTCCTTGTGACAAAGAATACCCAATAATTCTCTCTCTCTCTCTCTCTTTCTTTCTCTGCGTCTGTTCTCAGTCGTCAGTGTCTCACTTACCTGATAGATTGATCCCTAAATCTCTATTGTCTATCGAAAGTTGATTTCATTAAGTAATGGAAAATTTATTTTCTGATATTTTTTCCTTGGAATGAGGATCACATAATATTATTTTATTCCACATTTTGTAAACTAGGCCAATCTTAGCTATCTAAACTGACTCAGTGGCAGTTAAAATATAACTTGACCATTGTTGCTTCGGTTAGGTTAAGAGATTTATCTTACAAGCCAAGAGCTGGTATTCTAACCCAGCTCATTTTTAACCTAATCTAATCTAACCTTGCATAGCCTTGCCCTGTGTTAGGCTGAGTTAGCAGTAGTGAGAGGCGAAGCTAGAAAGTCAGTACCCCAACGCAGCTATCTTAAGCTAACCTTGTCCTGCGCCTTTACTATATAAGTTGAAGGATTTATGTAGGAGGTGATCTTCTTGTGGTGTGCTGTTGTCTTGTTGTGAACTCCGTCAGTGAAGGTGACAACAAGGTTCTTGCAGTCAACCAGTGAAGGTGACAACAAGGTTCTTGCAGTCAGCCAGTGAAGGTGACAACAAGGTTCTTGCAGTCAGCCAGTGAAGGTGACAACAAGGTTCTTGCAGTCAGCCAGTGAAGGTGACAACAAGGTTCTTGCAGTCAGCCAGTGAAGGTGACAACAAGGTTCTTGCAGTCAGCCAGTGAAGATGACGTCTTACGCTCCACTTGCTTCTCACAAGTAAACTGAACTGCTAAAGGACATCACTCATTTTTTTATTACTGTTTACTGTGTCTCGTCTTGCTGATCTTGAGACAGCAATCACGAACCGTCAGATATTAAAGCATTTAATCTTGCACTATCAGATTTTAAAGTATTTGACCAGACACCATTTAGCCATTAAAGTCTTATATCAGAACCATCAGACATTGAAGCTTTTAATGAGAGAATATCTGACTTTAAGGTCTTTAATCAGGCACCATCTAACTTTAAATTCCAATCTTCATGACTTCACTTACGTATTACTTCCTTTCTTCCACCGACACACATCATTGTAAAGACTCTTGTGTTTACATCTCTCCAACCTTTGTTGTTGGTCGAGCTGAGAGCTTAGTCACTCGAAGTAACCCACAGGCTACTATATCGAAGTTACTTAGCAGCAGAAAGATGTCTAAGATGTCTGAGGTGTCTTGGTGTACACGCTGCTACTGAGGTCTGTAAACCCCACAACGCTAGTAGGGAAGAAAGTTGTAGAATTTGAAGTGTGTTGTGACCAAAAAGTCATTCATTGTTCCATTCAGTAGTTACATTACTATAAGCTTGACAGCACAAACAAGTTAATTTGGTGGTCGTTCCTACACAGCCTGGCCAGTACGCCCGTATACGCGTACAAAATATTAAAATACTCAGAAGTTAATGCACACATTCAGCACTAGGGGCACTACTAACATGCCCTAAGAACAGACAAAACTCCAGTAGTGTTGTATTGCAGCTCTACACACCAGATAACCCTTCTTGAATCTTCGGCACCAAAGTGTGCGAGGAGGATTTCTAAATCAGATCCAGCAGAGTACTCTGCAGGTAGGTACAGCAAGAGTGGTAACAACAATGTAGAATTCCGCAGTGAACACTCAGTTCTCGGTAAGTGAACACCCAGTTCTGGGTAAGTGAACACTCAGTTATTGGTAAGTGCGTACGGTGTCAGTCCTCAACTACGATCACCACAAAAGTCGCTGCAGCATTGCTCTTCGATCCATCACTAAAACCATGATCCTCTCAGCTTGAATGGAATCATGCTCGAGGAAGATAATTAAGGTCATTATTGGGGCCCGGCAGGCCCTTAAAGCATCCTATTCACCATCTTCAAAGACATGCCTCAGGAACCGTCCAGGGACGCTGTGAGAAGAACCCAACTTACCGGGCAGCATTCACATCAAGGTCACACAAGTCCAGGACGTCGAAATGTTTCTAAACATGAAAGAGCATGGGGGATTCTTCGAGAAGAAGAAGAAGAAGAAGAAGAAGAGAGAAAGGAGGAAAAGCCAATATTCCATCTTCCATATTTACATATTCGCCTTTTGGATGCTCTGTCTACTATGATTCAAAACCTCCTTCACCCCGCTCCCTTCAAGTCTTCCCGGACTGACCCCTATAGGTTCTTCCGTCCACCCCAGATTTATGCACCCCACCGCCGGAGGAACCCACTTACCCCACTACAAGAACAGTAGCATAAGTGGTACTGACAGGTGCACGCAAGGGTATGGAAGTACTAGTGCTAAGGCATAGCCTCAAGAACATTATTTTTCTTTGGTAAAAAGGGCAACACCAATAGGCTAGGCATATGTAGGCCTCATGAAGTACAATTGGTGACCCAGCCTCTCAGTATCCCAAGATTGCGTGTAAACATCATGACCGTGCATGTAAACTCTGCGTGTAAATATCATGACCGTGCATGTTAACGCTTACTTATTTTACACTTAAGTTTTTATACTGGCTTAAAGTGGAGTGCTTCTGGAAGCGTTGTATGATCAAAATATATTTCTCTCTCTCTCTCTCTCTCTCTCTCTCTCTCTCTCTCTCTCTCTCTCTCTCTCTCTCTCTCTCTCTCTTCTCTCTCTCTCTCTCATAATCCTCCCTTCCTCTCGTCTTTCATGCTTCATTCTCATGCTTTCCCCTCTTTCTGTTTCTCTCTCTCTCTCGCTTTCTCTCCCTCTGAAGCATAAGGGAAGTGGGAGATTTTCTCAAGATAATGACAGCTGGATTCTCTCCCTTCCCAGGCTCCAGGAAAGTGTTGAGCGAGAGGGAGAGAGGGAGATGAGAGACTGAAAGAGTGAAGAGGGAGAGTGCGAGGGGAAATGTAAGAGACCGGAAGAGGGAGATGAATGGAAGGAAAGGGAGAGACAGATATAGTATAGGGATGAGATAATCTGTTGGGAACTCTAAATACTGTGACGATTATACATCCTATAAACTCTGGTTTCCCTTCAAAACGAATAAATCTTTATATCGCATATGGACAGAAGAAATCCAGAGAAACTGAAGGTTCTCTCCCTATATATACATACATACATATTTTTTTTTCTACACGTCCGTCGTCTCCCACCAAGGCAGGGTGACCCAAAAAGAAAGAAAATCACCAAAAAGAAAATACTTTCATCATCATTCAACACTTTCACCTAACTCATACATAATCACTGTCTTTGCAGAGGAGCTCAGATACGACAGTTTAGAAGTCCCTCCAAACTGCCAATATCCCAAACCCCTCCTTTAAAGTGCAGGCATTGTACTTCCCATTTCCAGGACTCAAGTCCGGCTAACCGGTATATTATATTACGGCGAAAACCGACGCTCCGCTCCACACTAAATAGAGCTTATACGGTATTAAGAATATAAATATAAGCAGTTATCTAGAAGGTCATTTATCCGCCTTTTAAAAGTAATTTTAGTGCGTCTTGAAGGTAATTTCAGGAACTTTTGAAGATAATTCCACAGACATCAAGGAAGACCAGATTGTGGTCTGTTTACCACGATGATGTGGGATGAAAAAAATATAAGATGTTATTTACAATCACAACTGTTACTTCTAATATCAGTTAAAACAACTCATCAACTATTGGAACACCTTCCGTCACTTAAATAATATTTCTTGGAACGGAGAAAAGAAAGATATCGTAATCTATGAGTGGAAAGATTAGTTGCAAGTATACAAGAAAGGAGAGAAGGTGTACGGTTCAGAATATCGCCACTGAAGAGCAGAGACACACTGTCATTGAGGGTTAACCTAAGAATTTAGTGCTTATACATAAGGATGACTTACCAGTAAAACCTTAAGTGTCTTCACGAGTGAGCTTGGCAAGTTCGTAGAGGTAGTTCCTGATTAACCAGGCTATGGTGCTTATGTTAAGACTGCCTGCAGCAAGCAAGCACCAATAGCCAGAGTGACAAGGTCATCAACCAGGAGACTTGGTTTCAGACCAGACCGCTGGTGCACTAACCTCAGGAACCATCAACAGGTGCACGACTTTTGAAAAAGACACTGCACTGGAAACATTACAGAACAATATATTAAGAGGAACTTATCAACTCAAGTTGTTATGATGAAGAGCTATAGAAAATGAGAAGCTTGGCAGCGGGAGGCTAATGATTCATCTCAGCATGAGAGATCGCGGATGCTGATAACACGAATAACTTCCTTTTTGAATTTCGTCAAGAGTTTTAACTTAGTGGCAGCTTCATCGCAGGCAGAGGCAGCAATCTACATGAGAGTAAATAAGAAAATTTTCATTAGGTAACGTAAATAGAAAATGATTTACGTCTCAGCATTTTAGAGGCGCAAATGTCCGTAGTCTAATGGACACGGCGGTTCGAGCCTATATTATTTCTTCCTTGGATATCCTCATAACTCGTAGCTTAAGTGCTAAAGAATTAGACTCATAATTGAGAGAACCCGGGTTCGATCCTTGGCAATACGAGACGTGAGGGAAGTTCTTACACGTAACGTCAACAGGTACCGAGGAATTGTAATAATGGTGGTAGAATTACCGACAATATGTTACGTAAAAAATAAACACGTGCAACTAATGTGACATTTTATTGTGGCAACATTTCGCTCTCCAGGAGCTTTAACAGCTTGACAAAGATCCCGGAAAGAGAAACGTTGCCACAGTAAAATGTCGCATTAGTTGCACATGTCTCCTTTTACCTAACAGGTAGCGAGAAGTTAATCGAGTGTTGTGTCTGGGTTGCCTGGGGTAGTTACCTGGTTTATGTAACACTCCAGACAGCCACACCCACACGAGCCTTCCTTCACCTGGTACACATCATAATATGATCTGCATCTCGGCACAACTCCATCTACTAAAGTAGTGTACATGTAGTGTACTGTAGAACAGTACTTTACTTAGGTTCGTCATAATCAACCATAGAAAGATGAGTTTCAAGAATAAATAAGAAATGTCATGTTGACGATATTGCTAGAAGGTAAAGGTGAGAAATATGTGTTTTCTAAGTGCGTCATTTATCTAGTTTATCTTAGACAGGAGTGAAGATGGATAACACTTCAAAGAAGATGCCAGGAAGGTGGATAGCACTCCAACACGTCCCAAGTGAATAACTTACAAACTAATATAAAAAATCTGTAAGTGTAATAAATACTTGTAGTGTAAATTAAGCGACGTTGAAACTCTACTCACTGTCACCACAATAACTGCCCTCTTACTACTACCACTATCACTACTACTACCATTCCTACTACTAAACCTACCACTATTATAACCAATACCACTCCCACTAATACTTCTACCACTATAATTGCCTCATAATTTGGGATTGGTTCCAAATCTTCACACCGAAATTACTCCCGTACGAGAGCAAGCGGCTTGATAGACGGTGCGAAATGCCCCTACCAGTATCAAACAGGTTGAGGGGGGGGGATGAAGAGTCTTGGTCCCTTTACACTTACTTTTCATTGAGGGTGTTTTGCACAGTCTGCCAAGCCTCTTGCTTTCGCGTGGAGTAATTTCGTCACCCATGCCCACACATACACACCCATCAACACTCACGTCCACTCAAACCCAACACCCACACCCACCCACGCCCACTCACACCCTTAAACGCCCACACCCACATTCAAACACTCCCACCAACCCACGCCCCAGCAAACACTTAATTCTCAACTCTGACATTAACATGGATTATTATGCAGCTGTTATAAGGGGGAGAAGATGCCACCCCAGACTGCACTTCTTGTATAGAACTTGTTTGAAACAACCCCAGACTGCACTTCTTGTATAGAACTTGTTTGAAACAACCCCAGACTGCACTTCTTGTATAGAACTTGTTTGAAACAATCCCAGACTGCACTTCTTGTATAGAACTTGTTTGAAACAATCCCAGACTGCACTTCTTGTATAGAACTTGTTTGAAACAATCCCAGACTGCACTTCTTGTATAGAACTTGTTTGAAACAATCCCAGACTGCACTTCTTGTATAGAACTTGTTTGAAACAATCCCAGACTGCACTTCTTGTATAGAACTTGTTTGAAACAATCCCAGACTGCACTTCTTGTATAGAACTTGTTTGAAACAATCCCAGACTGCACTTCTTGTATAGAACTTGTTTGAAACAACCCAGACTGCACTTCTTGTATAGAACTTGTTTGAAACAATCCCAGACTGCACTTCTTGTATAGAACTTGTTTGAAACAACCCCAGACTGCACTTCTTGTATAGAACTTGTTTGAAACAATCCCAGACTGCACTTCTTGTATAGAACTTGTTTGAAACAATCCCAGACTGCACTTCTTGTATAGAACTTGTTTGAAACAATCCCAGACTGCACTTCTTGTATAGAACTTGTTTGAAACAACCCCAGACTGCACTTTGTATAGAACTTGTTTGAAACAATCCCAGACTGCACTTCTTGTATAGAACTTGTTTGAAACAATCCCAGATGACTCTTGTATAGAACTTGTTTGAAACAATCCCAGACTGCACTTCTTGTATAGAACTTGTTTGAAACAACCCAGACTGCACTTCTGTATAGAACTTGTTTGAAACAACCCCAGACTGCACTTCTTGTATAGAACTTGTTTGAAACAACCCAGACTGCACTTCTTGTATAGAACTTGTTTAAACAATCCCAGACTGCACTTCTTTAAAACTTGTTTGAAACAATCCCGACTGACTTCTTGAAGAACTTGTTTGAAAAACCCAGACTGCATCTTGATAGAACTTGTTTGAAACAATCCCAGACTGCACTTCTTGTATAGAACTTGTTTGAAACAACCCAGACTGCACTTCTTGTATAGAACTTGTTTGAAACAATCCCAGACTGCACTTCTTGTATAGAACTTGTTTGAAACAACCCAGACTGCACTTCTTGTATAGAACTTGTTTGAAACAACCCAGACTGCACTTCTTTATAGAACTTGTTTGAAACAACCCCAGACTGCACTTCTTGTATAGAACTTGTTTGAAACAATCCCAGACTGCACTTCTTGTATAGAACTTGTTTGAAACAATCCCAGACTGCACTTCTTGTATAGAACTTGATTTGAAACAACCCAGACTGCACTTCTTGTATAGAACTTGTTTGAAACAACCCAGACTGCACTTCTTGTATAGAACTTGTTTGAAACAATCCCAGACTGCACTTCTTGTATAGAACTTGTTTGAAACAATCCCAGACTGCACTTCTTGTATAGAACTTGATTGAAACAACCCCAGACTGCACTTCTTGTATAGAACTTGTTTGAAACAATCCCAGACTGCACTTCTTGTATAGAACTTGTTTGAAACAATCCCAGACTGCACTTCTTGTATAGAACTTGTTTGAAACAACCCCAGACTGCACTTCTTGTATAGAACTTGTTTGAAACAATCCCAGACTGCACTTCTTGTATAGAACTTGTTTGAAACAATCCCAGACTGCACTTCTTGTATAGAACTTGTTTGAAACAATCCCAGACTGCACTTCTTGTATAGAACTTGTTTGAAACAACCCCAGACTGCACTTCTTGTATAGAACTTGTTTGAAACAACCCCAGACTGCACTTCTTGTATAGAACTTGTTTGAAACAATCCCAGACTGCACTTCTTGTATAGAACTTGTTTGAAACAATCCCAGACTGCACTTCTTGTATAGAACTTGTTTGAAACAACCCAGACTGCACTTCTTGTATAGAACTTGTTTGAAACAATCCCAGACTGCACTTCTTGTATAGAACTTGTTTGAAACAATCCCAGACTGCACTTCTTGTATAGAACTTGTTTGAAACAACCCCAGACTGCACTTCTTGTATAGAACTTGTTTGAAACAATCCCAGACTGCACTTCTTGTATAGAACTTGTTTGAAACAATCCCAGACTGCACTTCTTGTATAGAACTTGTTTGAAACAACCCCAGACTGCACTTCTTGTATAGAACTTGTTTGAAACAATCCCAGACTGCACTTCTTGTATAGAACTTGTTTGAAACAACCCCAGACTGCACTTCTTGTATAGAACTTGTTTGAAACAATCCCAGACTGCACTTCTTGTATAGAACTTGTTTGAAACAACCCAGACTGCACTTCTTGTATAGAACTTGTTTGAAACAATCCCAGACTGCACTTCTTGTATAGAACTGTTTGAAACAACCCAGACTGCACTTCTTGTATAGAACTTGTTTGAAACAATCCCAGACTGCACTTCTTGTATAGAACTTGTTTGAAACAATCCCAGACTGCACTTCTTGTATAGAACTTGTTTGAAACAATCCCAGACTGCACTTCTTGTATAGAACTTGTTTGAAACAATCCCAGACTGCACTTCTTGTATAGAACTTGTTTGAAACAATCCCAGACTGCACTTCTTGTATAGAACTTGTTTGAAACAATCCCAGACTGCACTTCTTGTATAGAACTTGTTTGAAACAATCCCAGACTGCACTTCTTGTATAGAACTTGTTTGAAACAATCCCAGACTGCACTTCTTGTATAGAACTTGTTTGAAACAATCCCAGACTGCACTTCTTGTATAGAACTTGTTTGAAACAATCCCAGACTGCACTTCTTGTATAGAACTTGTTTGAAACAATCCCAGACTGCACTTCTTGTATAGAACTTGTTTGAACAATCCCAGACTGCACTTCTTGTATAGAACTTGTTTGAAACAATCCCAGACTGCACTTCTTGTATAGAACTTGTTTGAAACAATCCCAGACTGCACTTCTTGTATAGAACTTGTTTGAAACAATCCCAGACTGCACTTCTTGTATAGAACTTGTTTGAAACAATCCCAGACTGCACTTCTTGTATAGAACTTGTTTGAAACAATCCCAGACTGCACTTCTTGTATAGAACTTGTTTGAAACAATCCCAGACTGCACTTCTTGTATAGAACTGTTGTTTGTAGAACCCCAGACTGCAGTTGTTGCAGGTATCAGTTTGCAAGCAGTCGCTGTTGCAGGCAGCAAATGCAGATATTAGTTGTTGCAAGCAGCAGATGCAGGCATCATTTGTTATAAGCAGCAGATGCAGGCATCATTTGTTGCATTCAGCAGCTGTTGAAGGCAGTTGTTGCAAGCAGATGTTACAGGCAGCAGTTGCAAGCAACAGTTGGTGCAGGGAGCAATTGTAAGGATGAGTTGTTGCCAGCAGCACTTATTGCAGGCAGCAGCAGTTGTTGTAGGCAGCAGTTGCAGGCATCAGTTGTTGCAAGCAGCTATCAGATGCCAGCATCACCGTGACGGGTTACACTATCGCTTTTATTGTTGACATGAGTCAGCTGATCGGGCCGCCGTGACGTCATGCTCTGGTCACGTGACCTTCGGCCACAAGTCTCGTCGTCCGTCAATGTTTGCGTATTTGTTTCACGATTTATTGTGATTTTCTTTAATTGCTTGTACTTGTTTTATGTTTGATTTAGGATTTTTTATTTGTTTTTGTTTTTGTTTCGCATTATTAGTTCTTGATGCTATTTTTTTATTGCATTTTTTTTTGCTTCGTTTTCGTCTGAGAAAACTTGACGCTAAACTTTTTTATTATTATTATTATTATTATTATTATTATTATTATTATTATTATTATTATTATTATAGTAGTAGTAGTAGTAGTAGTAGTAGTAGTAATAGTATTGGTAACATTAGTAATAATAGTATTGGTAACAGTAGTAATAGTAGTATTGGTAGCAGTAGTAACAGTAGTATTGGTAACAGTAGTAACAGTAGTATTGGTAACAGTAGTAACAGTAGTATTGGTAACAGTAGTAATAGTAGTATTGGTAGCAGTAGTAATAGTAGTATTGGTAGCAGTAGTAACAGTAGTATTGGTAACAGTAGTAACAGTAGTATTGGTAACAGTAGTAACAGTAGTATTGGTAACAGTAGTAACAGTAGTATTGGTAGCAGTAGTAATAGTAGTATTGGTAGCAGTAGTAACAGTAGTATTGGTAGCAGTAGTAATAGTAGTATTGGTAACAGTAGTAACAGTAGTATTGGTAGCAGTAGTAATAATAGTATTGTTAGCAGTAGTAATAATAGTATTGGTAACAGTAGGAACAGTAGTATTAGTAGCAGTAGTAACAGTAGTATTGGTAACAGTAGGAACAGTAGTATTGGTAGCAGTAGTAACAGTAGTATTGGTAGCAGTAGTAATAATAGTATTGGTAGCAGTAGTAACAGTAGTATTGGTAGCAGTAGTAAATAGTATTGGTAGCTAGTAAATAGTAGTAGAGTAGTATAAGGTGTTATGGTAGTCTAGGTGAAGGTATTGGTCATGCATGCGACTACATGTACTTTGGTTCCTTATAAAGTAGGTTCTCTCAGCCCTAGTATATCAGTTGCTTTTGCTGAACGGGGGGGGGGGGGGGGGGGGGGGGGGTATTGGTAGCAGTAGTAATAATAGTATTGGTAGCAGTAGTAACAGTAGTATTGGTAGCAGTAGTAACAGTAGTATTGGTAGCAGTAGTAATAATGTATTGGTAGCAGTAGCAACAGTAGTATTGGTAGCAGTAGTAACAGTAGTATTGGTAGCAGTAGTAACAGTAGTATTGGTAGCAGTAGTAACAGTAGTATTGGTAGCAGTAGTAATAATAGTATTGGTAGCAGTAGTAACAGTAGTATTGGTAGCAGTAGTAACAGTAGTATTGGTAGCAGTAGTAACAGTAGTATTGGTAGCAGTAGTAACAGTAGTATTGGTAGCAGTAGTAATAATAGTATTGGTAGCAGTAGTAACAGTAGTAGGAGTAGCAGTAAGGTGTTATGGTAGTCTGGGTGAAGGCTCACACTCCTGGTCTACCTTGCATGCCGACTTTCTGACTGTACCTTTTCTTTCCTCCCTGACTACAAGCGCTGGCGTTCTCTCAGCCCTTTTTTATGTTCATTATCGTTTCGCTTTTTGCTGAACGATATTTATTGTTATATTTCGTTCGTGCTTAGTTGAAACAGTGATGAAGGTAATGATATTATAAATTGGTCTGTTGTTGGTGAAGCTGTTATTGTTGATGTTATTGTTAATGCTATTGTTACTGATGATGCTAGTGTTATTGATGTTATTATTATAGCTGTTATTGTTGTTATTATTGCTAACGATATTGTTATTGTTGATGCTATTGTTATTGATGATGCTAGTGTTATTGTTGATGTTATTGTTATTATAGCTGTTTTTGTTGTTACTATTGTTAATGCTATTGTTATTGTTGATTATATTGTTATTGTTGATGTTACTGATATTATAGCTTGTTATTTTTATTATTGATGCTATTGACGTTATTATTGATGTTATTGTTATTGATTATATTTGTTGATATTATTATGGCTGTTATTGTTATTATAACTGCTGTTGTTGATGTTATTGTTATTATAGCAGCTACTGTTGGTGATATTGTTATAACTGCTAGTGTTGAAGTTATTGTTATTGTTATTATTGTTGATAATTGTATTATTAATAGCGTTACTTCTGTTAAATTGTTATTGTCGTTATTTTTGTTGCTGGTAAATGGTTATTTCTCGTTAAAGAACAATCACAATACCGGGACTGGAACAATGCATAAATAACTCAGCGTAGGAGACCGAAAGTTATGCCGACGTTTCGGACCGACTCTCTTATTGTCGCTGTTGTTACTTTTGTTGCCGTTAAACGTTTGCTGTTGTCCTATATATTTTATGTTATTGTTATCGTTGAGGGGAGGGGGGAGAATCTTGCGATGAAAGGGGGGAGGGGGAGGACCTTACGATGAAGGGGGGGAAGGGGAAAGTCTTAAGGTAAATATTTATATTTTTTCTCCCTTCCACCTCTATTTGATTTTTTTTTCTTCCCTGATTCGCACCGTTCGCTCCTTCATCCTCTCCTCCTCATTCCCTCCCTCATTCTCTCCTCCATCCTTTCTTCCTCTCGTCTCCTCTCTCCCTCCCGCCTCTGCCTCTGGGTATATTCCTGTTCGCTGACTCATTGAGTCTCAACCATCCCTAAATATACGATGTGAGAGTGACCACCGAGATATGTCTCTCTCTCTCTCTCTCTCTCTCTCTCTCTCTCTCTCTCTCTCTCTCTCTCTTATATTCAGTGCAATATGGTAACATTCATGAAAATTCAGTTCACTAGATATGATATCTCAACTAATAGTTTTGTTTAGAGGTTCACAGTTGTGTGATCACTGTAGACTCCAGGTGTACACCTGTAGTGGAGCGTAACACACCTGCACTGCAGTGGTGTACACCTGTAGTGGAGACACCGAGTGGCGTAACACACCTGCACTGCAGTTACTCCATGTGTTGTCTCACATATACACTGTGACGGCCTTCATGCTACACGAGTCCTACTACTGCAGTCTGATGTACGTTTATTTATGTACAGGTACACATAAATACAGTTGCACAAATGACCATACATATGACTGTACACATTAAAATATGTGTAAATTACCCACCATGATAACCCAAAAAAAGTCAAAGTGACTTATTCTTGACACACTCTAACAAGATATCACCTGATATCAGGGGATAGTTGACGGTCATGTGATGCGGCAGTCACATCCAGTTCACCTACCATAGCTCGATTGCTAGCGCACTCAGCTCACACACTGAAGTCCGTGGTTCAATCCCCGGTACGGGTGGAAACATTAGACGTGTTTCCTTAAGACACCTGCTGTCCATGTTCGCCTGTCAGTAAAATAGGTACCTGGGTGTTAGTCGACTGGTGTGGGTCGCATCCTGGGGACAAAATTTACCTAATATGCCCGAAATGCTCTGTATAACAAGCGGCTTTCTATATAGTAGTATGTCAGCTACGTCTGTATACCTTGTATTACCTATGATCCTCCCTACTTTATCACACTAGTCTTACCTCTGATCCTCCCTCCTTTATCACACTTGTATTATCTCTGATCCTCTCTCCTTTATCACCCTTGTCTTACCTCTGATCCTCCCTCCTTTATCACACTTGTCTTACCTCTGATCCTCCCTCCTTTATCACACTTGTCTTACCTCTGATCCTCCCTCCTTTATCACACTTGTCTTACCTCTGATCCTCTCTCCTTTATCACACTTGTCTTACCTCTGATCCTCCCTCCTTTATCACACTTGTCTTACCTCTGATCCTCTCTCCTTTATCACCCTTGTCTTACCTCTGATCCTCCCTCCTTTATCACCCTTGTCTTACCTCTGATCCTCCCTCCTATATCACACTTGTCTTACCTCAGATCGCTCCCTCGTTTATCACACTTGTCTTACCTCTGATCCTCCCTACCTTTATCACACTTGTCTTACCTCTGATCCTCTTCTCCTTTATCACACTTGTCTTATCTTCTGATCCTCCCTCCTTTATCACCTTGTCTTACCTCTGATCCTCTCTCCTTTATCACCCTTGTCTTACCTCTGATCCTCCCTCCTTTATCACCCTTGTCTTACCTCTGATCCTCCCTCCTTTATCACACTTGTCTTACCTCTGATCCTCCCTCCTTTATCACACTTGTCTTACCTCTGATCCTCTCTCCTTTATCACACTTGTCTTACCTCTGATCCTCCCTCCTTTATCACACTTGTCTTACCTCTGATCCTCTCTCCTTTATCACCCTTGTCTTACCTCTGATCCTCCTGTTGTTTCTCCTCGTCTCAGATTCACTAATTTTTTAATGGTCTTACCTGAAAAGAAAGAGAAACCGGGATGAAGGAAGTAACGAGAAGGAAGTAATAAGAAGGAAGTAACGAGAAGGAGGTAGAACATTATCAACAATTATTGCAGTTATTACAGAAGAAAATATGTGAGAAATTAGAGGCAGAGCCAAGGCACGAAATTGTAACATTTGCTAATTTACTTTTTTTAAATTATGCTTTCACGTGCGTATTTTCTTAATTATTTTATAATTCTGATATTATTTTATTGTTTATCACAATCATTGGCTGGGTTTCTGGGGAGGAGAGAGAGAGAGAGAGAGAGAGAGAGAGAGAGAGAGAGAGAGAGAGAGAGAGAAAAAGAGAGAGTGATTGTTGCTGGATATAATTACAATATATATATATATATATATATATATATATATATATATATATATATATATATATATATATAATATAAAGTGGCTGAAAAATGTTGATCCATGGGAATTCTTACGCTTGAATCCAACACAACGTTAATAAGATCAATTTTAGCGTTGCTCACAGACCAATTAAGCAGAGCCACGGCCATGATGAGGCCTTGTATGATCCACTTAAGTCCATAATTAATGATAACGAAACAATTATAGCCGGAGACTTCAATAATGCCAATGTCAGCTGGAACAAGGTAACAGGGGATTAAGAAACAAATACACTAATTACCGAGGTAGATGACTGCCTCCTAACTCAGATTACCTCAGTGCCAACAATGTGGCACCAGTATACTTGGTGTTATCCTAAGTATGGTCGTTGCCCTAGTAATTCAGAGGAAGGTAGCGAGGGTATAGGTTAGAGAAGCGTGGAATTCCGTGTATCAGACTCCCGAGATGTTGCAGTGTCTGACAGGAATGTTCAGAGACCCGACACCTTGATGAATTTGACACTTGTGTAACACTTGGGTATCTTTATTGTATTCTCGTAAAGTGAATATCAAGTCAATTATTGTATATATACCTTTAAAGGTGAATGTTTGTTGTAATAGCCAGGTTAGCACAGCAACACTTCCAAACTAAACATCAACTGACACTCATAAAATGCATAAACACATTGACGGTCTTTTTTTTTCAAGGAACTTGTTGTATCCCACCGAGGCAGGGTGACCACCGAGGCAGGGTGACCACCGAGGCAGGGTGACCACCGAGGCAGGGTGACCACCGAGACAGGGTGACCCAAAAAGAAAAAGGAACGTTTCTCCTTTTAACTTTAGTAATGTACACAGGAGAAGGGGTTACTAGCCCCTTGCTCCAGGCATTTTAGTCTCCTCTTACGACATGCATGACTTACGGAGGAAGAATTCTGTTCCACTTCCCCATGGAGATTGATGGTCTTAACTAAATTAAATTATTAGAGATTGCTAATTGGGAAAAAAAATTACAGAACAAATTAAAAGGAAATATTTTAAATATCGAAAGAGATTTTATTACAGTGAAGAGTACAGATGAGAGTGCCAAGGACCTTGCATGATCCGTCAGTCACCACATACCAGAGGACAGAAACAATGAAGAGTACAGATGAGAGTGCCAAGGACCTTGCATGATCCGTCAGTCACCACATACCAGAGGACAGAAACAATGAAGAGTACAGATGAGAGTGCCAAGGACCTTGCATGATCCGTCAGTCACCACATACCAGAGGACAGAAACAATGAAGAGTACAGATGAGAGTGCCAAGGACCTTGCATGATCCGTCAGTCACCACATACCAGAGGACAGAAACAATGAAGAGTACAGATGAGAGTGCCAAGGACCTTGCATGATCCGTCAGGTACCACATACCAGAGAACAGAAACAGTGCACATAAGATATTTATGTAAAGAGGGAGTCTTATGATCGGCGTCACTTATATACGACTACGGCGAGAATTCCAGAAAAATATTAAACATTGCATATGTGGCCATGAGGGAAGACTTATCTCTAACATTACAATGAATACTCACCTAATTGTGGTTGTGTGTGTGTGTGTGTGTGTGTGTGTGTGTGTGTGTGTGTAGGCTGTGGTTGGAATGCACATGAACGCTAGTGACTTTCTTTGTGCTTAACATATTATATGCTATACATTATATTATATACATATTGTATGCTACACAAAGAAGTAAAATTGTTTGTTTTTGTTTAATAGTGTGAGTGTCTGGTGACTAGCAGCGATGGTGAGGTAGTGGAGGCTAGTACTCTACATGGTCTCACAGGTACTATATGTGTGTGCTACCGAGACATACAAGTACTCTACATGGTCTCACAGGTAGTACATGTGTGTGCTACCAAGACATACAAGTACTTACATGGTCTCAAGGTAGTACATGTGTGTCTACGAGACATACAAGTACTACTGGTCTCACAGGTACTACATGTGTGCTAGAGCATAAGTACTCTACATGGTCTCACAGGTACTACATGTGTGTGCTACCAAGACATACAAGTACTCTACATGGTCTCACAGGTAGTACATGTGTGTGCTACCGAGACATACAAGTACTCTACATGGTCTCACAGGTAGTACATGTGTGTGCTACCGAGACATACAAGTACTCTACATGGTCTCACAGGTACTACATGTGTGTGCTACCAAGACATACAAGTACTCTACATGGTCTCACAGGTAGTACATGTGTGTGCTACAAGTAACATCATCAGACATGAAAGCCATCATACCCAGGTCATAATTTTCTCACGGGAACCGGAGCAGACCTTAGTTCTTGTGTTATACTGTCACACAGGTATATCACAGGTACTAAATTATAGTAAAATCAGCATCCTGGGTGATTAATGATTACTTTGAATGTCGATTTCTGGATTAGTTCTAAGTGGAAAAAAGTGTGAAAGGCACTTAGTATTGTCAGCATACCACGAGGGAATGTGCTTAATTTGTAGTTATGGAATATCTCAGTGATGTTAAAAATACTTGTCCATAAATCCCATGCTTACACAGATACCCTCACTCTAACCTGTGCTCAATGTAAGACGGGAGCTACCCACTGATGTGAGGCACAGTACTCACTCTAACCGGAGCTACCCACTGATGTGAGACACAGTACTCACTCTAACCGGAGCTACCCACTGATGTGAGGCACAGTACTCACTCTAACCGGAGCTACCCACTGATGTGAGGCACAGTACTCACTCTAACCGGAGCTACCCACTGATGTGAGGCACAGTACTAACTCTAACCAGAACTACCCACTGATGTGAGGCACAGTACTCACTCTAACCGGAGCTACCCACTGATGTGAGGCACAGTACTAACTCTAACCAGAGCTACCCACTGATGTGAGGCACAGTACTAACTCTAACCAGAGCTACCCACTGATGTGAGGCACAGTACTCACTGTAACCGGAGCTACCCACAGATGTGAGGCACAGTACTCAGTAGCTCGTGTCTACACCTGCCTGAGACAGACCATAGCATCTTCAGTAGCTCGTGTCTACACCTGCCTGAGACAGACCATAGCATCTTCAGTAGCTCGTGTCTACACCTGCCTGAGACAGACCATAGCATCTTCAGTAGCTCGTGTCTACACCTGCCTGAGACAGACCATAGCATCTTCAGTAGCTCGTGTCTACACCTGCCTGAGACAGACCATAGCATCTTCAGTAGCTCGTGTCTACACCTGCCTGAGACAGACCATAGCATCTTCAGTAGCTCGTGTCTACACCTGCCTGAGACAGACCATAGCATCTTCAGTAGCTCGTGTCTACACCTGCCTGAGACAGACCATAGCATCTTCAGTAGCTCGTGTCTACACCTGCCTGAGACAGACCATAGCATCTTCAGTAGCTCGTGTCTACACCTGCCTGAGACAGACCATAGCATCTTCAGTAGCTCGTGTCTACACCTGCCTGAGACAGACCATAGCATCTTCAGTAGCTCGTGTCTACACCTGCCTGAGACAGACCATAGCATCTTCAGTAGCTCGTGTCTACACCTGCCTGAGACAGACCATAGCATCTTCAGTAGCTCGTGGCTACACCTGCCTGAGACAGACCATAGCATCTTCAGTAGCTCGTGTCTACACCTGCCTGAGACAGACCATAGCATCTTCAGTAGCTCGTGTCTACACCTGCCTGAGACAGACCATAGCATCTTCAGTAGCTCGTGTCTACACCTGCCTGAGACAGACCATAGCATCTTCAGTAGCTCGTGTCTACACCTGCCTGAGACAGACCATAGCATCTTCAGTAGCTCGTGTCTACACCTGCCTGAGACAGACCATAGCATCTTCAGTAGCTCGTGTCTACACCTGCCTGAGACAGACCATAGCATCTTCAGTAGCTCGTGTCTACACCTGCCTGAGACAGACCATAGCATCTTCAGTAGCTCGTGTCTACACCTGCCTGAGACAGACCATAGCATCTTCAGCAGCTCGTGTCTACACCTGCCTGAGACAGACCATAGCATCTTCAGTAGCTCGTGTCTACACCTGCCTGAGACAGACCATAGCATCTTCAGTAGCTCGTGTCTACACCTGCCTGAGACAGACCATAGCATCTTCAGTAGCTCGTGTCTACACCTGCCTGAGACAGACCATAGCATCTTCAGTAGCTCGTGTCTACACCTGCCTGAGACAGACCATAGCATCTTCAGTAGCTCGTGTCTACACCTGCCTGAGACAGACCATAGCATCTTCAGTAGCTCGTGTCTACACCTGCCTGAGACAGACCATAGCATCTTCAGTAGCTCGTGTCTACACCTGCCTGAGACAGACCATAGCATCTTCAGTAGCTCGTGTCTACACCTGCCTGAGACAGACCATAGCATCTTCAGTAGCTCGTGTCTACACCTGCCTGAGACAGACCATAGCATCTTCAGTAGCTCGTGTCTACACCTGCCTGAGACAGACCATAGCATCTTCAGTAGCTCGTGTCTACACCTGCCTGAGACAGACCATAGCATCTTCAGTAGCTCGTGTCTACACCTGCCTGAGACAGACCATAGCATCTTCAGTAGCTCGTGTCTACACCTGCCTGAGACAGACCATAGCATCTTCAGTAGCTCGTGTCTACACCTGCCTGAGACAGACCATAGCATCTTCAGTAGCTCGTGTCTACACCTGCCTGAGACAGACCATAGCATCTTCAGTAGCTCGTGTCTACACCTGCCTGAGACAGACCATAGCATCTTCAGAGCTCTGTCTACACCTGCCTGAGGACAGACCATAGCATCTTCAGTAGCTCGTGCTACACCTGCCTGAGACAGACCATAGCATCTTCAGTAGCATGTCTACACCTGCCTGAGACAGACCATAGCATCTTCAGCAGCTCGTGTCTACACCTGCTGAGACAGACCATACATCTTCAGAGCTCGTGTCTACACCTGCCTGAGACAGACCATAGCATCTTCAGTAGCTCGTGTCTACACCTGCCTGAGACAGACCATAGCATCTTCAGTAGCTCGTGTCTACACCTGCTGAGACAACCATAGCATCTTCAGTAGCTCGTGTCTACACCTGCCTGAGACAGACCATAGCATCTTCAGTAGCTCGTGTCTACACCTGCCTGAGACAGACCATACATCTTCAGTAGCTCGTGCTACACCTGCCTGAGACAGACCATAGCATCTTCAGTAGCTCAGTTCTACACCTGCCTGAGACAGACCATAGCATCTTCAGTAGCTCAGTGTCTACACCTGCCTGAGACAGACCATAGCATCTTCAGAGCTCTGTCTACACCTGCCTGAGACAGACCATAGCATCTTCAGTAGCTCGTGACTCACCTGCTGAGACAGACCATAGCATCTTCAGTAGCTCGTGTCTAAAACCTGCCTGAGACAGACCATAGCATCTTCAGTAGCTCGTTTACCCTGCCTGAGACAGACCATAGCATCTTCAGTAGCTCGTGTCTACACCTGCCTGAGACAGACCATAGCATCTTCAGTAGCTCGTGTCTACACCTGCCTGAGACAGACCATAGCATCTATTACAAATAAAAGAAGCATTTGTAATTAAACGACTGTTTGGGATACTAAGTAAAATCTCATTTTTCAGATTTTTATTATATTAAATATATATTATTAATATAAAAGCATATAATCTGAATAAAAACATATAATATAATAATCTGTGTAAAAAAATATTTACACAAAATCACAGTACAAGATAAAAGTCACAAGTAAAATCAAGTATTCGGTGTAGTGTCAAGTCGCTGCCATCTTCTAGTGTCACGCAGGACACTACCACACCTTGTCATGATACTCCTACACCGTGTCCTCAGACACCCTTGTCTCTGTCTTATGGCACCTACGGGGTTCCACGACACCCGTACCATAAAGATTCAATCGCTGTGTCACACACACCTTCTCTGTGCCACATGGCACGCCCCCTGTATCATAACTCTTTCTCATAAAGCCTTTACACCGCGTTATGACACACCCCAAATACACGACTCAACCTGTGTCGTGCCATCGTCACAAACTCTCTGAATGCACCACTTAAACCCTGACACTTCGGTTAACAATCTCAGGTACATCGTCGCAGGTACATCGTCGCAGGTACATCGTCGCAGGTACATCGTCGCAGGTACATCGTCGACGGTACATAGTAGATTCTGGTGACCTTGCCGCTCTCCTTGTTGTAGGCTATCACCAGCACCACACTGCATGAGTCTGCAACTCTCACGCAGGTCTGACTGGCGAACTCCAGTAGTATGTCAGGGAGCTTGTCACCAGCACCACACTGCAACTCTCATGCAGGTCTGACTGACGAACTCCAGTAGTATATCAGTGAGCTGGTGGACTCTCCAGTGTTGAATCGGGGAGAGTCTCGATGACACTGTCAGTAAAGCCGGCCCGGCAGTCAAACATCAGGTCTGATGACGTAACCCCTTGACTGCCGGCCGGTGAGGTAATTACCTAACTACCATTGTTAGGTTAGGTGCCGTAAAGCATCTTCAGTAGCTCGTGTCTACACCTGCCTGAGACAGACCATAGCATCTTCAGTAGCTCGTGTCTACACCTGCCTGAGACAGAAAATAGCATCTTCAGTAGCTCGTGTCTACACCTGCCTGAGACAGACCATAGCATCTTCAGTAGCTCGTGTCTACACCTGCCTGAGACAGACCATAGCATCTTCAGTAGCTCGTGTCTACACCTGCCTGAGACAGACCATAGCATCTTCAGTAGCTCGTGTCTACACCTGCCTGAGACAGACCATAGCATCTTCAGCAGCTCGTGTCTACACCTGCCTGAGACAGACCATAGCATCTTCCACTTGCAAAGGAGAAAACACAAGTTGACAACAAAGTTCAAGAAATATGACGCGTAGGCAAACGCTTAAGACATTCATTCCTTAGAAAGCGTTGCTCTCCCTGGAGTTTGTTCACTCCCGTTATACGGTGGATACAAAAACAGGTTGTATATTCTAGGTGCAAGTGAGAGAAGATGTGATTTTTTAAAAATATGTAAATAATTAATAAATATTAAAAAATGCTATAAAACTTTTCCCATAAATTTCAATTGCAGTAGAAATTCTATTTATAAGTGTGAAAATGTAAGTATTTTAGCTAAAAAATGAGTTATGTCAGAAAAGCATCAAACCGCTCTAAAACGTCGAAATATGAAGTGTATGCCAGAGTGCCTGAGGACTCCAGTACAATAATTAAGTGATGAAACTGCATCAACATCACAAGATCCACGTCCTTCACCATCACAAGACCCACGAACATCAACATCACAAGATGATCCACGACCTTCAACATCACAAGATCACCAGGTGAGGTTGAGATGATGGTCAGGTTGAGTAGCGTGTAGTGGGGTAACCTGATGGCCCTGTTCTCACCAGGTGTAACATCAACCTGGCTCTTATAGTCACCTCACTCGTCAAGAGACCTTACCAGGAAGGGACCCTCATGAAATGACCTCACCAGGAAGGGACCCTCATGAAATGACCTCACCAGGAAGGGACCCTCATGAAAAGACCTCACCAGGAAGGTACCCTCATAAAAAGACCTCACCAGGAAGGTACCCTCATAAAAAGACCTCACCAGGAAGGTACCCTCATAAAAAGACCTCACCAGGAAGGTACCCTCATAAAAAGACCTCACCAGGAAGGTACCCTCATAAAAAGACCTCACCAGGAAGGGACCCTCATGAAATGACCTCACCAGGAAGGAACCCTCATGAAAAGACCTCACCAGGAAGGGACCCTCATGAAAAGACCTCACCAGGAAGGTACCCTCATAAAAAGACCTCACCAGGAAGGTACCCTCATAAAAAGACCTCACCAGGAAGAGACCCTCATGAAATGACCTCACCAGGAAGGAACCCTCATGAAAAGACCTCACCAGGAAGGGACCCTCTACCAGTTTCTCCAACTTTTCTCACCAGCTGGAGTCTACACAATATCTTGTGTGTAAATGGTTTTAGAGAGACGACAGGTTGATAAATGAGACACTTGTGCAACATTTCGGAATCTTTATACTGGAAACGTTTCGCCACGCAGTGGCTTCTTCAGCGCTGGAGGCCCAGCTTGTCATTGAACCCGAGCCTAGAAGACAGCGCTGGAGGCCCAGCTTGTCACTGAACCCGAGCCTAGAAGACAGCGCTGGAGGCCCAAATTGTCACTGAATCAGAGCCTAGAAGACAGCGCTGGAGGCCCAACTTGTCACTGAACCTGAGCTTGCATTTCACACTCGTATGAGAGGAACATTGTACCTCCCGGATGGTAGCTGTATGCCAACCCACTGAACTTCTCAGGCAAGACAGTAAAAAATAAAAAACTTTAGCATGTCATTGTTGATCAACACCAGCAGCAGCAGCAGCAGCAGCAGCCAGACTGCATGAGGCAGACTCTTAGACTCGTGGAGTATGCACCACTCTCTTGGATGTCCTGCCCTCTAATCTTAGATTTCCTGACAAGATAGAGAAGCATGGGAGAAGAATTATCACGAGTAACTACCTCGTCGTGGTTGACTTTAATGACCCTCGTGTCGTTTTATGTGAGCCGTGTTTATTTACGTGTCTGTGGCTTGTGTTTATTTACGTGTCTGTGGCTTGTGTTTATTTACGTGTCTGTGGCTTGTGTTTATTTACGTGTCTGTGGCTTGTGTTTATTTACGTGTCTGTGGCTTGTGTTTATTTACGTGTCTGTGGCTTGTGTTTATTTACGTGTCTGTGGCTTGTGTTTATTTACGTGTCTGTGGATCGTGTTTATTTACGTGTCTGTGGCTCGTGTTTATTTACATGTCTGTGGCTTGCGTTTATTTACGTGTCTGTGGCTTGTGTTTATTTACGTGTCTGTGGCTTGTGTTTATTTACGTGTCTGTGACTCGTGTTTATTTACGTGTCTGTGGATCGTGTTTATTTACGTGTCTGTGGATCGTGTTTATTTACGTGTCTGTGGCTCGTGTTTATTTACGTGTCTGTGACTCGTGTTTATTTACGTGTCTGTGGATCGTGTTTATTTACGTGTCTGTGGCTCGTGTTTATTTACGTGTCTGTGACTCGTGTTTATTTACGTGTCTGTGGCTTGCGTTTATTTACGTGTCTGTGGCTTGTGTTTATTTACGTGTCTGTGGCTTGTGTTTATTTACGTGTCTGTGACTCGTGTTTATTTACGTGTCTGTGGCTCGTGTTTATTTACGTGTCTGTGGCTCGTGTTTATTTACGTGTCTGTGGCTCGTGTTTATTTACGTGTCTGTGGCTCTTGTTTATTTACGTGTCTGTGACTCGTGTTTATTTACGTGTCTGTGGATCGTGTTTATTTACGTGTCTGTGGCTCGTGTTTATTTACGTGTCCGTGGCTCGTGTTTATTTACGTGTCTGTGGATCGTGTTTATTTACGTGTCTGTGGCTCGTGTTTATTTACGTGTCTGTGGCTCGTGTTTATTTACATGTCTGTGGATCGTGTTTATTTACGTGTCTGTGGATCGTGTTTATTTACGTGTCTGTGGCTCGTGTTTATTTACGTGTCTGTGGATCGTGTTTATTTACGTGTCTGTGGATCGTGTTTATTTACGTGTCTGTGGCTCGTGTTTATTTACGTGTCTGTGACTCGTGTTTATTTACGTGTCTGTGGATCGTGTTTATTTACGTGTCTGGATCGTGTTTATTTACGTGTCTGTGGATCGTGTTTATTTACGTGTCTGTGGATCGTGTTTATTTACGTGTCTGTGGATCGTGTTTATTTACATGTCTGTGGATCGTGTTTATTTACGTGTCTGTGGATCGTGTTTATTTACGTGTCTGTGACTCTTGTTTACGTTTTCTATTGAGTAGCCATATTGACGGTTTTCGTTAACTCGTAACCGGTTTTTCAGCCTGGTTTGAAGTCAGGCTTTCATAGCGGTAACCTGATCAGACAGGCTATTGCAGCCCGCGGCCCGCACGAGGACATGGGTGGTTATTATTGCGTGTTTAAGGACGCATGTTTACATTCTCTCTGAGTGCTATTCTACCATTCCTAGTTTCACTTTTATTAGCATTATTTTGTAAGTAGTTTGTTAGGTTTTTTAAAGAGCATTACCTGCACGAGGGTCATTAATGCCTATTGACTGCACCAGTCATTAAGGCTGCTATTCGCCTGTACACTTACATCAAGAATAATTTAATTCCTAAAACAAGAAAATAAAGTAAACGTATAGTGTATATACACATTATATATACACAACACTTGTGTATATACATTACGAGATGCTTACCTGGAGTGTGTTCGAGGGTTAACGGTCCATGACCAGGTCTCGTGGTGGATCAGGGCCTAATCAACCATGCTGTTACTGCTGGCCGCACGCAAACCGACATACGAACCACAGCCCGGCTGGTCAGGTACTGACTTTAGGTGTCTGTCCAGCTCCTTCTTGAAGACAGTTAAAAGCCTATTGGTAATCTCCCTTAGGCATGCTGGAGGCAGTTGAACAGTCTTGGGCCCCTGACACTTATTGTGTTGTCTCTTAGCGTGCTCGTGGCGCCCCTGTTTTTCAATGGGGGGATGTTGCACTGCCTGCCGAATCTTATGCTTTCGTAGGGAGTGATTTCTGTGTGAGATTTGGCTGCTTCATTGGATTTTAAGCTTTTGACACACTAGAGTCATTAAGGCTGTATGTCACCTGCTCATCACCAGTCAAGTCTATATTAATCCGTATCTAATATGGGCCTGTTGGGATTAAACTAAAACACAAAGATATATATACATTCACACACACACACAAGGAGCAAGGCGGAGAACCAGGGGTCTGGTGGATGTATCTGGGAGGGAAGATTGGGAGGCAGAGCTCACAACAAGGGAGGAAGAGTGGGGAAGGAAGCTAGAAGAACTTGGCAAGAAAATGGAGGAGAGTTTAGCTGCAAAGAGCAGGAAATGGGAGCTACAAACCAAAGCAGCAGAAGCTAAGATACAGTGCTTAGAAGAGGAACTGAAAAACCTGATACAGCCTAAAGAACCAAAGGACAGCACAGCCATGACATCAGGGACTTCTATATCAGTTACAGACGAAGGGCCAGAAGGGAGCAAAGAAGCTATACTGTATGCAAAGGTCCTATCGGACCCACATGGGGCCCAGGACAAGACGAGGAGCACACTAAGAACAAATGAGGGGTCTGAAGGCAATGAAGGAGCTATGCTCTATGCAGAGCCTCTGGACAACTGCAGTGGCCAGGAACAGCTGAGCAGGAAAGACAGACCACTGAGCATATGGGCTTCGGCCAGGGAAGGGATCGAAGGCAGGAACGCTTCAATGGAAGGAACTAAAGCACCTCAGGGGATGCAAAGGGAGGCACAGTGGCAGGACGAAATGGAGAGGTCAGTTTTTGTCTATGGGCTCTAGGAACTTATCACCATTAAACGTCATGTTGTTCTCCACTGCCCACTGGAAGACCCTGCTTATGTCTTCCTGTAATTTTCCAGTGTCCTCTACCGTAGTGACTTTCATGCTTATTTTAGTGTCATCTACAAATGATGATACAAAAGTGTGACGGGTGTTTTTATCTATGTCTGCTATGAGGATGAGAAACAGCAGAGGTGCCAGGGCAGTGCCTTGAGGCACTGAGCTTTTTGCCTCGCTCATGCTGGATTTTGCTCTGTTTATACTACATTTTGTGTTCTGTGTGTTAGGAACCCAAAAATCCATCTGCCTACCTTCCCCGTAATGCCCATGGCTCTAATTTTGTGCGCTATCACTACATGATAGCATTTGTCAAACGCCTTTGCAAAATCTGTGTAAATCACATCTGCGTTTTGGTCGTCTTCCAATGCCTTAGTAATTCTGTCATAATGTTTCAGGAGCTGTGACAGGCATGATCGTCCTGCTCTAAAACCATGTTGGTTCTGGTTATGCTGGTCCATGAAATTTGTAATCTGCCGTCTCATCACTCTTTCAAAGATTTTTATGATGTGAGAAGTGAGGGCTACTGGTCTGTAATTTTTAGCTAGTGCTCTACTACCTCCCTTATGCAAAGGAGCTATGTCTGCACTCTTTAAGGCCTCCGGTATTTCACCTAGATCTAAGCTAGATATGCTCATCAGAATAGTATGTGCATAACTAATTGAGAGATACAGACCTCTTAGTGTATATACACTGAGATATACGCCTCTTAGTGTATATACACTGATATATACACCTCTTAGTGTATATACACTGAGATATACGCCTCTTAGTGTATGTACACTGAGATATACACCTCTTAGTGTATATGTACACTGAGATTAAACCTCTTAGTTTATATACATTGAGAGATATACACCTTTCCTTGTATACATCGCGTATACACAACTAATATTAATATTACACTAATATCACTTATCAGTACTAAAAAAAAAAACGCTTTATTCTATTTCAATAACTAAACTTACAATCAGTTAAAAGAAAAAAATTCAGTCGCACCGTTTTCTATTTACAGTAGTAGATGAGGGGAAAAAAAATGTAAATTTCTACAAGCCGAGGAGGAAACGTGTTGAGGTTGGGCGCTGTGCAGTGATACCAGAAGAGCGGCGCGAGACACCCCACCCTCCCAGTGGCTGGTCCAACACTCGACACACGAGGGTCCTCAGCCAGGTGCAGCTGGCAACACACAAGAGCCAGAATCCGTGCCGTCTTAACCCCCTCTAGATAATTTTTTTTATTATTTCTGCTATCGTAGGATTTTTGAAGTAGTAAAGGATGTAGAGGGTTTATCATAGGGGAGGGGCAAGGGGTGTTAAAGGCTTTATATTAAGGGAAGTGGGTGTGTTTTTGAGTATATTAAAGGGGAGTGGGTTGAGTATATGGGTATATTAAAGAGGTAGGAGGTGCGTTAATGGGAATATTAAAGGGGGAGGGGTGCATTTATGGGTATATTAAAGATGAAGGGGGGTGTTGTGGGTATATTAAAGGGGAAGGGGTGCACTTATGGTTATATTAAAGGGGAAGGGGTGCACTTATGGTTATATTAAAGTGGAATGGGATGCATTTATGGTTATTTTAAAGGGGAAGGGGGTGCATTTATGGGTATATTAAAGGAAGGGAATGTGTTTAAGGGAAAGGGAATTATTTAAGTGGAAGGGGCGTGTTTAGGTAATTATTTTAGGGGAACGGGTGTGTTTAGGGAATTATTTTAGGGAAAGTGGCGTGTTTAAGGAATTTTAGGGGAAGGGGCGTGTTTAAGGAATTTTAGGGGAAGGGGCGTGTTTAAGGAATTATTTTAGGGGAAAGGGCGTGTTTAAAGAATTATTTTAGGGGGAAGGGCGTGTTTAAGGAATTATTTTAGGGGAAAGGGAGTGTTTAAGGAATTATTTTAGGGGAAGGGGCGTGTTTAAGGAATTATTTTAGGGGAAAGGGCGTGTTTAAAGAATTATTTTAGGGGGAAGGGCGTGTTTAATGAATTATTTTAGGGGAAGGAGTGTTTAAGGAATTATTTTAGGGAAGGGGCGTGTTTAAGGAATTATTTTAGGGAAGGGGCGTGTTTAAGGAATTATTTTAGGGAAGGGGCGTGTTTAAGGAATTATTTTAGGGAAGGGGCGTGTTTAAGGAATTATTTTAGGGAAGGGGCGTGTTTAAGGAATTATTTTAGGGAAGGGGCGTGTTTAAGGAATTATTTTAGGGAAGGGGCGTGTTTAAGGAATTATTTTAGGGAAGGGGCGTGTTTAAGGAATTATTTTAGGGAAGGGCGTGTTTAGGATATTTTAGGAAGGCGTTTTAGAATATTTTAGGGAAGGGGCGTGTTTAAGGAATTATTTTAGGGGAAGGGGCGTGTTTAAGGAATTATTTTAGGGGAAGGGGCGTGTTTAAGGAATTATTTTAGGGGAAGGGGCGTGTTTAAGGAATTATTTTAGGGGAAGGGGCGTGTTTAAGGAATTATTTTAGGGGAAGGGGCGTGTTTAAGGAATTATTTTAGGGAAGGGGGTGTTTAAGGAATTATTTTAGGGAAGGGGCGTGTTTAAGGAATTATTTTAGGGAAGGGAGTGTTTAAAGGTGAATTATTTTAGGGGAAGGGGTGTTTAAGGAATTATTTTAGGGAAGGGCGTGTTTAAGGAATTATTTTAGGGAAGGGAGTGTTTAAGGAATTATTTTAGGGAAGGGAGTGTTTAAGGAATTATTTTAGGGGAAGGGCAGTGTTTAAGGAATTATTTTAGGGAAGGGGTGTTTAAGGAATTATTTTAGGGAAGGGGCGTGTTTAAGGAATTATTTTAGGGGAAGGGGCGTGTTTAAGGAATTATTTTAGGGGAAGGGGCGTGTTTAAGGAATTATTTTAGGGGAAGGGGAGTGTTTAAGGAATTATTTTAGGGGGAAGGGGCGTGTTTAGAGAACTCGGATTTGAAATATCCTTATTGACTAGTTCGTGGAGCACGATGATAATGACGATGATGATTAATAATAATAATAATAATAATAATAATAATAATAATATGATAGGATAGGGAGAGAGCTAAAGTGGATGAACCATAGTAACGTTAGAAAATACTTCTCTAGTCTCAGATGGTGAGTGGAAAGCACTACAGACGAAGTTTCGGTGGAGACATACTCGAAACACAGCTTCAAGAGTAGGTATGACTTGGCGTTAGAGGACAATAAGTAGGTAAGCCGATCGTTAAGAGCTAAGATTCACGACTCAGGAGCTGTAAATCGACCCCTACAGTCACAAACTAGGTGAGCTCACACATACACACACACACACACTTGCTTCTGGGTCCTCAGTCAATCTAGCAAACTCAACAATCAGAGGTCTGGCGTCACCATCTTAGAGATGCTTTATAAAGCAATTGAATAGAATAAGAGGATAAGTTGCAAGCACTGTTGCAATGGGGTGTACTTACCTAGTTGTCTGTGCTGGGGTCGACCTAGTAGCGACCAGTGAAGAGGCGGGGCCAGGAGCTATGAATCGACCCTCCAACCACAATTAGGTAAGTACACACACAATCTCATTCTAGTAGGTTGTTATGGTAGCACACGCAGGTTAGGGACCTGGTCCTCGAGTTACAAACTACTCCTCTAGTAATATCTTACCATTACTTTTGCAGGAACTTACCCTTGCCTACCAGTCAGTTCTATTTAAACAAGATAAACATCTCCTGATGAGTACTTGTTGATCATTGCTGGGGGGTCATCGCTCCCAGGAATCATCTGGTTGCTGGCTAGATCATCCAGGCTTTTGGTGCTAGCAGCACGTAGTCCAGTGTAAACACCACAGCCTGGTTGATCAGGGACTGCCTAGAGGAACGCGTCAAGATCCTTCTTAAAGAGCAGGTCTGCATCTTTCTCTCCTGTACCATCTTCAAGAAAGCTTTTATCTTAGATACTTTATGTTCCATCCTATCTTTAAGATTATCCCTTGAGGGTAGACCTTGAGTGTGAACTCTGCCTTAGGGCAAGGAGAGGTGGTTTCAAGTCGTTGGGGAAGATCTTACCCAAATTGGGGTGTAGATTGTCTCTCCCCGGACACTGAGGGAGACACCACTGTCCCACGACCTGGTGAGGGAAATGGTGAATGAGGTAGTGAGGGAGATTGTGACTGTGGTTGTGAGGGAGATGATGATGGTGATAGTAATAATGGTGATGATGGCAAACGAGGATCACTGCAATAATGACTCACACATACACACACACACACACACGTGTCTTTGACAACTGGTAACACACACACACACACACACACACACACGTGCACGCCCCCGGTGGCCCAGTGGTAAAGCTCTTGCTTCACGCACGGAGGGGCCGGGTTCAATTCCCGGTGGGGCAGAAACATTTCGAAGTGTTTCCTTACACACACATACACACACATACATACAACAGGCCTAGTGTCTAATTGACATGTGCCTAGGACAAAATGGTAACTAACATGGAGCAGGGAAAGAGAGGACCTAGTAGCGATCAGTGAAGAGGCTGGGCCAGGAGCTATGAATCGACCCCTGCAACCACAAATAGGTGAGTACACACACACACACACACACACACACATACTAATGCATGCCTCCACGAAGATCAGTTGGTATGTGATGTCTCTGGCCTCTGTGAGGCAGACTTCAAATTGCTGCTAATACTGTTCAGCAATTGTATTTTGATAGTGTGGGAAGGGGGAGGGAGGGAGGGGGTGAGGGGAATTGAGAGAGGGAGAGAGAGAGAGAAAGAGAGAAGGGATAAGTAGGAGAGCATGAGAGAGAAAGGATAGGATTGAGAAGCGAGGAGAGAGAGGGGATGGACAGGTGAAGAAATAAAAAGTAAGAGAGAGAGGGAAGCAGGAGAAGGATGAATATTGATGTCTGAGCTGTTAGTTTCTTGTGTTTACTGGTGTTGGAACTCAGCTCCTGGCTCTAGTTCCTACTAGCCACGACCAGCTCTGTGTGCTGGTAGTTTTCTAGACCTCATCTAGTGCATTCCACTGTCTTATCATCTAAAAAATTTCTTGAAGTTTCTTTGACTCGTGAGTGTTTGTAGCTTCCATTTGTGCCCCTTGTCCCTGTTCTTCTTTCAAACTCTGTCTAAATTTCCTTAATCAATTCCTTTGAGTATCTTGTTCGTTGTAATAATTTCGTCTCTGTTCTTCCTGTCCCCTAAGGTAATTTGGTTTAGCTCTTCTAATCTTTCCCAATATCGCAATTCCCCCTCAGCCTCGAGACTAACCTTGTTGCTAACCTCAACTTCAAAATATTATACACAAATAACCCGCACATACGAGGGAGGAGCTTATGACAACATTTCGGCCCGACTTGGACCATTTACAAGTTACACTAACACACGAAGGTGAGGGTGTTAGTGTTTGCTCCAAGTCCGACTGAAACGTGGTCATAAACTCCTCTCTTCTATGTGCGGGTTATTTGTGTATTGTTCTAGTCACGGTATTGTGCCATTTTGTTCTTCACAACATTATTATCAAGCTGGTGCTTCTAAAATCATCTTAATTTATATCGTTTTTGTGTCGTCAAATATTATCGAATTCCCTCTGTATGATACTTTAACCATAATTTTTAAAGGGGTGGACCGGTAAGCCAGCGGAAGGCCTCGGTCAGATGATCAAAAGCTCCAACTGCGGGTCATCATATTGCTAAGACCGGCGTCAGGAAACACTTGTCCTGTTTCCTGACAAATCTTACCTAACATGACCCAGCTCATTAACCATTTATTTGACCCCTTTGCAGTCTTCAGAAGCCTTTCTGCAGACTATTTTCTTCCTTTGTCTGTGTTATTATCGTTAATTTCACATATTCAACAAATGGTGATATATCGGATTCAATTCCGTCTAGTAGGTCATTCAAATACATATAGTAGTAAAATCCGCAGCGCCAGGACTCACCCCTGGGGACCCCGCTCGTCACCCTTGCCTATCCTGGTACTCCATCTCATACCGACATCCTCTGTCTTTTCGTTTCTTTTTAAGAATGTCATGATCCATGTAAGCGCCATTTTATTTACCCCTTCCTGCTTTTCAAGTTAGTGGACCAGTCTCTGGCTGAGTACTAAAGTTAGTATATCAGTCTCTGGCTGAGTACCAAAGTTAGTATATCAGTCTCTGGCTGAGTACCAAAGTTAGTATATAAGTCTCTGGCTGAGTACCAAAGTTAGTATATCAGTCTCTGGCTGAGTACCAAAGTTAGTATATCAGTCTCTGGCTGAGTACCAAAGTTAGTATATAAGTCTCTGGCTGAGTACCAAAGTTAGTATATCAGTCTCTGGCTGAGTACCAAAGTTAGTATATCAGTCTCTGGCTGAGTACCAAAGTTAGTATATCAGTCTCTGGCTGACTACCAAAGTTAGTATATCAGTCTCTGACTGAGTACCAAAGTTAGTATATAAGTCTCTGACTGAGTACCAAAGTTAGTATATCAGTCTTTGACCGAGTACCAAGTTCAATACTTCCCTGCAGTCGAAGAACATGCAGTTCACCCAACGCTGCTTTCGTTGTATGCTTGTGGAATGTTTACTCGTTTACGCGTGTACACATACTTGCATGTTCAAATAATCTCCGAGAAAAGAAAAGCTTTTTTTGTTATCAGTCTAGCAAGATGACTTGTGGCCTCTTGCAAGTGAAACACAAGACATCCTGAGGAAACTGTTGGGGGTTTAAACTTCATCTTTTTATAAAACTTTCGATGGGCTCAGCTGGTTTCTTGGTCTGTACCACTGGTTGGTAGTCAGGTTATTTCAGGTATCTTGAGAAAACTGTTGGTCTTTGTGGTCTTGTCCGGGTCTTCAAGGTCACATAGTTCTTGAAGGGAGTTGTTCACCCTGAGTTGAACAACTTATGACATAATGTTCTTCTCAAGGTCCAGGTGTTTATATATATGATCCATTCTGATGTGTGTTACTTTTGTAATCAAAGATTTCTTATGAATCCTAGAGTATAATTGTTTATATCTCTCCCCTCTCTCTCTCTCCTCTCTCTCTCTCTCTCTCTCTCTCTCTCTCTCTCTCTCTCTCTCTCTCTCTCTCTCTCTCTCTCTCTCTCTCTCTCTCTCTCTCCTGCTTCTCCTCTTCCTGCTCCTTCTCCTCCTCTGTCTCTTCTCCTTCCTCCTCCTCCTGATCCTCTTCCTCTTCCTCCTCCTCCTCGTCCTCCTCCTCAATCTCTTCCTGCCCATTAAACACACTAAACTCCACTGGACATTTAACCTGACAAACGGCCTTAACACTCTTACTGTGCTCAGAATGACCTGTAAGGTAATTAACGCAGTTTGACCCTTAATGACCCGGTGATGATGTGTTGTAAGTTGACCCACTTAAGCTCTTCCTCACCTCCAGAATAATTGGAAATAAATTGACAATATATTGGAAATAAACTGGAGAATATATTGGGAAATTACTGGGAGTAAATTGTGAATTTATTAGGAATATTTTGTAATATATTGCCAATAATTATGAATATTTCGGGAATATTTTGTAATATATTGCCAATAAAATTAAAATTCATTCGTGAATAATTTTTGCATATTTATTTCGTTAGTTAGTAAATCGTGGAACAAATTCTGTTTAAAGTTAATATTCTAACAAATGCATTAGGAATAAACTGGCGATTTAAATTGGGAGTATAAATTGTTTATACTCTGTCCCCTTCCACTTTATTCGATCTTTCTTTCTCAGCTCCAGAGAATGGGAATGGGAATGGAAATAATTATTATAGCATTTAACGGAGGGAGCGCTACACCCGTAGGGGGTCATATAGCTCCTGGGAGAATGCAATGCACTCAGGCTCGATCCGAGGAAAGGGAGGTGTGGCTATAATTCCTTGGACCAAAATCCCTTCATCAGGTAGAAGAGTTGAGAGCGAGGTCAATGCCTGTATCACCCATGCAGGTTTAGTGCTGCTCCAGGTGCTGAATGGCTCCGTTAACAGGAACTTGAGAATTGCTTTAATAAATTCTGAGCATTCCGCTAACAGAACCCCGACTCTTAGACTACTCCATTAACGGGCATTACAAGCATTGCTACGTATCGTTGTAAGACACGGGATGTTCCTTGATTCTATCGAAGGGCTCTTAATTCAAGGAGCTAGGAGCTAATCTCTCCTTCCTTGGATTAAACCTGTACGACCCCCTTCACTGGTATGATGTTCTTGATGTACTTTAGTACCTCCTGGCCCGAGGCCGGGCTCTGGCCCAAGACCGGACTCTGGCCCAAGGCCGGGCTGTGAAGAACGGGCTCTGGCCCAAGGCCGGGCTGTGAAGAACGGGCTCTGGCCCAAGGCCGGTTCTAGTCCAAGGCTGGTATATGAAAGATATACCAGCGTGTGGAGTGTACTGTAGCAGCATGCAGACTAGTTACCTTCCTGATGTACACTTCAAGCAATGCTCCTTCAACATAACTCTCAACATGTGTATGTTGTCTCATATAACACCTCGTACAAGGGACCTGCGATAAGCGCTTTACTTTAAAAAAATGTTTGTGATCTTTATATTTCCTACGTGTAGTTTTCTCCTCAACTCAGTAAGTCATTCTTCAACCTGCACTCACAACTTTATTGACATTACAAGACTAAACTGATCATTGAAATCTCTGGCCCACAGCTGGCTCCAACCTCACTCTGATTCCTGCATGTATGTTGCTTGATGTTAAGTGAGCACTGACGGTCACAGTCATCCTATAAACTGGTACTTTGACAAAAATCTCTCTCCCTCTCTCATCCTTCACAGACTCAGACGTGATGAACTGGACGTCATAGCACACCTGACATGAGTCTTACTGGCATCTTTCTTTCTCTTGATGCTGGTTGTTGCTTGTGACTAATATATGTGTTTATATGGTACACAAGACCGTACACAATTTCTTTCGTGATCTTTGCCTGCTTTAAGCACGATAATCAGTGGCATCTAGTGGTGGTATACAATCCTAGATCTTCTGGTGAGCGTTAGGTGTGCTTTGGCATTCTGACTTGTCAGGGAGAATTGGTGAGCTGGTTTGAATCCTTCGTCTGTGGTCATTGTTCCATCCAGCTGGACTCTCTCAGGACGTCAGCTGGCATACATTCTATTGTGACCTCTGGTTCTTCGTGATATTTTGTGCTCACTGTGTATTAAAGTTGACTTTCGTTGAAATCCTTGTTTATTCGTAAATATTGTAAAAGGTGATTGCTGATTATTGTAACCACAAACGAGTGGTATTGATTGATAACAACACTGCGACTAGCCAAGGACTCGAACGCATGCTGCTTTGGCCCGCCTCATGGTGAGCGAAAACACATGACGCTCTAACCCACAGGACCACGCAATCCTACAAAAATGACGCACCCAGCCAAGCTAGGTGTTTTACTGTGGTGTGGGTGCCTCAGAGCTAATTTCATTGTACTCCCTGTAGGTTGGTTTACAGCAACCACCCAGGGAGGTACTACCGTCCTGCCAGGTGACTGTGAAACAGAAACCTGAAACTGTTTTACATGATGGTAGGATTGCTGGTGTCTTTTTTTCTGTCTCATAAACTCGCTGGATAACAGGTATATCTAGCTACTTCTACTTACACGTAGGTCACACTACACAGGCATGCACATGCATATATATACATACACACATCTAGGTTTTTCTTCTTTTTCTTAATAGCTCTTGTTCTTCTTTATTTCCTCTATTGTCCATGGGGAAGTGGAGAAGAATCTTTCCTCCGTAAGCCATGCGTGTCGTATAAGGTGACTAAAATGCTGGGAGCAATGGGCTAGTAACCCCTTCTCTTGTACACATTTACTAAAAAAGAGAAGAAGAAAAACTTTATAAAACTGGGATGTTTGAATGTGCGTGGATGTAGTGCGGATGATAAGAAAGAGATGATTGCTGATGTTATGAATGAAAAGAAGTTGGATGTCCTGGCCCTAAGCGAAACAAAGCTGAAGGGGGTAGGCGAGTTTCAGTGGGGAGAAATAAATGGGATTAAGTCAGGAGTATCTGAGAGAGTTAGAGCTAAGGAAGGGGTAGCAATAATGTTGAAGGACCAGTTATGGAAGGAGAAGAGGAAATATAAATGTGTAAATTCAAGGATTATGGATTAAAATAAGGGTCAGATGTGAAAAGTGGGTCATAATAAGCATGTATGCACCTGTAGAAGAGAGGAGTGTAAAGGAAAGAGAGAGATTTTGGGAGATGTTAAGCGAATGTATAGGAACTTTTGAACCAAGTGAGAGAGTAATTGTGGTAGGGGACCTAAATGTTAAAGTAGGAGAAACATGTAGAGAGGGTGTGGTAGGTAAGTTTGGGGTGCCAGGTGTAAATGATAATGGGAGCCCTTTGAACTTTGTATAGAAAGGGGTTTAGTTATAGGTAATACATATTTTAAGAAAAAGAGGATAAATAAGTATACAAAATATGATGTAGGGTGTAATGACAGTAGTTTGTTGGACTACGTATTGGTAGATAAAAGACTGTTGAGTAGACTTCAGGAAGTACATGTTTATAGAGGGGCCACAGATATATCAGATCACTTTTTAGTTGTAGCTAAAGTGGGAGTAAAAGGTAGATGGGATACAAGGAAAATAGAAGCAGTAAGAGAGAGGTGAAGGTTTATAAACTAAAAGAGGAGGCAGTTAGGGTAAGATATAAACAACTATTGGAAGATACATGGGCTAGTGAGAGTGTAAGCAATGGGGTCGAAGATGTTTGGGGTAGGTTAAAGAATGTAGTGTTAGAGTGTTCAGCAGAAGTTTGTGGTTACAGGAAAGTGGGTGCAGGAGGGAAGAAGAGCGATTGGTGGAATGATGATGTAAAGAGAGTAGTAAGGAAGAAAAAGTTAGCATATGAGAGGTTTTTACAAAGTAGAAGTGATGCAAGGAGGGAGGAGTATATGGAGATGAAAAGAGAGGTTACAAGAGTGGTGAAGCAATGTAAAACGAGAGCAAATGAGAGAGTGGGTGAGATGTTATCAACAAATTTTGTTGAAAATAAGAAAAGGTTTTGGAGTGAGATTAATAAGTTGAGGAAGCCTAGGGAACAAATGGATTTGACAGTTAAAATAGGAGAGGAGAGTTATTAAATGGAGAGTTAGAGGTATCGGGAAGATGGAGGGAATATTTTGAGGAGTTGTTAAATGTTGATGAAGACAGGGAAGCTGTGATTTCGTGTATAGGGCAAGGAGGAATAACATCTTGTAGGAGTGTGGAAGAGCCAGTTATGAGTGTGGGGGAAGTTCGTGAGGCAGTGGGTAGAATGAAAGGGGGTAAGGCAGCTGGGATTGATGGGATAAAGATAGAAATGTTAAAAGCAGGCGGGGATATAGTTTTGGAGTAGTTGGTGCTATTATTTAATAAATGTATGGAAGAGGGTAAGGTACCTAGGGACTGGCAGAGAGCGTGTATTGTTCCTTTGTATAAAGGCAAAGGGGACAAAAGAGAGTGCAAAAATTATAGGGGAATAAGTCTGTTGAGTATACCAGGTAAAGTGTATGGTAGAGTTATTATTGAAAGAATTAAGAGTAAGACTGAGAGCAGGATAGCAGATGAACAAGGGGGCTTTAGGAAAGGTAGGGGTGTGTGTGTAGACCGAGTGTTTACAGTGAAACATATAGGTGAACAGTATTTAGATAAGGGTAGAGAGGTTTTTGTGGCATTTATGAATTTGGAAAATTCATATGATAGGGTGGATAGGGGGGCAATGTGGCAGATGTTGCAGGTGTATGGAATAGGAGGTAGGGTTATTGAAAGCAGTGAAGAGTTTTTATGAGGATAGTGAGGCTCAGGTTAGAGTGTGTAGGAGGGAGGGAGATTATTTCCCAGTAAAAGTAGGCCTTAGACAAGGATGTGTGATGTCACCGTGGTTGTTCAATATATTTATAGATGGGGTTGTAAGAGAAGTGAATGCGAGAGTCTTGGCAAGAGGTGTGGGGTTAAAAGATAAAGAATCAAATACAAAGATAAAGAATCAAATACAGTTGCTTTTTGCTGATGACACTGTGCTTTTGGGAGATTCTGAAGAGAAGTTGCAGACGTTGGTGGATGAATTTGGTAGGGTATGTAAAAGAAGAAAATTGAAAGTGAATATAGGAAAGAGTAAGGTGATGAGGATAACAAAAAGATTAGGTGACGAAAGATTGGATATTAGATTGGAGGGAGAGAGTATGGAGGAGGTGAATGTATTCAGATACTTGGGAGTGGACATGTCAGCAGATGGGTCTATGAAGGATGAGGTGAATCACAGAATTGATGAGGGGAAAAGGGTGAGTGGTGCACTTCGGAGTCTGTGGAGACAAAGAACTTTGTCCATGGAAGTAAATAGGGGAATGTATGAGAGTATAGTTATACCAACACTCTTATATTGGTGTGAAGCATGGGTGATGAATGTTGCAACGAGGAGAAGGCTGGAGGCAGTGGAGATGTCATGTCTGAGGTCAATGTGTGGTGTGAATATAATGCAGAGAATTCGGAGTTTGGAAATTAGGAGGAGGTGCGGGATTACCAAAACTATTATCCAGAGAGCTGAGGAGGGGTTGTTGAGGTGGTTCGGACATGTAGAGAGAATGGAACAAAACAGAATGACTTCGAGAGTGTATAAATCTGTAGTGGAGGGAAGGCGGGGTAGGGGTCGGCCTAGGAAAGGTTGGAGGGAGGGGGTAAAGGAGGTTTTGTGTGCGAGGGGCTTGGACTTCCAGCAAGAATGTGTGAGCGTATTTGATAGGAGTGAATGGAGACAAATGGTTTTGAATACTTGACGTGCTGTTGGAGTGTGAGCAAAGTAACATTTATGAAGGGATTCAGGGAAACCGGCAGGCCGGACTTGAGTCCTGGAGATGGGAAGTACAGTGTCTGCACTCTGAAGGAGGGGTGTTAATGTTGCAGTTTTATAACTGTTGTGTAAAGCACCCCTCTGGCAAGACAGTGATGGAGTGAATGATGATGAAAGTTTTTCTTTTTCGGGCCACCCTGCCTTGGTGGGAATCAGCCGATGTGTTAATAATATATATATATATATATATATATATATATATATATATATATATATATATATATATATATATATATATATATATATATATATATATATTTAAACAGCACTTTATTACCCGAATTGGTTTGACGTTTATTTTAAATATAATAATTTATTAAAGTATACACTAAAATATTAATTATGAAAGAGAGATTACCAGAGCCAGACTTTGAAATGAGCTGGGGTAAGAACTTTGAAAACATACTGAGAGAGAGAGAGAGAGAGAGAGAGAGAGAGAGAGAGAGAGAGAGAGAGAGAGATTCTCAGGTGGCTCTTGAGAGATTGAATGTACACACCTACACATCTCCTCTAGCACTTCCACTTATTCCCCCATGTCCTCCTCCTCCTCCCCCCCACTGCTGGTGTTACATTGGATCCTCAGGTACCGCCTCAGTACCCTCATATACCATTCAAGTTGAATATCCTGATGGTGTGAAAACCTTGGATCAAAGAAATTGAACTTGCCCTCTTTTTTCCCAGGCGGTGTATGGCCCATACAGATTTATCGCTTCCTGGTGAATAATTCTGCACTCGCACTCAGGGATCACTGTCACTTGAACAACCATCCTCTGACATCTGAGGTCACAGTCTTGACATCAACATCAAAGAGGTGTTGATGTCAAGACTGTGACCTCCTCTAAGTTGCTCACACAGTAATGTATTTTAAGCGTGAGGATACAACTTTATTGCTAGTACAAATGTTAAGTTAGATTTTGTAACTTCCTGGGTTTGTTTACGTATCTGAGTTACGGTGTAAATTTGACGTTTTTATTAAAATAGGACGTTTTTGTATTTGATATAATCCAGCTCCTCTGTTTGATGATTGTTCGTGATTGTTGTGGCTCTGATGATGGAGCTAGATGTTCCGAAACGTTTGAATGATAGACCAAGATGTTTGGATGAAAGACCAAGATGTTTGGATGATAGATGGAGATGTTTGGATGCTAGATAAAAATCTTTGGATGATAGATAAAGATGTTTGGATGATAGACTAAGATGTTTTGTATGATAGGTGAAGATGTTTGTATAATAGGTGAAGATGTTCGGATGATAGATGAAGATGTCTGTATAAAAACAATCATTAAATCATATCTGAAGTAATCCTTGCTGAGGGTCGGTGGCCTGGTGTTGGAGACACGAGGAGTCTAATTCATCATATGACTTGTCGAACATCATCTAATTAGATGATATTTATCAACAAGTGCAAGCGTATTATAGCTAGATAATGTCTGTCATTAAGTGGTAACATGTGGTAGATACAGTCACATTGTAGCCAACTCAGCTGTGTTTTGGAGTGAGTTTGAGTAATGAACGTGTCTATTTTCCTGGCTATATCTCTCATATGTTGTTTAATTAAAAGCGTTCTAATCTAATATGGCTATCACCTTCGTCTTAGTCACTTGTTTAAGCTCACTAGTTTGTTGCAGTGTTGCAGCAGGGGAAGCTGGCAATAATTTATGCAACTGCGGTATCCTCGATCGTTCATAATCATTGAATTGCTAAATTGTTTATTGATATTTGTTATTTCGGTATATTTGCCTTAATGGTGATGCTGTCTTCAATAGCGATAATTCAGGCCGTAGTTACAAGGCCATTATTGTTGACATAGTTCAGATTTTTTTATAAGATTTTTTTTTATACGTGTTCAATTTGACGCCTCACACACTTAAGTAAAGGTGAGTATCTGTTCACTTAGACGCCAGATAAGGCAACATTTGCTTGTAGTTCCTGTTAAAAGTAGATGTGCAGACATCAGATCAACAACGTCAGGTGGGATAAGTTTCCACGCTTATCAAGAGTTGCTCCATAGCTGTGAGTTAGTTGAGTCTCATTAATAACATAGCTGTGAGTTAGTTGAGTCTCATTAATAACCTAGAAAATGAGCATGTGAAGCTAAGAGTGAGGCCAGTGTTTCAACACAGGTATTTATGGCTGATTCTCCCATTTTTTGTTTACTGCTGAAATCATGAGTAAGAGCAGTAGGGTCAAACTTGGAAGATCTGTGGAGCAGGAACAGAGTAACTTGTCCAGACGAGAGCATCGACGTAGAAGGAAGAAGCCAGGATCTTCCTTATTTCGTCTGGAAGACCACAGGAACAAGCCAGGATCTTCCTTAACTCGTCTGGAAGACCACAGGAACAAGCCAGGATCTTCCTTAACTCGTCTGGAAGACCACAGGAAGAAGCCAGGTTCTTCCTTACCTCGTCTGGAAGACCACAGGAAGAAGCCAGGATCTTCCTTAACTATTCTGGAAGACCACAGGAAGAAGCCAGGATCTTCCTTAACTCGTCTGGAAGACCACAGGAAGAAACCAGGATCTTCCTTAACTCGTCTGGAAGACCACAGGAAGAAGCCAGGATCTTCCTTAACTCGTCTGGAAGACCACAGGAAGAAGCCAGGATCTTCCTTAACTATTCTGGAAGACCACAGGAAGAAGCCAGGATCTTCCTTAACTCGTCTGGAAGACCACAGGAAGAAACCAGGATCTTCCTTAACTCGTCTGGAAGACCACAGGAAGAAGCCAGGTTCTTCCTTACCTCGTCTTGAAGACCACAGGAAGAAGCCAGGATCTTCCTTAACTATTCTGGAAGACCACAGGAAGAAGCCAGGATCTTCCTTAACTCGTCTGGAAGACCACAGGAAGAAACCAGGATCTTCCTTAACTCGTCTGGAAGACCACAGGAAGAAGCCAGGATCTTCCTTAACTCGTCTGGAAGACCACCGGAAGAAACCAGGATCTTCCTTACCTCGTCTGGAAGACCACAGGAAGAAGCCAGGAGCTTCCTTACCTCGTCTGGAAGACCACAGGAAGAAGCCAGGATCTTCCTTACCTCGTCTGGAAGACCACAGGAAGAAGCCAGGATCTTCCTTACCTCGTCTGGAAGACCACAGGAAGAAGCCAAGATCTTCCTTACCTCGTCTGGAAGACCACAGGAAGAAGCCAGGAGCTTCCTTACCTCGTCTGGAAGACCACAGGAAGAAGCCAAGATTTTCCTTATCACTTCTGGAAGACCACAGGAAGAAGCCAAGATCTTCCTTATCACTTCTGAAGACCACAGGAAGAAGCCAAGATCTTCCTTAACACTTCTGGAAGATCACAGGAAGAAGCTAAGATTTTTCTTAACTCTTCACAAAGACCAAAGGAAGACCTTACCTCTTCAGGAAGACCACAGGGGAAAAACTATGACCATCCTTGACTAGTTACGAAACCACAAGAGGAAGGCAGGAACACCACAATAAGGAACACACGCAACAATATAGTGTTTCCTTGGACACTCGACCAACACCTACATTTCAACACTATTAGAACACAGCAGACTACAAGATAATAGAATTAATAACACTCACGGTCACGAACAACACAAGGAAGCTGTAACTCAAGTTCACAGAAGCTGACAAAAATACACAGGATTTGCTGCAATTATGCTAAAGTAATGTGTGAAGGTAGGGATACCTGTATACGAAAAGTGCCAAGGATACACTTGATAACAACAATGAGGTGACAACATGGTCTGAAATGTAACCCCCCATCACCACGGTGTGTTCACTCACACCATGATTGCCGCTCCACAATAAATTTGTCCCTCGAGGCTAGAGCTCAACACTGCCGTGCTGCTAGCAGTGTTGCATGTCTCACACTTCACGATATGTTTACACAGGCGCAGCGCAGATGCTTCATAATATATATATATATATATAGGTGAAGGACCCCGGCACCTCAGAGTTAGCACCTGGGGCGACCTTCCTCATAGGTGCAGCCAGCGACACTTTCATTACAAAAAACCTGACCGTAAGAATATATTGTTAATGATTAAAGGACATAAACACAGACTTGGCAAGAATGTCATTTTTACTTCATGATGGTGCCTTATTTCAACTGAAGGGCTCTTGATCCAATGAATTGGAGCTGATCTTCTCATCCTCAGATCAAGCCTGATTGCCTTCCATTCTCAAAGTGCTGCATGATCCCTAAGTATTTACCACTCACCCTTATATCAAATCACAATAATGATAACAATAACAATAATAATAATAACAATAACATAATAATAATAATAATAATAATAATAATAATAATAATAATAATATAATATAATATCAATAATAATATAATATAATATAACAACAATAATAATATAATAATATTTATATAATAATAGTAATAGTTTGTCTCCATATATTAAGTGAGCTCTGAAGAAAAAATAATATTGATCAGGTCCATGATAATGAACTGTGGTGAGCTGTGTTATGGTTTATGGAGAGAACATGTTGTTATATAGTATATATATAGTTATATATATATATATATATATATATATATATATATATATATATATATATATATATATATATATATATATATATATATATATATATATATATATTGTAATAGAAAATTGTGTAATTTGTACACACTGCCTCTTAGACTTGAAATACTGAATGTCACCCAGTTCATCCTTTGTGACCTGGGACAACAAGCCTCTCTTTAATCCCTTTAATCTCTCTCTTTAGTTTACCTTCTCTTTCAGTCTCTCTTACATTTCAACTCTCTCTCTCTCTCTCTCTCTCTCTCTCTCTCTCTCTCTCTCTCTCTCTCTCTCTCTCTCTGCCTCTCTCTCAACATGAGTCCTTAGTCTATATTATCAAGTCGGTCTCGCACCTTAAGTCCGTCTCCCATCTTTCTTAAGTCCGTCTCCCATCTTTCTTAAGTCACTTTTTTCAGGGGGTAACAATTCCTCTTCCTCAAGAGGATCATCGTTTTCAATTCCTCAACGCCATATTCTCCAGCCCAACAGAATTCTTCTTCACTTGATTTGCTGTTCCCTTTGGAGGCGAAGACTGTATGTCACACTGACGGTGAGAGCGAGAGAGGAGAGAGAGAGAGAGGAGAGTGAGAGAGAGGAGAGAGAGGCACTCGCTCAATCTCTGGCTTGCTGCTTGATCTATTTCTGCTTGGTATACTCACCAATTTGTACTCACCGATGTGTTCTTGGGGGTCGATTCTCAGCTCCCGGCCCCCGCCTCTTAGATTACAGTGATGGGTATTACTAGCGTCTGGTCTCTTGATTCCTATATGTTCCCCTGAAGCTCTGTATTGAATTTGCTTCCACCACTGTGTTGGCTACCGTTTCTTAAAGGCACTCGTTTGTAGACACTTGGCCCGTTTTGTGTGTGTGTGTCATCAACCACCTCTTGGCTCCTCAGCCATCTCAGATACTTGTCACACGTCGTCGGAGAGCAATAAGGCGTATCTGACACTCTCTTCAAGTAAGTTTTTCAGCTAAAGCTGTGTCTATGTATCTGGCTGTCACGTGTGTGACATTATCTTGACTGCTGAGGGCCAACTCTCACACGAGATACTTATGGGACCCCAGAGTGGTGTTTACATGCTAATTAGATGTGCGACGCTTGTTTAGGGATGAGTTAGGAAGTTTGTGCTGGAAATTGATGTCCGGGGATCATAGTTTTCAGTGAGTGGGTGGCTTATATGCCTCTTTCCTCTCTCTTATGTCTCTTTATCTATTTATCTGCCTATTAATTGTTCCTTTGCTCTCCATTGTTTCTAGTTTTCTTCATCTATTTAATTATCTACCTCTTTATGCCCTTATCTTTCTCTCTATCTCTGCCTCTCTTCCCTACCTCTCCCTTGTCTTCCTCTCCTCTCTCTCTCATTCTCTTTCACTCCTGTTTCCTGTCTTCTTTCCTGTTTTCCATATTCCTCTGACCTAACCCTATTTATGTAAGTAGACTGTAGTTAATTCTTCCCAGTGGATAGCCTGGATATAGGTCATAAGGTCTTGTGTTTCCCTTACCCATGAGTATTATAACTACTGTCTATCCAGTTATCTGCCGAAATCTGCAACAGTTTGACTTGTCAGTAATGCGGTGGTGACTTCTGAGTGTTGTTAGTGTCGTTGTCACTCAACGAGGGTGTTAGACTTTTAAGTTTAGTTAGTCTCATTGTCACTGAACGAGGGTGTTAGACTTCTAAGTTTAGTTAGTATCGTTGTCACTCAACAAGGATGTTAGTCTTGCAAGTATTTTGTGTGTCATTAAGGGTATCAGTAAGTCAGAACTGTGCTGGATCTCATCTGGCTTCAGTGTTTGAGTCTGGGACATAAATAGTAGCAAGACTCAGCCCAGCTTTAGTTAATCTGTATGAATCTCCTTTTCATTGGGGGATTTTAACGTCTGGTAATTAATTTTGAATATCCTTTTCTTTACACAAACTCTGTTTTATTACCTTCTCGTATTTCGATAATTAGCAAGCTTAATTAGAAGCAAATTAGGTAGTTAGCAAGATTAGTTGCCTCAAGGGATCAAGCGAGAGCTCCGGAATATACACATATTAAATCCTTTATCAAGTCTGCTTCATAAATACTTAACACTTAAATGCCAGGCGCTGTAAGACCCCTAAAGCATTATTTATTACTAATTATTAATTACTAATATTAATTATTATTTTTGCTACTTCGACTACTGTTAAATCCCTTCACTTCTCTTTCCTTCTCTTGTACCACTAAACTACTCTCCCTACTTTCCCTCTCTTGTGCCGCTAAACTACTTTCCCTACTTTCCCTCTCTTGTGCCACTAAACTACTCTCCCTACTTTCCCTCTCTTGTGCCACTAAACTACTCTCCCTACTTTCCCTCTCTTGTGCCACTAAAGTACTCTCCCTACTTTCCCTCTCTTGTGCCACTAAACTACTTTCCCTACTTTCCCTCTCGTGCCACTAAACTACTCTCCCTACTTTCCCTCTCTTGTGTCACTAAACTACTCTCCCTACTTTCCCTCTCTTGTGTCACTAAACTACTCTCCCTACTTTCCCTCTCTTGTGCCACTAAACTACTCTCCCTACTTTCCCTCTCTTGTGCCACTAAACTACTTTCCCTACTTTCCCTCTTGTGCCACTAAACTACTCTCCCTACTTTCCCTCTCTTGTACCACTAAACTACTCTCCCTACTTTCCTTCTCTTGTGCCGCTAAACTACTCTCCCTACTTTCCCTCTTGTGCCACTAAACTACTCTCCCTACTTTCCCTCTCTTGTACCACTAAACTACTCTCCCTACTTTCCCTCTCTTGTGCCACTAAACTACTCTCCCTACTTTCCCTCTCTTGTGCCACTAAACTACTCTCCATACTTTCCCTCTCTTGTGCCACTAAACTACTTTCCCTCTCGTGCCACTAAACTACTCTCCCTACTTTCCCTCTCTTGTACCACTAAACTACTCTCCCTACTTTCCCTCTCTTGTGTCGCTAAACTACTTTCCCTACTTTCCCTCTCTTGTGCCACTAAACTACTTTCCCTCTCTTGTGCCACTAAACTACTCTCCCTACTTTCCCTCTCTTATGCCACTAAACTATTCTCCCTACTTTCCCTCTCTAGTGCCACTAAACTACTCTCCCTACTTTCCCTCTCTTGTGCCACTAAACTACTCTCCCTACTTTCCCTCTTGTGCCACTAATCTACTCTCCCTACTTTCCCTCTCTAGTGCCACTAAACTACTTTCCCTACTTTCCCTCTCTTGTACCACTAAACTATTCTCCCTACTTTCCCTCTTGTGCCGCTAAACTACTTTCCCTCTCTTGTGCCACTAAACTACTCTCCCTACTTTCCCTCTCTTGTGCCACTAAACTACTCTCCCTACTTTCCCTCTCTTGTGCCACTAAACTATTCTCCCTACTTTCTCTCTCTAGTGAAATTAAACTACTCTCCCTACTTTCCCTCTCTTGTGCCACTAAACTACTCTCCCTACTTTCTATCACTATTATTTTTGCTGCTACTTCCACTACCAGCCTTACCTCTACCACTACTTCTATTTTCTACCTCTCTTGGTTCCTGTTCTTGTCCCTCCTCCCCTCGCCTATGTATGCTAGCTCCCTCACCTTCGTGTGTCAGTGTGACTTGTAAATAGTCCAAGTCGGACCGAAACGTTGTCGTAAGCTCCTTTTCTCTTTTGTCCGGGGTTATTTGTGTATTATTAATTACCCTTTAATATAATAATCACCAGTCATTCCTTGACTGTGGGAAAAAGAAACTTAGGTACAGTTCATGACATTTATTATAGGAAACGTTGCGCCCAAGTGACTTCAGTCCTGATACAGAGGTAACTAAGAAACGAGTATATAGTTTCAGGAGTCAGGTGGAAAGTCGCGAGGGTAGTAGTAGTAGTAGTGGTGGTAGTAGTGGTGGTGGTGGTAGTAGTAGTAGTAGTAGTGTGGTAGTATAACTGTGGCTAGATGGGTTGTTTAAGAAGAACCTGTCAACAACATGTTATAGTGGTCTCCTGAATGGGTAATATCCTGTTCATTAGCAATTTGGATACAGTGTAACTTTCGGATTTTTGATTGATAGTGTTACTGACTATATTCTTAAGCGTTTAGTTGGTAACACTGCGTACAAGGGTTTAATAGGCTGTTAGAGCGTAATTACCAGGAACAACTTGAGTTGTTTCCCTTGATGCTTCTGCTAGTCAAAGTTGGTTATTAATGGCGTTCAATACCGACAACCTGATGAATAATCAGCAAAGTGTTGCAATTGTCTCTTATTTATCACCTTTTCACTCCATGAGTGTCACTTTGCTCTATAATTTACACAATACCCTGACAAATATGCTGTCTTCTCTTCTCGTTGTGTTGTGATACATTTTGTCTGACTTGAGTGTGTGGGCACACTCATTTATTATGCTTCAAGTAGTTTACAAAACTGAATTTATATGTACTCCAATTATCACCACTACCCTCAGCTACCACCACTATCCTCAGCTACCACCACTATCCTCAGCTATCACTACTACCCTCAGCTACCACCACTACTCTCAGCTACCACCACTACCCTCAGCTACCACCACTACCCTCAGCTACCACCACTATCCTCAGCTACCACCACTACCCTCAGCTACCACCACTACCCTCAGCTACCACCACTATCCTCAGCTACCACCACTATCCTCAGCTACCACCACTACCCTCAGCTACCACCACTACTCTCAGTTATCACTACTACCCTGAGCTATCACTACTACCCTGAGCTATCACTACTACCCTCAGCTATCACTACTACCCTCAGCTATCACTACTACCCTCAGCTATCACTACTACCCTGAGCTACCACTACTACCCTCAGCTATCACTACTACTCTCAGTTATCACTACTACCTTGAGCTATCACTACTACCCTCAGCTATTGCTACTACCCTCAGCTACCACCACTACCCTCAGCTACTACCACTACCCTCAGCTACCACCACTACTCTCAGTTATCACTACTACCCTGAGCTATCACTACTACCCTCAGCTATCACTACTACCCTAAGCTATCACTACTACCCTCAGTTATCACTACTACCCTCAGCTATCACTACTACCCTCAGCTATCACTACTACCCTGAACTATCACTACTACCCTGAGCTACCACTACTACCCTCAGCTATCACTACTACCCTCAGTTATCACTACTACCCTGAGCTATCACTACTACCCTGAGCTATCACTACTACCCTGAGCTACCACTACTACCCTGAGCTATAACTACTACACTCAGCTGTCACCACCACCTCTACCACCACTCCAACCACCATCACCACCACCCCAGCTACCACTACCACCACTCCAACAACCATCACCACCACCCCAGCTACGTCTACTTTTAACCCCAACCTCGTTTCTGTCCTACCACAACCTCTACCCACAACCACCATCTCCACTCCTCCCCCCCCCCATCGTCTAAACTAAGTAATGTTTATCGACGTTAAATTTACATATTCTTTCACAAATAGACATTACAATCTTATATAATAGTTTTCCGTTGTTCACCAGATTATTATAATCATTCTGGTGACAAATTATGATATATTTCCATTGTTCCATTTTCCTGGGCATCGTATTTTGGGCACATGGGCACGCCTTTATGTTCAACAAGTAATACTTTTATATAGAAAACACAGAGGTAATATGTTTTAAAATTGCAAGAGAGCAGCTGTCCCTGTGTGCCGTGCCAAAAAAAAAATAATAATAATATAGGTGGGGGCGGCGGAGAGGTGATTTCTGGCTGCACGCTGACCTACCTCTCTTAGTGGTGCGTTGTGATAGCAACACCAGAGCTTGGTCACTCCTAGCACAGGTGAAGCTCACTCCTAGCACAGGTGAAGCTCACTCCTAGCACAGGTGAAGCTCACTAGCACAGGTGAAGCCCCCCAGCACAGGTGAAGCTCACTCCTAGCACAGGTGAAGCTCACTCCTAGCACAGGTGAAGCTCACTCCTAGCACAGGTGAAGCTCACTCCTAGCACAGGTGAAGCTCACTCCTAGCACAGGTGAAGCTCACTCCTAGCACAGGTGAAGCTCACTCCTAGCACAGGTGAAGCTCACTCCTAGCACAGGTGAAGCTCACTCCTAGCACAGGTGAAGCTCACTCCTAGGTGAAGCTAATCACACTCACTTAACCCGCACCCCAACCACAATCTACTCCCCCACCACAATTTACACCCTTCCCTACAATAACTGCGAACCCATACCACTCCATCCACCCTCTTTCACCATCACCATCAAGGAACTATCACATTGTAACTACCATACAGTAGAGGATTTCACCACACTGCTGAAGTACACAGTTGTACGTACAAAAATAATCTCACTCTCACTTCAACATTCCAACTTTCATCCCAATTTTTGCAAGAGGTGAAGCGTTTTAAAACCTTCCTGGATTATTTTAATGCATGAGAGAGAGAGAGAGAGAGAGAGAGAGAGAGAGAGAGAGAGAGAGAGAGAGAGAGAGAGAGAGAGAGGAGGGGTTAGAACACACACACACACACCAGTGATGTCCCTAAAAATAAGTCACCTGGCAGAAATATAAACAAAATACATTAATTGGGAAAAAAAAATCAGTGTTACCAGAGCAATTGTTGAGGTGGGAGGTAGAAGACGCGGCATGTGACCTGGTGAAGGAGCATTATTACCAAGCCGGGCCTCTGACCTTCTTTGATCACTACGGTCGTAAATCCTATCCTCATTGCAGGGGATCAGTGAGCTTTCGTGCGTCTCACTGCCTAACACTGTTTCTCATTTTTATGTGTCTGCGGTGTGTCAGCATGTCTGTCTGCGTGTCTGTCAGCATGTCTGTCTGAATGTCTCCCTGCGTGTCTGTGTATGTCAGACCATCTATCTACTACATGTCTTCGTGTCTATCAGCATGTGTGTCTGTTAAGGCACACACACATGTCTGACACAACAGTGACTGTTGAGGTACACATGTCTGACACAACAGTGACTGTTGAGGTACACATGTCTGACACAACAGTGACTGTTGAGGTACACATGTATGACACAACAGTGACTGTTAAGGTACACACAAACATGTCTGACACAACAGTGACTGTTGAGGTACACATGTCTGACACAACAGTGACTGTTAAGGTACACACACACATGTCTGACACAACAGTGACTGTTGAGGTATACACATGTATGACACAACAGTGACTGTTAAGGTTCACACACACATGTCTGACACAACAGTGACTGTTAAGGTACACACACATGTCTGACACAACAGTGACTGTTGAGGTATACACATGTATGACACAACAGTGACTGTTAAGGTTCACACACACATGTCTGACACAACAGTGACTGTTAAGGTACACACACATGTATGACACAACAGTGACTGTTGAGGTACATACATGTCTGACACACAACAGTGACTGTTGAAGTACACACATGTCTGACAACAGTGACAGACAAAAATGAAGAGAGACAGCAGGTCAACGGGTACAACAGGAAGAGTAGAGACACCGATATTTAAGTCTCTATCAAACAGAGCACCGAGAATGGTAGTAGACAAATGTGCTGAAAATGGTATAAAACATTGACTAGTTGATGAGTAAGACACATGTGAAGCAGATGGGTATCTTTATTGTTGAAACGTTTCGCCTACACGGTAGGCTTCTTCAGTCAAATACAGAGGAGAATGTATTGTAGGCAGCAGTTGTAGTGGCTAGGTAAAGAGGATGTAATCAGTCCTTCAACCTTGGAGAAATAGTTTGAGGTGGTGAGTCCGTGAGCATGTTGAAGAGAGATATAGGAGGAAGTGCAAACCATACACACTCTCATAACACCTTACTGGTGTGAAAGATATGGGAGGAAGTGTTAAAATTAAAGCCACTGAAAAGCGGGAAAGCTACGGTCACTCTAAAAGAACACCGTGTCAACATTTGTAGTCCAAGACTCTTCAACCTGATACTAGCACATATCAACCTCCTACCAGAAGATATCAGATGCATCCCTTTCCATCTCTGTCCCTTCCTTTCTCCTACTTCCTTCCCTCCTTCTCTCCTTCCCCAGACTTCCGTCTCCCTCCCAGTTTTTAATAACATATTGATGTGGTGTGTGAATCACGGTCTTGACGTGGAGAGGAGTTGAGCGCCTCAGCCCTGAGACTCACCTCACGCGAGCTGCCACTATTTACATCAACCTTACCTGATCTACAACCTTAATTAGCATCGCCACAGAGTTTATACCTGTGTATGAAAATGATGTGTGTGTGTGTGTGTGTGTGTGTGTGTGTGTGTGTGTGTGTGTGTGTGTGTGTGTGTGTGTGTGTTGTGTTCTCTTGAAGACTTACTTTCAGTGTTATTCCAGCCTCTTGCGTGAGATATCATGTTTTCTTGCAGTCTTCATTTCCCTATACTGCTTTCTGTTCCACTCTCCCATTTCTTCCGCTGCCTCTTCATCCTTATCTCTCTCCCTCAGGCTCTTCCCATCCGTCCCTCTCTGTCTCCCTCTCTCATAATCTCAACACAGTATGCTATCTTCGTCCCTTCCTTCATTTTTTTTATAAGACCACCTGTCTAATCCGATTAATTCAGAGAGAGAGAAATGACTGACTGACTCATGTAAATTCATCCTTGAAGTGCAATATGGCTGTACAAGTTAGCCAAGGAAGTTACAGCTGGGAAACTCTATATATATAAGACACATGTTCACTCTTTACTTGAATATGCACCACTCTCTTGGATGGCTTGCCCGTCAGAGGCTGTACAAGGCAAAACTCTCTTCATGATGTCTTGATCCGTCGTGGGTGAACCTGTCACTGAAGCTAAGATTGAATACCAGGACTATACCAGTGGTCTTAGTATTATGTAAGAGGCCAAAGTTCTCTGGGTTAACAACTTGGCAGAACTTAGTGCATACCCAAGTTCCTTTACTCTCACAGAGTGACCTGTGTCCAGCCTGGTCAACCAGGCTGTTGCTGCTACCAGCCTTCACAATTTTGTCGATCAAGAAATGATATTAGTTAGGCTAGACATGATGTTCACCCAGAATGAATCAGACATTGATGACTAAAAAATTAAGCCTTTATAATTATCACTTCTTAATTACACTCTGGTACGTGCACGAGGCGATGTTAAAGAGGACAGAGGAAAGAACAGGAGAATTGCATATAGAAGAGAGAACTATAAAAGAATAAGAGAATTGCTATCAGAGCTGAAAGTAAATGAGATGCCGCCACAAGCTGTGATGGATCTCTTTGTTCTGAGGTAATGAGAAGTGATTTACACATTCATTCCTAAACAAAGAATAGAATGAGAAGTGTCTCAGAGTGATGAACAGCTCTTGGGACATTCACTCTCATGCAAATAGTGAGGAACTACCTGGTCCCAGACCAAGCTTCCCGGTGGATGGCCTGATCAACCAGGCTTTTGGTGCTAGCCACACGAAGTCCAACATAGGCACCACAGCCCAGCTGATCAGGCGCTGACTTGAGAAATTTGTCCAGTTCTTGCATGAAGACAGCCAAGAGTCTATTGGTAATCCCCTTCACAGGTATCGAGTTTTCCCGTCAGTGTACTCATGGCACCTCTGTTTTAACTGGGGTATTTTGCATCGTCTGCCAAGTCTATTAATTTCATGGGGTAATTTGTGTGTGCGGATCTGGGATTAATCCGTCTAGAATTTTCCAGGTATATATTATAATGCATCTTGCCTACGTTCCAAGGAGTACAGACCGAGGGACTTCAAACGTTCCAAATAATTTAGGCGCTTGACTGAATCTATGCGGGCAGTGAAAGTTCTCTGTATAGCATATTCTCCAGGTCTGCAGTTTTACCTGCCTTGAACAGAGTTGTTAGAGTACAGCAGTAGTCCACCCTAGAGAGAATAAGGGATTTAAAGAGTATCATCATTGGCTTGGCATCACTTGTTTTGAAGGTTCTAGTTATCCAGCCTATCAATTTTCATGGGTTGTATTAGTGACACTGTTGTGATCCCTGAAGGTGAGATCTTCTGACAAAATCACTCCAAGGGTCCGATCATTTAACTAAATATAAAATAAAAAAAATGTAACTGAACGAGAACATGGTAAAAAAAACACACACACACAGAATGTACAGGAGAATGGAGAATAAATAACTGAATTCTTTAGAATAAGGAAATAAAGAATAAACGACGACATATCAAGCACAGAAGAAAGCAAAGACAAGCAGTTCATCCACAACACCAGGAGGACTACAACTGTAAACGACCAGCTGATGAAGCTGATGACAGATGGAGAACTGTCCAGGAAGACTTATTAGAGGTGAGTGTGTCAGGAACAGTGTGTGTCAGGAACAGTGTGTGTCAGGAACTTCACAGAAAACTCTTAAGATTATTTCAGAGAGGAACAAGAACCACTTTATCAACTACAAGTGTATATTAAGAACCACTTTATGAACTACAAGTGTATATTAAGAACCACTTTATGAACTACAAGTGTATATCAAGAACCACTTTATCAACTACAAGTGTATATCAAGAACCACTATGAACTACAAGTGTATATTAAGAACCACTTTATGAACTACAAGTGTATATCAAGAACCACTTTATCAACTACAAGTGTATATTAAGAACCACTTTATCAACTACAAGTGTATATTAAGAACCACTTTATCAACTACAAGTGTATATTAAGAACCACTTTATCAACTACAAGTGTATATTAAGAACCACTTTATGAACTACAAGTGTATATCAAGAACCACTATGAACTACAAGTGTATATCAAGAACCACTTTATGAACTACAAGTGTATATCAAGAACCACTATGAACTACAAGTGTATATCAAGAACCACTATGAACTACAAGTGTATATCAAGAACCACTATGAACTACAAGTGTATATCAAGAACCACTATGAACTACAAGTGTATATCAAGAACCACTTTATGAACTACAAGTGTATATCAAGAACCACTTTATGAACTACAAGTGTATATCAAGAACCACTATGAACTACAAGTGTATATCAAGAACCACTATGAACTACAAGTGTATATCAAGAACCACTATGAACTACAAGTGTATATCAAGAACCACTTTATGAACTACAAGTGTATATCAAGAACCACTCTATGAACTACAAGTGTATATCAAGAACCACTTTATGAACTACAAGTGTATATCAAGAACCACTATGAACTACAAGTGTATATCAAGAACCACTATGAACTACAAGTGTATATCAAGAACCACTATGAACTACAAGTGTATATCAGGAACCACTATGAACTACAAGTGTATATCAGGAACCACTATGAACTACAAGTGTATATCAAGAACCACTTTATGAACTACAAGTGTATATCAAGAACCACTATGAACTACAAGTGTATATCAAGAACCACTATGAACTACAAGTGTATATCAAGAACCACTATGAACTACAAGTGTATATCAAGAACCACTGTGAACTACAAGTGTATATCAAGAACCACTATGAACGACAAGTGTATATCAAGAACCACTGTGAACTACAAGTGTATATCAAGAACCACTATGAACTACAAGTGTATATCAAGAACCACTATGAACTACAAGTGTATATCAAGAACCACTATGAACTACAAGTGTATATCAAGAACCACTATGAACTACAAGTGTATATCAAGAACCACTATGAACTACAACTGTATATCAGGAACCACTGTGAACTACAAGTGTATATCAAGAACCACTGTGAACTACAAGTGTATATCAAGAACCACTTTATGAACTACAAGTGTATATCAAGAACCACTGATGATAGTGCGTAAGGCCTTCACCTGGTGTTACATATCCCTCTGTGGCTTGTTTGACACGCGTTAAGACATGTATTAAACATGTTTGTGACCACGTGCGGCGGTCATCTTGCCTGAGGGGGAGGGGAAGGGGTGTGTGGTTAGACAGTTTGATGAGTCATATATACAGAGTGAAGGACCTGGCAACACTACTCTCCCTAACAAGCAATTCGCTGCCGCGTTAACGACCCATTCGCTAAATTGCTCCGTCATAATTACGTCATCAGTCTGGATAAACTTGTTTCGACCATTAGTACGAATTGAAAATCATCATGTCCTTCCTGTTTTTTATTCCCCCCCCTTCCGTTTCACCGTTTGTTTTTACCCCCTCCCCTTCCGTTTCACCGTTGTCTGTTAATTTCAACTTTTATCATTAAGATTTCTGCTAATTAACTCTTTTTTTTTTTTGTTTAAATAGCTTTCTGCACATCCTGCTTTCTGCTAATCCTATTTTCTGCTATTCCCGTTTTCTGCTCATCCTGTTTTCTGCTAATTCTCTTTTCTGCTAGTCCCGTTTTCTGCTAATCCCGTTTTCTGCTACTCCTGTGTTCTGCTAATTCTGTCTTCTGCTTATCCTGTCTTTTGATTATCTCAGTTTCTCTTAATTTCTTTTATTTGGTTGGTCGCTTTTTTCTCCTAAATTATTTTTTTCTGCTAATCGCATTTTCTACTAATCTTTTTTTTGCTAATCCCATTTTGTGTTAATCCCATTTGCTGTTAATCCTATTTTCTGGTAATCCTATTTTTTGTTCATCACATTTTCTGCTAATCCCATTTTATGCTAATCCCATTTTATGCTAATCCCATTTTCTACTAATCCCATTTTCTGTTAATTACATTTTTCGCTAATTCCCTTTTCTATATTTCATCATTTATTTAACCAGTCATCCTGTAATGGCATTTAATATAATTTCATGTTTTACCTGTAATGTACCATGACCGGTTTCTAGAGATGTTCAACCATCACAGCCCGGCCTGGGACCAGGCTTCTTCCCTCTTGGGTGCCTGTTCATCCAGGCTGTTGTTGTGGGTAGCCTGCTGACTATGATCACCAAAAATTACACCTCAAAAATAAAAAAAACTGACGCCGTCAATCAATCTTTACACATTTTCACTACCAGATTACATTTACACCCAAATTACAACACAGACACCAAAAAATCACAAGCTACAGACACACACTCAACTTTCAGATTACATGAACACAGCCATTAGTATTTTCAGAAGAATTCTCAAACAAGTCTCACAGCCTGGTTGATCTGTCATCTGGTGGAGGTGGTAGTCCAGTTTCCTCCTCCTGAGGATTTCTACACTGTGTTCCAGCAGTGTTTTCCATCTTCAAGCAAGTGAAGTTGCAAATCAATTTACGGTCGTGCCGAATAGGTAAAACTTGCAATTTTTGGCTTAAATAGCAACGCTCTTCTTGCCGAATAAGGCAAGCGAAAATTTGTGTATACAATAATTTCGCAAAAAAATCATTCTAAACCTAACGAAAAAAAAAATATTTCATTGTGTTTGTTTATTACTAAATTATTGTAAATTTATCTAAAATATATTTAGTTGGATTAGGCTAAATTAAATTGTTCTTGTTATAATAAGGTTAGGTAAGTTTTTTAAGAATCTTTTGGTACAAAATTATTAATTTTTACATTAATGTAAATTAAAAAATGTATGTTTAAACGTATAGAGAAAATTTTAGAAAGGACTTAATTTTAAATAAATTCTTGCTAATTGACCAGTTTTACCTATTCGGCACGATATATATATATTTTTTTTTTTTTTCAACAAGTCGGCCGTCTCCCACCGAGGCAGGGTGACCCAAAAAGAAAGAAAATCCCCAAAAAGAAAATACTTTCATCATCATTCAACACTTTCACCACACTCATACATAATCACTGTCTTTGCAGAGGAGCTCAGATACGACAGCTGAGAAAAGTTCCTCCCAGCTGTCACTATCTCAGACCCCTCCTTTAAAGTGCAGGCATTGTACTTCCCATTTCCAGGACTCAAGTCCAACTAAATCAATTAACTGGTTTCCCTGAATCCCTTCACAAAATGTTACCCTGCTCACACTCCAACAGATCGTCATGTCCCAAAAATCATTCGTCTCCATTCACTCCTATCTAACACGCTCACACATGCTTGCTGGAAGTCCAAGCCCCCGCCCACAAAACCTCCTTTACCCCTTCCCTCCAACCTTTTCTAGGACGACCCCTACCCGCCTTCCTTCCCCTACAGATTTATATGCTCTCCAAGTCATTCTACTTTGATCCATTCTCTCTAAATGACCAAACCACCTCAACAACCCCTCTTCAGCCCTCTGACAAATACTTTTAGTAACTCCACACCTTCTCCTAATTTCCACATTCGAATTTTCTGCATAATATTTACACCACACATTGCCCTTAGACAGGACATCTCCACTGCCTCCAGCCTCCTCCTCGCTGCAGCATTTGCAACCCATGCTTCACACCCATATAAGAGTGTTGGTACCACTATACTTTCGTACATTCCCTTCTTTGCCTCCATGGATAACGTTTTTGTCTCCACAGATACCTCAATGCACCACTCACCTTTTTCCTTCATCAATTCTATGCTTAACCTCATCCTTCATAAACCCATCCGCTGACACGTCAACTCCCAAATATCTGAAAACATTTACTTCTTCCATAATCCTCTCTCCAATGTGATATCCAATTTTCTTTATTTAAATCGTTTGATACCCTCATCACCTTACTCTTATCTATGTTCACTTTTAACTTTCTACCTTTACACACCCTCCCAAACTCGTCCACTAACCTTTGCAACTTTTCTTTAGAATCTCCCATAAGCACAGTATCATCAGCAAAAAGTAACTGTGTCAACTCCCATTTGCATTTAATTCTCCATAATTTAATCCCACCCCTCTCCCCAACACCCTAGCATTTACTTCTTTTACAACCCCATCTATAAATATATTAAACAACCATGGTGACATTACACATCCCTGTCTAAGACCTACTTTTACCGGAAGTAATCTCCTCTCTCCTACACACCTAACCTGAGCCTCACTATCCTCATAAAAACTCTTTACAGCCTTCAGTAACTTACTACCTATTCCATACACTTGCAACATTTGCCACATTGCTCCCCTATCCACTCTATCATATGCCTTTTCTAAATCCATAAATGCAATAAAAACTTCTCTACCTTTATCTAAATACTGTTCACATATATGCTTCACTGTAAACACTTGATCTACACATCCCCTACCCACTCTAAAGCCTCCTTGCTCATCTGCAATCCTACTCTCTGTCTTACCTCTAATTCTTTCAATAATAACCCTGCCATACACTTTACCTGGTATACTCAGTAAACTTATTCCCTATAATTTTTACACTCTTTTATCCCCTTCCCTTTATATAAAGGAACTATACATGCTCTCTGCCAATCCCTAGGTACCTTCCCCTCTTTCATACATTTATTAAACAAAAATACCAACCACTCCAGCACTATATCCCCCTGCTTTTAACATTTCTGTCATGATTCCGTCAATTCCAGCTGCTTTACCCCCTTTCATTCTACGTAATGCCTCACGCACCTCCCCACACTCACATCCTGCTCTTCTTCACTCCTAAACGATGTTGTACTTCCCTGGCCAGTACATGAAATTACCGCCTCCTTTTTTCATCGACATTTAAAAGTTCCTCAAAATATTCCGCCATCTACCCAATACCTCCAGCTCCCCATCTACTAACTCCCTACTCTGTTTTTAACTGACAAATCCATTCGTTCCCTAGGCTTTCTTACCTTGTTTATCTCACTCCAAAATTTTTCTTGTTTTCAGCAAAATGTCTTGACAGAGCCTCTCCCATTCTTTCATCCGCTCTTCTTTTGCACTCTCTCACCACTCTCTTCACCTTTCTTTTACTCTCCATATACTCTGCTCTTCTATTAACACTTCTGTTTTGTAAAAACCTCTCATAAGCTACCTTTTTCTCTTTTATCACACCCTTTACTTCTTCATTCCACCACTCACTCCTCTTTCCTCCTGCACCCACCCTCCTATAGCCACAAACTTCTGCCCCACATTCTAATACTGCATTTTAAAACTATCCCAACTCTCTTCAACCCCCACTACTCCTACTTGCGCTAGCCCACCTTTCTGCCAATAGTTGCTTATATCTCACCCTAACTTCCTCCTCCCTTAGTTTATACACTTTTACCTCTCTCTTACTTGCTGTTGCCATTTTCTTTTGTCCCATCTACCTTTTACTCTAACTGTAGCTACAACCAAATAATGATCTGATATATCCGTTGCCCTCTATAAACATGTACATCCTGAAGCCTACTCATCAACCTTTTATCCACCAATACATAATCCAACAAACTACTTTCCTTACGTGCTATATCATACCTTGTATATTTATTTATCCTCTTTTTCATAAAATATGTATTACTTATTACCAAACCTCTTTCTACACATAGCTCAATTAATGGTTCCCCATTTACATTTACCCCTGGCACCCCAAATTTACCTACTACTCCCTCCACAACATTTTTACCCACTTTAGCATTAAGATCCCCAACCACAATTACTCTCTCACTTGGTTCAAAACTCCCCACACACTCACTCAACATTTCCCAAAATCTCTCTCTCTCCTCTACACTTCTCTCTTCTCCAGGTGCATAAACACTTACTATAACCCACTTTTCACATTCAACCTTTATTTTACTCCACATAATCCTTGAATTTATACATTTATATTCCTTCTTTACCTGCCATAACTGATTATTCAACATTATTGCCACTCCTTCTTTAGCTCTAACTCTATTTAAAACCCCTGATCTAATCCCATTTATTTCTCCCCACTGAAACACTCCTACCCCCTTCAGCTTTGTCTCACTTAAAGCCAGGACATCCAGCTTCTTTTCATTCATAACATCTACAATCATCTCTTTCTTATCATTCGCACAACATCCACGCACATTCAAACATCTCACTTTGACGGTTTTCTTTTTCTTCTTTTTAGTAAGCTATACAGGAAAAGGGGTTACTAGCCCATTGTTCCCGGCATTTTAGTTGACTTTTACAACACGCATGGCTTACGGAGGAAAGATTCTTATTCCACTTCCCCATGGATATGAAAGGGAAAAGCAATAAGCACAAGAACTATTAAGATAAAATCAAAGAAAACTCAGATGAGTGTGTATACATAAACGTGTACATGTTTGCGTAGTGTGACCTAAGTGTAAGTAGAAGTAGCAAGACGTACCTGAAATCTTGCATGTTTATGAGACAGAAAAAAGACACCAGCAATCCTACCATCATGTAAAACAGTTTCAGGTTTCTGTTTCACAGTCACCTGGCAGGATGGTAGTACCTCCCTGGGTGGTTGCTGTCTACCAACCTACTATATATATATATATATATATATATATATATTGTCACCACGAACAAGTGGTATTGATCAATAACAACACTGCGACTAGATAAGGATTCGAACCCATGCTGCTTTGGCCCGCCTCACTGTGAGCGAAAAGCCATGATGCTCTAACCCACAGGACCACGCAATCTTACAAGAACCAAGCACCCAGCTAAGCTAGGTGTATTACCCTTGGTTCGAGGACATACGGTGGTGTGGGTGCCTCTGAGCTAATTTCATTCTCCTCCCTGTTTGGTGTACTAGCCTCAACGAGCAGTATTTTATATTATTGTAACCACGAACAAGTGGTATTGATCAATAATAACACTGCGACTAGCCAAGGATTCGAACCCATGTTGCTTTGGCCGCCTCACGGTGAGCGAAAACCCTGTAGGTTAGAGTGTCATGGGTTTTCGCTCACCGTGAGGAGAGCCAACGCAGCATGGGTTCGAATCCTTGGCTATATATTCAAATCGCTAGTGCTCCCTCACTTAGAATACTGCTCAGTGCTGACGGCCCTGTTCAGGGCAGGAGAAATAGCAGAGCTGGAACAAATCCAGAGATCGTTTACGGCTCACATTGAGCCATTGAAACATCTAAATTATTGGGAACGCCTTCAAGTCTTGAACATGTACTCATTGGAGCGGAGAGAGAGATACATGATAATATATACATGGAAAGTACTTGAGGGCCTGGTCCCAAATCTGCACACTGCCATAACAACATACTGGAGTGAGAGATATGGGAGAAAGTGTAAAATATACCCAGTGAGGAGCAGGGGTGCGGTGGGGACAATACGGGAGCACTGTATTAACATCCGGGGTCCCAGACTATTCAACATCTTACCAGAAGATATCCGAAACACGGCTGGAACCAGTGTAGAAGCCTTCAAGAGGAAACTGGACAAATATCTTCACCAGGTGCCAGATCAACCAGGCTGTGATGGATATGTGGGGCAGCAGGCCTCCAGCAGCAACAGCCTGGTTGACCAGGCAAGCACCAGACGAGCCTGGCCCATGGCCGGGCTCAGAGAGTAGATACTCTCGAAACTCTTCAAAGGTATATCAAAGGTATATATATATGTAATTAGATTATAGATATATAAAGTTACACCTGTATAACTCTTTGATGGTATTACATCAGAGTATGATACACGTAATTATATAATTCTCTGGTATAATACCCATACCATAAAACATTATACAAATCAGAGTATGATACACCATGATTCAGTTAAACAAGTCATGTGTCATCAAACATTGTACACACATTGTACACACATTGTACACACATTGTACACACATTGTACACACATTGTACACACATTGTACACATATTGTACACATATTGTACACATATTGTACACACATTGTACACATATTGTACACACATTGTACACATATTGTACACACATTGTACACATATTGTACACACATTGTACACACATTGTACACACATTGTACACATTGTACACACATTGTACACACATTGTACACACATTGTACACACATTGTACAGGCATTGTACACATATTGTACACACATTGTACACACATTGTACACACATTGTACACACATTGTACACATATTGTACACACATTGTACACACATTGTACACACATTGTACACATATTGTACACACATTGTACACACATTGTACACACATTTTACAGATCATATATTTTTGTGGGCTAACCAAGTCAATTCCTGATCAGTCAGGCTGTGGTAGCAACTTTACTTGCTGCTTGCACCAACGACAGAGGCTGTCGTTGGTGCTGTCGTTGATCAATCTAGGTACCAGGATGCCTAATAATGCAGTAGTTACTGTGAACTGTTCGAGGGAGTTTTAATTGTGAGTTGCGAGTCAGTTTTAGTTGTGAGTTGCGAGTCAGTTTTAATTGTGAGTTGCGAGTCAGTTTTAATTGTGAGTTGCGAGTCAGTTTTAGTTGTGAGTTGCGAGTTTTAATTTTAAATGTGAACTGTGTGAGGGTTTTAAAAGTGAGGTGTGAGACGGTGTTAAAAGTGCACTGTGAGACAAGTTTTAAATGTGGTTTCTGAGACAGGTTTTAACATTTAGCTGTGAGGCAGTTTTAACTGTGAACTGTCAGAATTTTCAACGTGAGCTGCGAGGCAGTGTTAGAAGTGCTTTGTTAGACAGGTTTTCATTGTAAGCTATAAAAGGCCCCCACAAAGCCAGCACAATATATAATGCAACCTTAAATGCTCTGGGGATTGGTAATGACCATACAATAAATTACGATTCATTTGTAAATGGGAGAACCATTAGAACCATTACTCTGCACAATGAACACTTATCTGATACTCGACCAGCAGAGAGGAAAGGTAATTTGTATATATATCTTTCGTGCTATAATGATGCTGGCAATAATTGGGTAGTGTTAAATTTAGCAGAGACTTTAGGAATTATATGAACTCTGAGAGAAGGATTATACTGGATTCTGGTATATCGGAAGTTTTTACGTATAGTCTGGATAAATGGTTTGCAAAGTCAGGCATAGGGATTAAAGTCAGACTCTCAGTATATGGATAACTAAAGTATAATCAACACTTGTCAGTGGTCAGTCATAACTCAGAGGGAAACAGAAACTCAGAAGAATTGGTCTGTATATTTCGATCCCCTTCTGGGATCCTCTTCACTATATAGACAGTAAGGGATATACATTTCGTGGTTCATATATTCCGTGATCAGATATACCTCGAGTGTGACTCATACGATACACTTAATTATGCGTATAAGAGCGTAAAAACCCTCTCTAAATATTCTCACTAGCAATTACATTAATAATCACATAGGACATTGGATTTGCTTTTTATATATAAATCTAAGAGATAATATTCTTTTTATATATGGGAATGTTGTAGTGCCAACAGTATACATACTCCTTCTGTAGAATTTATAGAAATATTCCCTTCTAATAGTATGTATATGCTGAATGAACATAATAATCGAGTTCTGGTACGTGGGGTGCATTGTGTATATGTTTGTACGTATGATGACAGAGTATAATGTGCAAGAAGGGATTCTCTATATATTAGCTTCATTTATCCTGAAACAATAAGAGTGCGTCGTTCACTCGTTGGTGCGTGTCATACAGTCGTTAGAGTGCGTCGTTCACTCGTTGGTGCGCGTCATACAGTCGTTAGAGTGCGTCGTACAATCGCTTGGCACAGATGGGGCCGTACAGGCAGTTCCCCACTACTAAAACGGTGTTTGGAAAGTGCTGCTTGGGTCCATAAAACACTCAATATTTACTAAATTAGAAACATGGAAGATAATCAGCTGATCACTTCACTTATCACCTGTATGATAAATCCAATTTTTGAGAAAGTCTAAAGTTTGCTTTTTGTATACTTTTCTATTTTTATTAGTACTGATTTTATTATTATGACTTAAATAATGTTTTACTACTACTACTACTACTAATAATAATAATAATAATTCTAATAATAATTCTAATAATAATAATAATAATTCTAATAATAATAATAATTCTAATAATAATATTATTATTAATAATCATTGTTTTCATTAAGCAAAAGTTCAGAGTTACTTTATCATTTCAGTAGTGGAAGTGTGTGGGGGGGGGGAGGTGGTAAAGTGCATAACTATATTGTCTGAAGCTTGAAATAGAGAGCTAAAATTGAATTTTTTGAATTTGAATTTGAGACCACGACGGCACTTACCCTTCCCCCTCGTGGCTTCGCGGCTCGTTAAGCATTTATGGTGCTCAAGAACCAATCGAGGATAACTAATTTTATGTGTGTGTGTGTGTGTGTGTGTGTGTGTGTGTGTGTGTGTGTGTGTGTGTGTGTGTGTGTGTGTGTGTGTGTGTAGAGAGAGAGAGAGAGAGAGAGAGAGAGAGAGAGAGAGAGAGAGAGAGAATATATATCCAAGTTTTCCAACTAGTCTGACGCCTGAACTTTAAAAACCTGTGGGAGACTAAAGGAAGTAAAAGTCTCGTCTGTGGAATAGAGAAGAACAGGACAAGACGGGGTAAGAACGATGTAAACAAGAAGAGCACTGAGGAAGGCATGCAGGTTGAGCCGAACTCTTGTGTCTTGTGAGTGACCTGCATGACAGGACACACCTGGAAGATGGTCTAAGTGACTCACCGAGATGTTACTAATCACTTATACTGTGTCAGCTACAGTGAACAAGTGGATCCAACTGGCAGTGACGAGAGTGCCACAGCTTCACAATATTATAAAACACCTGACACATCCTGGCAGTGACGAGAGTGCCACATCTTCACAACTTTATAAAACACCTGACACATCCTGGCAGTGACGACAGTGCCACATCTTCACAACATTATAAAACACCTGACACATCCTGGCAGTGACGAAAGTGCCACATCCCCACAACATAAAATAACCGACACCGATACATCAGTTTTGCCAGCGGAAATGCAAGAGGCGGAGCCTTGAGCGGCGGATCAACCCCCCACAACCTTAGTCTGGTAATTACAGAACTCTAAAACTAGGGGATCTATATTTCCTGAGGCACACATCACCACGTGAAGTGAGGGAAAAAAACAAGTAAAAAGTAATCTGAAAAGACGCTCCGGCGATGAAAAAAAGCAAATTTCAATTTCCTTGCAGAGTCCTCGATGGCAGGAAAATCCATGACAACACTGAGTTTTTGTTTAAGATGAACGTGAGGTAGTAACGTGTGTGTGTGTGTGTGTATTGTGTGTGTTGCGTGTGTGTTGTGTGTATTGTGTGTGTTGTGTGTGTGTTGTGTGTGTGTGTGTGTGTGTTGTGTGTGTTGTGTGTGTGTTGTGTGTTGTGTGTGTGTGTTGTGTGTGTTTGTGTGTGTGTGTGTGTGTGTGTGTTGTGTGTTGTGTGTATTGTGTGTGTTGTGTGTGTGTGTGTGTGTTGTGTGTGTGTGTGTTGTGTGTGTTGTGTGTGTGTTTTGTGTGTGTGTGTTTTGTGTGTGTTTGTGTGTGTGTGTGTTGTGTGTTGTGTGTGTGTGTGTGTGTGTGTGTGTGTGTGTGTGTGTGTGTGTACTCATTACCTTCAAGGATTCACCTACAATGAGACTTTATCAAGAGAGAGAGAGAGAGAGAGAGAGAGAGAGAGAGAGAGAGAGAGAGAGAGAGAGAGAGAGAGAGAGAGAGAGAGAGAGAGAGAGAGCAATTAAATGTATTGGCAAATAAAACTCCAAACTCCTCCTTCCCAGTAAATTCCCAGGGTAATAAATACACAAATTCCTTACGGGGCCAAATTCCCGATAATTCTCAGGATAATTTTCAGCGGCCACGTTATATTCTTTTTCCCCTGAGTGTTACCTTCATGAAGTAACACTGAGTGTTCCAGCAGGTGGTGTTAACACTGAGTGTTCCAGCAGGCTGTGTTAACACTGAGTGTTCCAGCAGGTGGTGTTAACACTGAGTGTTCCAGCAGGCGGTGTTAACACTGAGTGTTCCAGCAAGCGGTGTTAACACTAAGTGTTCCAGCAGGTGGTGTTAACACTGAGTGTTCCAACAGGCGGTGTTAACACTGAGTGTTCCAGCAGGCGGTGTTAACACGAGTGTTCCAGCAGGTGGTGTTAACACTGAGTGTTCCAGCAGGCGGTGTTAACACTGAGTGTTCCAGCAGGCGGTGTTAACACTGAGTGTTCCAGCAGGCGGTGTTAACACTGAGTGTCCCAGCAGGCGGTGTTAACACTATGTGTTGAAGCAGGCGGTGTTAACACTAAGTGTTCCAGAAGGCGGTGTTAACACTGAGTGTTCCAGCAGGCAGTGTTAACACTGCGTGTTCCAGCAGACGGTGTTAACACTGTGTTCCAGCAGGCAGTGTTAACACTGTGTTCCAGCATGCGGTGTTAACACTGAGTGTTCCAGCAGACGGTGTTAACACTGTGTTCCAGCAGGCGGTGTTAACACTGTGTTCCAGCAGGCGGTGTTAACACTGAGTGTTCCAGCAGGCGGTGTTAACACTGTGTGTTCCAGCAGGCAGTGTTAACACTGAGTGTTCCAGCAGGCGGTGTTAACACTGAGTGTTCAAGCAGGCGGTGTTAACACTGAGTGTTCCAGCAGGCAATGTTAACACTGTGTGTTCCAGCAGGCGGTGTTAACACTGAGTGTTCCAGCAGGCGGTGTTAACACTGAGTGTTCCAGCAGGCGGTGTTAACACTGAGTGTTCCAGTAGGCGGTGTTAACACTTGAGTGTTCCAGCAGGCAGTGTTAACACTGAGTGTTCCAGCAGGCGGTGTTAACACTGAGTGTTCCAGCAAGCGGTGTTAACACTGAGTGTTCCAGCAGGCGGTGTTAACACTGCTCCAGCAGGCGGTGTTTTGGTCCCTAGGACAAACTTTCTCACCTTGATATTTATCAAGAAATGACCCCGCCCCCTAGCGGAAATACGTCTTATACACCAAATAAACAAGAAATAGTGTACTGGTATCACCACACAGTGTACTGGGATCACCCCATAGAGTACTGGACTCACATAGTGTACTGGACTCACATAGTGTAGTGGGTTCACCATATAGTGTACTGGGATAACCATATAGTGTACTGGGATAACCATATAGTGTACTGGTATCACCACATAGTGTACTGGGATTACCACATAATGTACTGGTATCACCACATAGTGTACTGGTATCACCACAGTGTATTGGTATCACCACATAGTGTACTGGTATCACCACATAGTGCACTGGTATCACCACATAGTGTACTGGGATCACATAGTGTACTGGTATCACCACATAGTGTACTGGTATCACCACATAGTGTACTAGTATCACCACATAGTGTACTGATATCACCACATAGTGTACTGGAATCATCACATAGTGTACTGGTATCACCACATAGTGCACTGGTATCACCACATAGTGTACTGGTATCACCACATAGTGTACTGGTATCACCACATAGTGTACTGGGATTACCACATAATGTACTGGTATCACCACATAGTGTACTGGGATAAACACATAGTGTACTGGTATCACCACAGTGTACTGGTATCACCACATAGTGTACTGGTATCACCACATAGTGTACTGGTATTACCACATAGTGTACTGGTATCACCACATAGTGTACTGGTATCACCACATAGTACACTGGTATCACCACATAGTGTACTGGTATCACCACATAGTGTACTGGGATCACCACATACTATACTGGGATCACCACATAGTGTACTGGTATCACATAGTGTACTGATATCACCACAGTGTATTGGTATCACAACAGTGTACTGGTATCACCACATAGTGTACTGGGATCACATAGTGTACTGGAATCACCACAGTGTACTGGTATCTCCACAGTGTACTGGTGTCACCACATAGTGTACTGGTATCACCACATAATGTATTGGTATCGCCACATAGTGTACCAGGAAATAGCACACACCTTCCTATGTATATGCAGTGAGATACCCACTTCTGTGTATACAGTATATACACTGACATACACACCTCTCAGTGTATGCACTCAGTGCATCTGTAAATATTAAGATCATTTTTTTTTTTTTACACACATCTTTTTTCGCGTGTGGTATTCATTTCGCGCACATTTATTTCCTTAAAATTGTCTTCCTGTTCTCGTACGCATAGCGAATTGATAATAGATATTAGCCAAATCCACACATCATTGAACAAGTCCCAAAAATTACACATGCTGCAACACGGTCAAGAGAATTTTTTTTAATGATAACCGGAAAATTTATTCATAAAAGAGTGTGTCCTTCGGTTGTAAACAGTGTGACGTCATGAGCCCCACCCTCTGCTCTTTTGTTTACATTCCAATAACACGCTTCCTCGCGCTTAAACTCGCCAAGGAAGCTCTTACGCTTTAATTTTTTATTTATTTATTCCTGGATGTATTTAACATACACAGGATATATATATATATATATATATATATATATATATATATATATATATATATATATATATATATATATATATATATATATATATATATATATATATATATATATATATATATATATATATATATATATTTTTTAAAATGTATGCCTCCCAGCATACATCAGGGGGATTACCAACAAACCCCTGGCTGTCTTCAAGCAGACACTGGACAGGCACCTAAAGTCGATACCTGACCAGCCAGGCTGTGGTTCGTACGTTGGACTGCGTGCGGCCAGCAGTAACAGCCTGGTTGATCAGGCTCTGGTCCAACATGAGGCCTGGTCACGGACCGGGCCGCGGGGGCGTTGACCCCTGGAATTCTCTCCAGGTATCCAGGTAAACATAGATGTGTATGTCTCTCAATGTATATACGCTGGGAGTTGACTTCAATCCCTCTTTTGGTGATTAAAGTGTTCTTGCCTTGTGGTGAACTAGGGACGTGCAGCCTTAATGACCCTCGTGTAGTAGATAGGATTTGAACCCGATTTGCGTAACTTACCCAACACACATTCGGGTATATATACGTGGAAAGTCGTATGTGTTATATATATATATATATATATATATATATATATATATATATTATATAATATATATATAACGAGATATGTATATCTTTTGATGTCTGTATGGTGAGAGGTATGCTCCATGTATACAAGGAGAGGTGTATATATATCTCTCTGTTTCACTATAGTTAATACACGGTTGACTTCCAGTTGAGAGGTGTTGGCATCACAGACTAACACACACTAAGGCAGATACATCAGTAAGTGTGCAAAACAACTACTGTGAAAAAAATAGTGAAATTCCAAGCGCTTTCGTGATTTCTCACACTATCACAGGTCTCACGAAATCGTTATGACACGATTGCAAACAAACCGTACCATGGGTGGGGTTAGAACCCGCGATCAGAGTCTCAAAACTCCAGACCGTCGCGTTAGCCATTGGCTAACGCGACGGCCGCATTACATACCAATGTGGGTTAAGAGATAAGAGAGAGATAAGATTTTCTTCGGATTTTTAACCCCGGATGGTTAGCCACCCAGGATAACCCAAGAAAGTCAGTGCGTCATCGAGGACTGTCTGTCTTATTTCCATTGGGGTCTTGTCCCCCAGGATGCGACCCACGCCAGTCGACTAACACCCAGGTACCTATTTGCTGCTAGGTGAACATGACAACAGGTGTAAGGAAACACGTCGAAATGTTTCTACCCGCCGGGAATCGAACCCGCGCCCTCCGTGTGTGAAGCGAGATTAAAGCGGGATTAAAGTTACCTTAGTTAAATGCTAATTATAATCTACAAGTCCTTTTCTAGTCTAGAATCCTTAAATCTGACAAACACCGAAGTGGCTGATCTAGTTGACTGTTGGGTTTAAAGGTGTGTGAAAGACACGAGGGTCACGGAAGCTGCATGTCACCCCGTACATCACCAGTCAAGAGCACTTTCATCCCAAAAATGGGGATTAACATAAACTTTCAGCATGTAAACAGGGATATACAAGTCTCGGTACATAAATCACAACATTACAAGTGTTTCTTCATCCCACAATTCAACTACAAATACTTTGAATTATTTATATGCAAAAAAAATCGAGTATATTCTCTCACACAGGAAGCATTTATTTTTTTTACTCCCGTTACATATTGACTTTTTTTTAAAATTTGTAACAGATGCAATAAGCTTTTAAAAATCTGCAATGTTTTTCAAAAATATTTGCCGATATTTCATTAAAAAGTAGCAAGGGATAATTCATTGCTGGGGGGAAATTTTGAGCAGAGTTTAGTTCAGAGTTTTTAATTACAGTTAGTGAGTGAGGGCGTGAATATTGGAGTCCCTTGTCTGGTGTTGTATGTTAGTCGTGCTTCTGTATGTATGTATGTTTATGTATGTATGAATGTATGTATGAGTGCTCATCAACTAGCTATCACCGTTGGAGAGGAAAGAGTATTAAATACCGAAACGATAGAGACATAAATGTATTGTACTGAGATCCTTCATTAATAACGTTTCGCTCACGCAGTTTGTGACTTGAAAAAGCTCTCTGCGTGAGCGAAATGTCAATAAAGTATCCCATTACACTACACTGGTGTTTGTTTCCACACCTGTCACCGAGTTGTGTTGACAGTGGTCGAGTATCACATTCCTGGCTTCTGGCCTCCTGGAATTTATACTTATTCTTAAAGCTGTGTATCGAGGTTGCCTCCATTACTTCTTCACCCATGGCCGGGATCCGGGAGTAGAAAGACTTGAAACTCGTCAAAGGTATCTATTAGTGTCCACCGGGGGGTTGAGGTCTTGCTCTTGGGCCCAGATTTTTCTCACGTCTGCTACTTGGTATAACATACTCTTGCCATTGTAGACTCTTATATCAACTGTTGAATGCGTGTAGTAATTTGGCTTCCAGTACCTCCCTCACGCTGAAGAATTTTTTTTGTGTTCCTCTGCGCATTTGGACTAATGTAATTTCCAGTTTTGTCTCCTCGTTTAGTTTCTTCCCTTATCAAATAATCTCTCCCTATAAACTTTATCAAAAATCAGTTCGTCTATCATACAGCAGTGTTGAGGCCACCTTAAGAACATAAGAAAGAAAGAACACTGCCGCAGGCCTACTGACCCATGTATCATCTGGTTCTCCGTTCTTCTACTGTGCATCTGGAAGGAAATATTTGACCTTTCTTAGCTTTATTTGTATGCATGATGACGTGATGGTTCCGTGCTGACGATGGTTATTCCAGTACTGATCTCACTTATATCATTCAATATATATATATATATATATATATATATATATATATATATATATATATATATATATATATATATATATATATAAACAAAATTGAGTACAATTTCTACACGAGGAGAGGAGACTGGAGGCAATACTACCTCCTGTCCACTGAACGTTACCACAGGCAGAGGCAGAGAATTCTACAAAATATAAGAAGAATAAATAGACTCAACCCACCTAGTGTCCAACATGGCCGCTAGTGTTTACAAACAAACTCTCCGCCAATCAGAAATAAGTGGAGACGAAATGAACCTTCCCGTGAGTTTTTTTTCCTCTTTTTGTCTTTGATAATCCAGTATGAGTCAGTGTTCAGCAACCCACTAAATGACAGCAAGGTAGAAAATGCAGAAATATTTTTCACTCCAGCAGAAGGCTGCGCAGACCACCTAACCGACATTAGTACAAATCCCATAGATTTCGAAAAAGAAATGGCCAACATGCCCACTCACTCAGCACCTGGACCAGATTCATGGAATGCTTTATTTATAAAGCAGTGCAAAGTACCATTAGCAAGAGCCCTTAGTATTCTGTGGAGAAAGAGCTTAGATCTAGGTGAAATTCCAGAGGCCTTAAAGAGTGCAGACATAGCTCCTTTGCATAAGGGAGGTAGTAGAGCACTAGCTAAAAATTACAGACCAGTAGCCCTCACTTCTCACATCATAAAAATCTTTGAAAGAGTGATGAGACGGCAGATTACAAAGTTCATGGACCAGCACAACCAACATAACCCGAACCAGCATGGCTTTAGAGCGGGTCGATCATGCCTGTCACAGCTGCTGAACCATTATGACAGAATTACGGAGGCATTGGAGGACGACCAAAACGCAGATGTGATTTACACAGATTTTGCAAAGGCGTTTGACAAATGCGATCATGGAGTGATAGCGCACAAAATGAGGGCCATAGGCATTACGGGGAAGGTAGGCAGATGGATTTTTGAGTTCCTAACACAAAGAACACAAAAAGTAGTAGTGAACAGGGCAAGATCCAGCATCAGCGAGGTCAAAAGCTCAGTGCCCCAAGGCACTGTCCTGGCACCTCTGCTGTTTCTCATCCTCATAGCAGACATAGATAAAAACACCCAGCACACTTTTGTATCATCATTTGCAGATGACACTAAAATAAGCATGAAAGTCACTACGGTAGAGGACACTGAAAAATTACAGGAGGACATAAGCAAGGTCTTCCAGTGGGCAGTGGAGAACAACATGACGTTCAATGGTGATAAGTTTCAGCTGCTTAGGTATGGAAAAAATGAAGAACTCAAAAGGAACACTATATACAAAACGCAAGAGGGTCACCACATAAACGAAAGGAACACGTAAAGGACTTGGGAATAATTATGTCTGCTGATCTGTCGTTTAAAGACCATAACAAGACAAAGATCACAACAGCCAGGAAGATGACGGGGTGGGTATTGAGAACTTTCAAAACAAGGGAAATAATGCCGATGGTGACACTATTCAAATCGCTAGTGCTCCCTCACTTAGAATACTGCTCAGTGCTGACGGCCCCGTTCAGGGCAGGAGAAATAGCAGAGTGGAACAAATCCAGAGATCGTTTACGGCTCACATTGAGCCATTGAAACATCTAAATTATTGGGAACGCCTTCAAGTCTTGAACATGTACTCATTGGAGCGGAGGAGAGAGAGATACATGATAATATATACATGGAAAGTACTTGAGGGCCTGGTCCCAAATCTGCACACTGCCATAACAACATACTGGAGTGAGAGATATGGGAGAAAGTGTAAAATAAACCCAGTGAGGAGCAGGGGTGCGGTGGGGACAATACGGGAGCACTGTATTAACATCCGGGGTCCCAGACTATTCAACATCTTACCAGAAGATATCCGAAACACGGCTGGAACCAGTGTAGAAGCCTTCAAGAGGAAACTGGACAAATATCTTCACCAGGTGCCAGATCAACCAGGCTGTGATGGATATGTGGGGCAGCGGGCCTCCAGCAGCAACAGCCTGGTTGACCAGGCAAGCACCAGACGAGCCTGGCCCATGGCCGGGCTCAGAGAGTAGATACTCTCGAAACTCTTCAAAGGTATATCAAAGGTATATCAAAGGGGGCAGAGAGCTCAGGAAAACATCAGTCAGGCTATGTGGTCCTGCGGGCTGCTAGCAGCAACAACCTGGACCACCAGAAAGTCACTGGGCAAACCAAGCCTCAGGTCCCGGCTGCGAGTGAAAGAACTCTCGAAACTGGTCACAGGTGTGTCACAAACTGTCACAGGTGTGACAAGTGTGTGTGACAGGTTTGTCACAAGTGTGTCACGTGTAATTCACAGGTGTGTCACAAGCAATTAACATGTGTCACAGGTAATTAACATGTGTCACAGGCAATTAACATTTGTCAGGTAATTAACATGTGTCACAGGTAATTAACAGGTGTCACAGGTAATTAACAGGTGTCACAGGTAATTAATATGCGTCACGTAATTAACAGATGTGTCACAGGTAACTAACATGTGTGTCACAAGTGTGTCACAGGTAACTAACAAGTGTGTCACAGGTAACTAACAAGTGTCTCACAGGTAACTAACAGGTGTGTCACAGGTAACTAACAGGTGTGTCACAGGTCACTAACAGGTGTCTCACAGGTAACTAACAGGTGTGTCACAGGTAACTAACAGGTGTGTCACAGGTCACTAACAGGTGTGTCACAGGTAACTAACAGATGTGTCACAGGTAACTAACAGGTGTGTTACAAGTGTGTCACAGGGACAAAGCACATCTAGAGCTAATTAAGGATTTATTAGTTATGTATTTATTAATTTATTTTATACACTGATAAAGTGGCTTCATACATACCAGAGGCTTCATATATACCAGAGGCTTCATACATACCAGAGGCTTCATACATACCAGAGGCTTCATACATACCAGAGGCTTCATACATACCAGAGGCTTCAGAATCTTCTCTCATACCTGAAAATAAAAATATATATTAATGAAATTCTTAGTGGTACTAAGAAATTTAGGGTTTTGAGGGTTCTTAAGGGAGGGAGGGAGGACACTTAGGGTCAGGGTGGCCACTATAAGTGGGATGGAAGTTAGGTCATTAAGGGATGGAGGGAAGGAAGGTGATTGAGGGGGTGAGGGAGGAAGAAATGGAAATGGCAGGGAAGGAAGAAGGAAAGCATAAAGTAAGGAGTAAGAGGGGAAAATGGAGGGAGGGAGAGACAGAGAGGTTGGGAGAGAGGAGACAGGTAGAGAAAAGGAAAAAGAGAAGGAAAGAGTCCAGGAGACAGACACACGGGGACTCCTGTCTACCACCATCACAGACTCATATCGCAGTTAGGACACAACTGTGTGGGTTATTCTCACCCTTATGTACGTTGTTATGAGTCTACGTGCACACACACACACACACACACGGGGGGCCAGGAACTATAAATCGACACCTTCAACCACAAATAGATGAGTATACACAGAGTGGGGCCAGGAGCTATGAATCTACCCCTGCATCCACGTATAGGTGAGCACACACAAACACACCAGACCAAGTGCCTTTGACAAATGGTAACACACACACACACACACAGAATATGTGAATCGACCCCTGCAACCACAAATAGGTGAGTACACCATTCCCACAATGAAAGCCATGTATAATTTCTCAATAAACCGTTACGAATATTTTTTTTATTCAAGTTCATAGAAAACGCAATACTGGGAAGTTGCTGAAATTGCAAGACGATGATAGAATCACGTTCTATGGCTTATTATATATCATTACGTGTTGCAATATCTTCATTACAGATATGCGATAGATGAAACATGTTCGACGATAACTGCAGTCTCAAACAGTGAGAGAATGTAACAGAGACAGTGTGAGACATCCTCTGATAGATAACTTCATATATATATATATATATATATATATATATATAAAGTGAGTGAGTGAGATGGTCTCTGTGTCTGTCCTCATCTTTGTATATATTCCACCTCCCTCACTCAACCTAACACTTAACAAGGTGAGAGGGAATATTAAGATCAAAATCTTAGATACCGTTATGTTCGACTGGAACCTGTTCTTCTCTGTAAACAGAGATTGAACAGTGCCAGGAGGAGCACTGGCCTATACCATGAGCACTGGCCTATACCAGGAGCACTGGCCTATATATACCAGAACGACTGGCCTTTCTATGTCAGTAATCCAGACTATGCCGCTGCTGAGAAAAGGAAGCATAAGATTATGTCATAGCTGAAAACTAATTGAACGAACATATATTAAAACAATGGAAAGATCAGTAAAACACCTGAAAGTGGTTGTTACACAGAGTGTGTGCACCGAGGGTATTACCGCCGGCACTGACGGAAGGAGATGAAGCCCTAATCAAACTAAAGACGGAAAATGTATGCATTGTGGGAAGAGAAGAAATGCTGTGTCAGTATTCCGTGGAGGTGATATACAGGAGACCCTGAAGGAGATTAGCGTATCCCTGATGTCTTTAACATGAGATGGCATGCGGAAGATACTAAGAGAAAAAGGCTGGAAGATCGTCTGGAAGATAGAGAGGTCTCCGAGGGACAAGAAATCGTGTCTTAGATGACCTGTGAAGTGGAAGAGGCTTCAAGTTCAGCTTCACGACTCTCACTGTTATGACACCTTGAGAGATGACAAGACACAAAAATATATAATGGTGGATTGAATATTAAACAAGTAATATATATATATATATATATATATATATATATATATTACTTCCATGGAAGTAAAGAAGGGAATGTATGAGAGTATAGTTATACCAACACTCTTATATGGGTGTGAAGCATGGGTGATGAATGTTGCAACGAGGAGAAGGCTGGAGGCAGTGGAGATGTCATGTCTGAGGTCAATGTGTGGTGTGAATATAATGCAGAGAATTCGGAGTTTGGAAATTAGGAGGAGGTGCGGGATTATCAAAACTATTATCCAGAGAGCTGAGGAGGGGTTGTTGAGGTGGTTCAGACATGTAGAGAGAATGGAACGAGACAGAATAACTTCGAGAGTGTATAAATCTGTAGTGGAGGGAAGGCGTGGTAGGGGTCGGCCTAGGAAAGGTTGGAAAGAGGGGGTAAAGGAAGTTTTGTGTGCGAGGGGCTTGGACTTCCAGCAAGCATGTGTGAGCGTATTTGATAGGAGTGAATGGAGACAAAAGGTTTTTAATACTTGACGTGCTGTTGGAGTGTGAGCAAAGTAACATTTATGAAGGGATTCAGGGAAACCGGCAGGCCGGACTTGAGTTCTGGAGATGGGAAGTACAGTGCCGGCACTCTGAAGGAGGGGTGTTAATGTTGCAGTTTTATAACTGTAGTGTAAAGCACCCTTCTGGCAAGACAGTGATGGAGTGAATGACGATGAAAGTTTTTATCTTTTTCGGGCCACCCTGCCTTGGTGGGAATCGGCCGATGTGTCAATAATATATATATATATATATATATATATATATTAATATTAGGGCTGCTTTTCGCTCTCCAGCAGCGAGAAGTAGCCGTGATAAAAGCCAAATAATTTTTTCTTGTGTCCTTTAGAGCTAAAATATTGACGGGTATTATACTGGTGTTCATGCAGTGGTTATTATAGGGACCATGAGGCTAGTAACCAGCCACAGCAGTCTTAGGGTGGGAGCCAGGAGCTAGAGTTCAACCCTTGATAAGTACAGATAAATTTTAGTCTCTTCTAAACAATATTTGCCAACCATTCATCCCTGATATCATTTTTTTTACTATATTTTTCATACTGAAAATCAAATTCGCAAAGGTGAAAAAAAAAGTTTTTCTCTCTACATTTTATATTCTATCTGTTGGTCAGGAAAGTAATGGTGTCGATATGTTGTGGGGGTGGAGAGTGGGGGAGAGAGAGGGAGGAGAGGGCAGGAATGGGGGAGAGGGAAGAATAGTGGAGAGGGGAATAGTGGAAAGAGAGAAATTATGAAAAGTGAGTTGTGGGATAGAGAGAGAGAGAGAGAGAGAGAGAGAGAGAGAGAGAGAGAGAGAGAAAGGAACTTGGGGAGAGATGGGAATAAGGGTGAAGAATAGAGAAAGGGGTGGAAAATGTTTTAGGTCTGGGAGAAGAGGGAGTATGTAAAGAAAGTGGGGAGACGATAAAATGAGTAAAAATAGTGAGTAATGTGAAGGAATTACCTCCAGCTGGTAGACAGTGTACTGAGTCCTCTTAACTTCCCACCATCTGAGCTTATGATGACAACTTAAGCGAGGACGTTTTCTGAGGAAAACCCTTAATTAAACTAAAGAGTTATTATCTAAGATAAACAATACGTCTTCAGTTTAGCCATACAGAAATAATGAAGAATTAAGGTACCTTCTAGTCGAAGGACTCCTAATATTCATACATTTGTATTCATAGCAAACTTGTCACCTCTTTAAAAAAAAAGACATTAGCTATTTTTCCTGCGACACCAGTTAGTCAGAAGCAACGACCGAGATAAGATATAAACAGCATGGGAAGATTATATTTCATAAACCTGACTTTGCCAAGGTGTTCTCTACGGTAAACCTTCCTCTGTGTCATTAACTGACCACAGAAAATAAACTAATTGTTGGTGTGAGCCTCGTCAGTGGATAGCAACGAGTTTTGACTTGCCAACGGTCCAGGAGGGAGCGAAACGTCGTTATATGGCTCTTTTCTAAAGTGCGGGTTACGGGTGAATTGTTCCAGCCACGGTAATTGTTGTGACTATTCTTTTCTGATGAGTGGTTTAAAAGGACACCAGAGTAAACACAGGGACGTGTGTCTTAGGAAACGTTTCAGTCCTGGGACCTTGATTACTTCTGATCAAGCCCCCAGGGCCGGAACGTAAGTGTTTGCTCACGTGTTCATGGCAGTGAATCTGCCACGAAAAAAGTGATAAGTGATGGGCGAAATGGATGGACATTTGTGTACTGTAGTGATTCGAAGAAGTCAGACTAAAAGGCTTTAAGTAAACCTTAGTGACGTGTAATTATATCGTCTGGTCGGATCGACCAGACGACAGCCTCCAGCATCCCGGAAGACGTGTGTCTGGTCTTCAATATGCGACCTGGCAATCGCATACTTTCTGAATGATACAACATAAATGGAGCTATAATTCTTAAATAATAATCTCGGTTCCGTTTAGGTGTGCAACTGCCTATAAGGTGAGATTATAGGAGACGAGTCAAGCAACCTCAGGCATCGTTAATGTCAAGTGTTTGATCAACGTAAGGTAAGCCTGTTATGTTATGAACGTCACATAGGTAAGGCTGTATCCATAACACCTTTTTATTTATCAACAAATACAGCCACGAGAATAATACACACCATTTTAATGGCAGATACTTGGGAGAGGCTGCCACTAACTTTAGACGGTACCCAAACATAACTGACAATAACCATTGTTTACTTAATCACTAAGATTAATAGTCTTCATAAGTAGAGAGACTAGTGTATGGATAGTGCCAAATCTGTACCCTGAGATAACTCCTTGCGAGAGTGGGAGATAAGATGGAGGGTGGAATTTGTGGGAAAATCAAACAATTTTTCCGCCAAATTCAGAGGTGGGAGAATAGTGTGCAGAGAGTCGAGGGTAGGCTCTAAATACGATACCTACCCCGACGATGCCACATTCTTCTACCAGCTATAAATTATAAGTCTGATTTAGTGATGAAGCCTCTATAGGCTAATGTATCATACTATCTTTTATAAGTATTAAAGCTAAATTAGAGTTAGGCGAACGAACTACTCTTAGCCACGTTGGTCTATTTATATAACAGTTTAGTTAAAGAGGGCGACTAACCTTACACTAAGCTACTGCAGTGAAAAACACTAACATTCGCTAACACATTACAACATGAATTAGACTACTCTTAGCTGTCGTATTACGTAACAGGTCGGCAACTTCTCCCCTACACAAAAACCGGTGTAGATCAGTGACTCAAGACGAATCTCACGGTGTCCCTAACTGGAGCCAATACACACCCCACACCTCATGACGTTAAGTACTTGTTAAGAGTGCTATTGAATGTTCATTTATAAGTATGTTACTGGCACTGTCCACATGTTAGGGGTCTTCCTCTACCCTTCAGTTTATCAGAAATACGACCAATTATACCCACATACACTGCCCTGTATGGAATCAGGGGTAAGCAACCCAGATATGTATCTGGAAATGGGATAACAGGTTTCTGGGACTGGATTCAACTAATGACGTGATTGGATAACTAACTGATCAGTCATACACCCACATATACCCTCTATTCTACACACAATAAACATCCAAATGAAATCATAGTTGCAACATATTCACAGAAAGATATCATCACCCACAACGTAGCGGCAGCCTTGACTCATCAACAACACAAACATCAAATTTTCAAAAAAAGTTATTGTAAACTTGCTGTAATTATAAAATTTGCGTTTAAGCAAGCGTATTTTAGCACCAGCGGACTGACATGTGCTGCCCCCGGAAGGCCGTCTATCCCAGAGACCCTCAGCCTCAGACATCATACAGACTCCAGCCAAGTACAGTCCTCACAAGATGGAACATCGCTGCTGGAGGTTCACCTCATCTCCTCCAGTACACAACATGTTTTTCTTTACTCATTTTCTTGTATCTACTGAAGAGGACCTCAGAACGATGTCGAAATATTCAGACAGCTTTTCTCTTGACTGTCCCCATGTGGATTGATATGATATTCCAACACTCTCTCACACACACACACACACACACACACACACACACACACACACACACATACACACACACACACACACAGTCTATAGTGGATATAGTGGAGGCAGGAACCATGCATAGTTTTAAGACAAGGTATGATAAAGCTCATGGAGCAGGGAGAGCAGAGACCCAGTAGCGGACAGCGAAGAGGCGGGGGCCAGGAGCTGAGTCTCGACCCCTGCAACCACAATTAGGTGAGTACACACACAAATGTAAAGTCATGAAGATCGGGGAAGGGCAAAGAAGACCGCAGACAGAGTATAGTCTAGGTGGCCAAAGACTGCAAACCTCACTCAAGGAAAAAGATCTTGGGGTGAGTATAATACCGAGCACATCTCCTGAGGCACACATCAATCAGATAACTGCTGCAGCATACGGGCGGCTGGCAAACCTAAGAATAGCGTTCCAATACCTCACTAAGGAATCATTCAAGACTACACCATATACGTCAGGCCCATACTGGAGTATGCAGCACCAGTTTGGAACCCACACCTGGTCAAGCACGTCAAGAAATTAGAGAAAGTGCAAAGGTTTGCAACAAGACTAGTCCCAGAGCTAAGGGGATTGTCCTACGAAGAAAGGTTAAGAGAAATCGGCCTGACGACACTAGAGGAGAGGAGGGTTAGGGGAGACATGATAACGACATACAAAATACTGCGAGGAATAGATAAGGTGGACAGAGACAAGATGTTCCAGAGAGGGGACACAGAAACAAGGGGTCACAATTGGAAGTTGAAGACTCCTATGAGTCAAAGGGATGTTAGGAAGTATTTCTTCAGTCATAGAGTTGTCAGGAAGTGGAATAGCCTAGAAAGCGACATAGTGGAGGCAGGAACTATACATAGTTTTAAGACGAGGTTTGATAAAGCTCATGGAGCAGGGAGAGAGAGGACCTAGTAGCAATCAGTGAAGAGGCGTGGCCAGGAGCTATGAATCGACCCCTGCAACCACAAATAGGTGAGTACACACACACACAGTAGCGGCTAATGAAGAGGCGGGGCCAGGAGCTATGTCTGGACCCCTGCAACCACAACTAGGTTAGTACACACACACGCACACACACACACACACACACACACACACACACACACACACACACACAACACACACACACACACACACACACACAACACACACACACACACACAACACACACACACACACACAACACACACACACACACACACACACACACACACACACACACACACACACAATACACACACACAACACACACAACACACACACAACACACACACACAACACACACAACACACACACAACACACACACAACACACACACACGTACAACACACACACACCACACACACACACACACGTACAACACACACACAACACACACACACAACACACACACACGTACAACACACACACACCACACACACACACACACGTACAACACACACACAACACACACACAACACACACACAACACACACACAACCCACACACAACCCACACACAACACACACACAACACACACACAACACACACACAACCCACACACAACCCACACACAACACACACACAACACACACACACACACACACACATACATACAACAGGCCTAGTGTCTAATCTACATGTGCCTAGGACAAAATGGTAACTAACATAAGCTTTGTGTTGCATATATTTAACGTAAATAATAGAGCATTTATCTAGTATGTAAGACACATTAAATTATTTATTGTAATCATAAACGGAATATATATTTTTACATGGTTTATTTTTCAAACATGTAACATGAAGAAGTGTAGCACACATGTTCCAGCAGGTGTTTGGTGATACCAACACCTGTGTGTGTGTGTGTATATCTATGTTTTATGCTGCTACGTATGACTCATATTTCTGGTCTTATTCCACGCAGTTTACCTGTCTGGCTGGTTCATTCCATGAGTATTTTATATGTCGTAATCATGTCTTTCCAATTCCTTCACAATTCAAGAATCATTATGTGAAGTACTTTATGTGTTCTCACAGAGAACAAGTTTCAACTCAAGTACTTGTTGCAAGGTTCGTCAGGAAACAGGACAAGTGTTTCCTGCCGCGGGTCTTAGATGATGACTCGCCCTTGGAGCTTTTGGTCGTCTGACCGAGGCCTTCCGCTGGCTTACTGGTCCACCCCTTTAAAAATTATGGTCATAATTATAACCAGCAAGCTACTTGTTGCAAGAATGTTGATAAATTAAAGTTTTGTTCTTAATTGCCTTTTATGTTCACACAATGTTTTCTCTAAATACTTGAGTATCTGGTATGTTATGATTATGTTCCCTCTGGTCCTTTTTTTTTTAGTTTTGTTTAAAATTCTCAAGACTCATCTTGTAGAGCGTGGTCCTTCAAGTCCAGTACCAGTCTTGTTGCAAACCTTGGTATCTTCTCCAGTTTATTTTGGTGCCTCATCAGCTGGAGCTGCCTGCTGGCACTGCATACTGCCAGTATACCTGTGTATACCTTGCCTCTCTCCCTCAGTGAATGCACTTCCCTGTAAGGAAGGTGGCCTCTCCAGCTTCTCTTCCCTTGATCCCTTCCTCTCTTTCCTCCTTTTCTCCACTTTATTGTCAGAAACTTTCTGATGTAATGGTTTTTTCTTCTCCTGTGGCAAGTCCTCTTGTATTTACCCACTTCTGAATGTGATGACTCCTTTTAGGTACTGATTTCTCCTCTGCACCTGATCCCTCTCTCTTTTTTGCTGCCAACATCTCACTCACTCACTCACACACACACACACACACACACACACACACACATACACACAAAGGTATATTCCTCCCCTCGATAAAGTCTCCAATTCCTAAAAAAAAAAATGCAGGAATATCTTGCCATTGTCCCTATCTGGCCAAATATTTCCTTTTTCACCTGCCCTTGTTCTGTCTGAGCTTTATTCTGTCGAGTTCATGTTTTCCACACAGGGCAAAAACCACAGCAGATCTGTCCCAGAGGAGACCTTCCTCATACTGTCTTCCTTCCTCCCCAATTCCTACCTTCTTTTGTTTTGTTTCTTTTTTTTTTATTTCGTTCCATCTATATCCCTGGTTAGTATTTGCTGTTGTATATTTCAGTCTTCTGTTCTTTCCATTTACCTTCCTCGTTTCTTTTGTCTCTTTTTTCTGACTTTTATATAGTCAATTGCCCGTTTTCTCCTCTCTCGTTTTGTCTGTTCCTCACCTCAGGGATTCCAGAGGTAATAAATATAAATAATAAAGAAAGACTAAAGAAACTAAAGTTGCTCCCAGTGGTAGGGAAGAGAAGGAAAAGTGATATGATAACTACATGTAAGACATGACGAGACATGACAACAATATTAAAGATCATACAAGAGAGGGAGAGGAGGTATGATAACAGTAGTGAAGATCATACAAGAGCGGGAGAGGAGGTATGATAACAGTAGTGAAGATCATACAAGAGAGGGAGAGGAGGTATGATAACAGTAGTGAAGATCATACAAGAGAGGGAGAGGAGGTATGATAATAGTAGTGAAGATCATACAAGAGAGGGAGAGGAGGTATGATAATAGTAGTGAAGATCATACAAGAGAGGGAGAGGAGGTATGATAACAGTAGTGAAGATCATACAAGAGAGGGAGAGGAGGTATGATAACAGTAGTGAAGATCATACAAGAGAGGGAGAGGAGGTATGATAACAGTAGTGAAGATCATACAAGAGAGGGAGAGGAGGTATGCTAACAGTAGTGAAGATCATACAAGAGAGGGAGAGGAGGTATGATAACAGTAGTGAAGATCATACAAGAGAGGGAGAGGAGGTATGATAATAATATTTAAGATCATACAAGGGAGGGAGAGGAGACATGATGGCTACACATAAGATACACTGAGATATACCTGTGAGCTATTTCGAGGACTTTTCTACTAGCCCGCCCCTTGACTAAGCTTCCTTGATGGATGCTTGTTCAACCAGGGCTGTTGGTGTGAGCGGCCCGCTGGGCAACACAGCATCTTTGGTCTGGCACTTGACACAAGCAGGGATCCATTTTCCTCTTGAAAACTTCTACACTTGTTCCACCAATGTTTCTGCTGTCTGCTGGTAGCAGGTTGAAGAATCTTGGACCACTGATGTTGACATAGTGTTCCTTATTGTGCCTATGGCGCCCCTGTTTTTTATTGGGTTTATTTTACACATTCCCTCATATATATCACTCCAGTGCATTGTAGGATGTAGATTTGGGGCCTGGCCCTCCAGTTTCTTCCAGGTTTATATTATCACGTAGTTTAAATGATTTAATAACACGATGTAATTCTGCTGTTGGAAATTTTTAAAAATATGAAAAATTACCTACAAATATGAAAATACACACAAGACACTGATGAGATAGCAGCCATAAATCTTAAAAAATGCAAAAGTTATCCCCATATTGCTGAAAGGAGACAAGCAGGACGCCATGAGCCACAGACTTAAGTCACTCACCCGTATAATATCAAAAGTTCTGGAGAAGATTGTAAAGAGGAGGTTGGGGGAACACCTATCGGACGTCTAGAGGAAGGATTTATCAAAGAAGGCTAGCTCAGGTTTAGAGACGGGGGAAATTGCCTAAAAAAAATCTACAGAGATAAATAAAACAAAACGATAGAGTTCGGTGAACAGCATTTTTCATGACTACAATAAAAAAAACATTTGTGCGTCTCCCAACCATAGAATAATCCAAACTTGAAAATAACAGACTGGAGTGAAGAAGTCTTTAAGAGGATCAGGTACTAACTAACAGACAGAGCACAGAGTAGAAGAATTAGAATGGGCGTAGATAACGAGTAGGGTGCCACAAGTAGTGGTACTCGGTCATGTACTATTTATGATATACATGTCTAAATGATCTAGTTAATGGAACTCAAAAGTTTCAGTGTTTATTGACGATGTAAAATAAATGTGAGGGATAAAAACCTGGGATCGCGACCTCATACTTCAGGAGACCTGGTTAAACTTAACAGGTGGTCAGACACATGGTTACTGGAGTTCAACCTGAACAAATGAAAAATATTGATATCAGAGAAGGGAAGCAAAGATTTGAAATAAATTTTAGCCTAGGGGGAAAGTTAGATAACGGCTCATATTAGTGAGAGTAAAGGACCTGGGAGTCAACATCACGCCACATATATCACCAGAAATGAACATAAATCACATAACTTTGGCAGTGTACCTGAGAGTGGCAAATCATAGAAGAGCATTCGAAAACCTAAATAAAGAATATATTTAGGACGCTATAAGAAACATCATGGAATACACTGAGCCAGTGTGGAACACACACACACACACACACACACACACACACACACACACACACACCACGTCAAGCACATGCCAAAAATTAGAGAATGTCCAATAGTTTGAAATAAGATATTTTTTTCCTCCAGACCTGAGAGGAATATGATAAGTAGAGAGACTCAGGGAACTAAACCTGACCATCTTGGAAGAGACGAGAGAATACATGGACATGATTATCAAGTGGTCACAGGGTCACAAGACCACAGGGCCACACGACTACAGGGCCACAAGGCACGAAAACACGGGGCCACAAGGTCACAAGGCACAAGTCCACAGGTACACAAGGCCACTGAGTCACAGCAAATTTATAGAATCAAAAAGACTAAGGGACAGAAAATGTACAACCAGGAGAGTACAACCAGGAGAGTACAACCAGGGGAGTACAACCAGGAGAGTACAACCAGGAGAGTACAACCAGGAGAGTACAACACATTAAAGCCCCAGCGTCATGTTTACTGATACGGAAACGTGAACAAGTTCATGAGTGTCCCCAATTCACGAGTGAACAATGTTATCACCAGACTGACTTTACCAGACCAATTATAACATGTGTAAGCGTGCATACGTACATGCGTGCGGCCGCGTACGTACGTACGTACTTGCGAGTACGGCTTTGAAATATCAAGCAAATTTTGACTGGACAAAATCAAAATATTTTGTAGACAGTATCCATAATTTTTTTTAGGGGGAGGGGGGGGGAAATTGATGGTATCATATTGAAATAAATTATTATTAGTAGTAGTAGTAGTAGTATTAGTATTATTACTGTATTTTTATTATTATTATTATTATTGTTATTATAAAATGTTTAGGAATGCTTAATTTTACAGTCACACCCACACCCTCTTAGCTCTCCACCCACCCGCTTATGGACCCACTCACTCATCCACCCATTCACACACCCATCCATCCACCCAGTAACACATGCACACCCACTACTACCCTTACCTCTCATACTGTCACCATTCACGACCCACCATCACCCCCCACTCCCATTAATTCCTTCCCAGTTACTACAACTGCAACACGACCATATAAATTGTTGCCATGTCAAGGAATGAACTCTATTGGCGGAGATAAGATTAAATTCTTCCCATATTTATGACTGAGGGTGAATGCGGGTCTGGCCACACCGTGTCCAGCCCAAACACGCGCGTACGGGCGCACACACACACACACACACACACACACACACACACACACACACACACACACACACAAAGAGAGAGATAAGAGAGTTCAAAGGCAGAATAATCATGCCATGAAGGATAAGCATTAAAGCCATCCGAGTTATTCATAGACATACTGATAGCTGACCAGTCTATCTAACAAGTTAAGCAGCAGCAAAAGCAGCTCACAATACCATGGCTGGAACAAGTCACAATACCATGGCTGGAACAAGTCACAATACCATGGCTGGATCAAGTCACAATACCATGGCTGGAGTAAGTCACAATACCATGGCTGGAACAAGTCACAATACCATGGCTGGAACAAGTCACAATACCATGGCTGGAACAAGTCACAATACCATGGCTGGAACAACTTACAATACCATGGCTGGAACAAGTCACAATACCATGGCTGGAACAAGTCACAATACCATGGCTGGAGCAAGTCACAATACCATGGCTGGAACAAGTCACAATACCATGGCTGGAACAAGTCACAATACCATGGGTGGAACAAGTCACAATACCATGGCTGGAACAAGTCACAATACCATGGCTGGAACAAGTCACAATACCATGGCTGGAACAAGTCACAACACCATGGCTGGAACAAGTCACAATACCATGGCTGGAACAAGTCACAATACCATGGCTGGAACAAGTCACAATACCATGGCTGGAACAAGTCACAATACCATGACTGGAACAAGTCACAATACCATGGCTGGAACAAGTCACAATACCATGGCTGGAACAAGTCACAATACCATGGCTGGAACAAGTCACAACACCATGGCTGGAACAAGTCACAATACCATGGCTGGAACAAGTCACAATACCATGGCTGGAACAAGTCACAATACCATGGCTGGAACAAGTCACAATACCATGGCTGGAACAAGTCACAATACCATAGCTGGAACAAGTCACAATACCATGGCTGGAACAAGTCACAATACCATGGCTGGAACAAGTCACAATACCATGGCTGGAACAAGTCACAATACCATGGCTGGAACAAGTCACAATACCATGGCTGGAACAAGTCACAATACCATGGCTGGAACAAGTCACAATACCATGGCTGGATCAAGTCACAATACCCTGGCTGGATCAAGCCACAATGCCATGGCTGGATAAAGTCACAATACCATGGCTGGAACAAGTCACAATACCATGGCTGGAACAAGTCACAATACCATGGCTGGAACAAGTCACAATACCATGGCTGGAACAAGTCACAATACCATGGCTGGAACAAGTCACAATACCATGGCTGGAACAAGTCACAATACCATGGCTGGATCAAGTCACAATACCATGGCTGGAGCAAGTCACAATACCATGGCTGGAGCAAGTCACAACACCATGGCTGGAGTAAGTCACAATACCATGGCTTGAACAAGTCACAACACCATGGCTGGAACAAGTCACAATACCATGGCTGGAGCAAGTCACAATACCATGGCTGGAACAAGTCACAATACCATGGCTGGAACAAGTCACAATACCATGGCTGGAACAAGTCACAACACCATGGCTGGATCAAGTCACAATACCATGGCTGGATCAAGTCAAAATACCATGGCTGGAACAAGTCACAATACCATGGCTGGAACAAGTCACAATACCATGGCTTGAACAAGTCACAACACCATGGTTGGAACAAGTCACAATACCATGGCTGGAACAAGTCACAATACCATGGCTGGAACAAGTCACAATACCATGGCTGGAACAAGTCACAATACCATGGCTGGATCAAGTCACAATACCATGGCTGGAGCAAGTCACAATACCATGGCTGGAGCAAGTCACAACACCATGGCTGGAGCAAGTCACAACACCATGGCTGGAACAAGTCACAATACCATGGATGGAACAAGTCACAATACCATTGCTGGAACAAGTCACAATACCATGGCTGGAACAAGTCACAACACCATGGCTGGAGCAAGTCACAACACCATGGCTGGAGCAAGTCACAATACCATGGCTGGAACAAGTCACAATACCATGGCTGGAACAAGTCACAATACCATGGCTGGAACAAGTCACAATACCATGGCTGGAACAAGTCACAACACCATGGCTGGAACAAGTCACAATACCATGGCTGGAGCAAGTCACAACACCATGGCTGGAGCAAGTCACAATACCATGGCTGGAGCAAGTCACAATACCATGGCTGGAACAAGTCACAATACCATGGCTGGAACAAGTCACAATACCATGGCTGGAGCAAGTCACAACACCATGGCTGGAACAAGTCACAATACCATGGCTGGAACAAGTCACAATACCATGGCTGGAGCAAGTCACAACACCATGGCTGGAACAAGTCACAACACCATGGCTGGAGCAAGTCACAACACCATGGCTGGAGCAAGTCACAACACCATGGCTGGAGCAAGTCACAATACCATGGCTGGAACAAGTCACAATACCCTGGCTGGAACAAGTCACAATACCATGGCTGGAACAAGTCACAATACCATGGCTGGAACAAGTCACAATACCATGGCTGGAGCAAGTCACAACACCATGGCTGGAACAAGTCACAATATCATGGCTGGAACAAGTCACAATACCATGGCTGGAGCAAGTCACAACACCATGGCTGGAACAAGTCACAATACCATGGCTGGAACAAGTCACAACACCATGGCTGGAACAAGTCACAACACCATGGCTGGAGCAAGTCACAATACCATGGCTGGAGCAAGTCACAACACCATGGCTGGAACAAGTCACAATATAACCACAAACTAAAAAAATAAAGTTTCGGGTGAGGCTGGTCTTGATAATGGTCCAGCAAGGAGAGAAACAAGTCTGTTTGTATCTACAAGTGGTGGATGTGTAGTGATAAGTTATGGAGTAGGAACTTTGATGAGGTGAAGTTGGTGGAGAGTTACCTGAGTGTTGCATGTTAGTAAGTTACCTGAGTGTTGCATGTTAGGAAGTTGCCTGAGTGTTGCATGTTAGGAAGTTACCTGAGTGTTGCATGTTAGTAAGTTACCTGAGTGTTGCATGTTAGGAAGTTGCCTGAGTGTTGCATGTTAGGAAGTTACCTGAGTGTTGCTTGTTAGGAAGTTACCACCTGAATGTTGCTTGTTAGGAAGTTACCTGAGTGTTGCATGTTAGGAAGTTACCTGAGTGTTGCATGTTAGGAAGTTACCTGAGTGTTGCTTGTTAGGAAGTTACCTGAGTGTTGCTTGTTAGGAAGTTGCCTGAGTGTTGCTTGTTAGGAAGTTGCCTGAGTGTTGCTTGTTAGGAAGTTGCCTGAGTGTTGCATGTTAGGAAGTTGCCTGAGTGTTGCATGTTAGGAAGTTGCCTGAGTGTTGCTTGTTAGGAAGTTACCTGAGTGTTGCTTGTTAGGAAGTTGCCTGAGTGTTGCTTGTTAGGAAGTTGCCTGAGTGTTGCATGTTAGGAAGTTACCTGAGTGTTGCATGTTAGGAAGTTGCCTGAGTGTTGCATGTTAGGAAGTTGCCTGAGTGTTGCATGTTAGGAAGTTACCTGAGTGTTGCATGTTAGGAAGTTACCTGAGTGTTGCATGTTAGGAAGTTACCTGAGTGTTGCTTGTTAGGAAGTTACCTGAGTGTTGCTTGTTAGGAAGTTACCTGAGTGTTGCATGTTAGGAAGTTACCTGAGTGTTGCTTGTTAGGAATTTGCCTGAGTGTTGCTTGTTAGGAAGTTGCCTGAGTGTTGCATGTTAGGAAGTTACCTGAGTGTTGCATGTTAGGAAGTTGCCTGAGTGTTGCATGTTATGAAGTTACCTGAGTGTTGCATGTTAGGAAGTTGCCTGAGTGTTGCTTGTTAGGAAGTTACCTGAGTGTTGCTTGTTAGGAAGTTACCTGAGTGTTGCTTGTTAGGAAGTTACCTGAGTGTTGCTTGTTAGGAAGTTACCTGAGTGTTGCTTGTTAGGAAGTTACCTGAATGTTGCTTGTTAGGAAGTTACCACCTGAATGTTGTTTGTTAGGAAGTTACCTGAGTGTTGCTTGTTAGGAAGTTGCCTGAGTGTTGCTTGTTAGGAAGTTGCCTGAGTGTTGCTTGTTGGGAAGTTGCCTGAGTGTTGCTTGTTAGGAAGTTGCCTGAGTGTTGCATGTTAGGAAGTTGCCTGAGTGTTGCATGTTAGGAAGTTACCTGAGTGTTGCTTGTTAGGAAGTTACCACCTGAATGTTGCTTGTTAGGAAGTTACCTGAGTGTTGCATGTTAGGAAGTTGCCTGAGTGTTGCATGTTAGGAAGTTACCTGAGTGTTGCATGTTAGGAAGTTACCTGAGTGTTGCATGTTAGGAAGTTGTCTGAGTGTTGCTTGTTAGGAAGTTGCCTGAGTGTTGCAAGTTAGGAAGTTGCCTGAGTGTTGCTTGTTAGGAAGTTGCCTGAGTGTTGCAAGTTAGGAAGTTGCCTGAGTGTTGCAAGTTAGGAAGTTGCCTGAGTGTTGCATGTTAGGAAGTTACCTGAGTGTTGCATGTTAGGAAGTTACCTGACTGTTGCATGTTAGGAAGTTACCTGAGTGTTGCATGTTAGGAAGTTACCTGAGTGTTGCAAGTTAGGAAACTACACATTTATCAGTTAAAGAATCTTTAGGGTGTTACTAGTAGGTGTAAAGCCATAAAATATATATTAGCCATGAAATTCACCTGAGGTAAAAAAATAAGTAAGTTTGTATGTAGTGAGTCGTGAAGTGTGTAGTAAATCACTTTTATATTAGGACAGGGAAGCGTTCCCACACAACCACCCACAAACCTCACACATACCACCCACAAACCACACACAACCCCCCACAAACCTCACACATACCACCCACAAACCACACACAACCACCCACAAACCTCAAACATACCACCCACAAACCCCACACATACCACCCACAAACCTCACACATACCACCCACAAACCCCACACAACCCACCCACCCACATATCACCCACAAACAACGCCTACAGTCAACTTCCCACGCACACATCACCAATACAAGACATGATTGACTGCCTGATCCAGAAATTTAGAAAGTGTGTTTAAAGGTCAATGTCAGTACCAGCAGAAGAGGCAGGAGCAGAGACAAGCCTGACTTCAGTCAACCATGTATGCAAACAGTATAAACTAACAACAAGAGAGCATGAGGGAAACAATATAGAACGAGAGGGGTGCAGACGAACCAAGAAGACCAGAATGGAGAAGAATGAATACCTTCAACTCACAAGAAAATTAATCATGACATAATGGGAGCAAAGAAGCGTGGGAATACGTCGGGGGATGAACTTAAGAATGATTACAGGGAGATGTGGCACCTCTAACTCAGTGGTGCAGCTTTCTCTTAACCAAAATTACCCGGGATCGATTCCTGGGCGGGAAAACACGTTTGAGCAAGTCTGGATCACCTGCTGGCCCTGTTCACCTAGCAGTATAATAGATACAAGAGAGAGTCATGTGTTGTACGTTACATCTTTCCATAAGACGCCACTGGAAATAAGCTGCACTAATTGACTTTGTTAGGTTCAGTAACCTTCTTATTCTTCCTCCTCTTCTTATTCTTCTTCTTCTTCAACTCGATAATAAAATTCAAAGTAGTATTAACGACTTAAAACAGGATTTGGAAACAGCTTAGGAGAAGTCGTGTGACCCCGAGTCTAAGCCACATAACTGACAGAAGAGGCAAAAATATGCCCTGAAGGAACCTGACACTCAGAGGCATTGAGACCAGATAAATATTTCACTTTAGATACCGAAAGAAGCAGCTGTGCATGGCACTAACTGTGCATGGCACTAACTGTGCATGGCACTAACTGTGCATGGCACTAACGAAGATCTACAAAAGATTATTAGAAAATACTTAAATGTTGCCAGAAAGATAGAAAACTATAAATGTGCTAAGTATATAATATCACTGTCACACATACCTGGGAAAATAATGAAGAAAACAAGATTTTGATTTTGCCACCGAAGTGGCTAGTTTATTGTGCACTCCACATTCATCCTGTGGACGGTAGCGCAAGAGCATATGCATACACAAAAGGCCTAGGAACTAGGCTCCAAAAGGGTTTAGAGGAGTACATCTGGATTTATATCTACAGTTCACTTAGCTGTTGCAAGCAAATTTAGGAAATTTACTTAATATATATGGTATCTTATTTTCATTAATAAGATATAAAAAAAAGTTAATAAACTGTCTGTAAAACAGATTTTGTAATTGTTAAGCAGAAATTCTGCATAATTTAACTGACTGCTATGAAGCGATGACAGGTATCAGATTGGAAAGATAAGTATGGGTAGGCTGCTTATTCCTTGACTGTCTAAAAACATTTAACATAGGCCTTTAGAGAAGACTAACATGCAAACTATAAATTCAGGCTGGAGTGAGCCTTGAGGGTACTCCTAGGAGTAGGAGGAAACTAGGCGATCAGACGAGAGTGAGAGAGGAGGTGTCACGATGGAGAGGAGCAGCAAGTGGAGTACCGCAAGGCTCATCACTTCTAGGAACCACTCTGTTTCTCATACAAACAAATGACCTGAAGACTCCGTACTGGCTCCCTCCAGAGATGGTAGAGAATAAGTTTAAATAAGCTGACACCCAGTAAACACAGTGAACAATGTTGCTGCATCCTTGTACACTGCCACCTCCTCCTCCCTAGTACTCTCTCCCTCGCTGCATCCTTGTACACTGCCACCTCCTCCTCCCTAGTCCTCTCTCCCTCGCTGCATCCTTGTACACTGCCACCTCCTCCTCCCTAGCCCTCTCTCCCTCGCTGCATCCTTGTACACTGCCACCTTCTCCTCCCTAGTCCTCTCTCCCTCGCTGCATCCTTGTACACTGCCACCTCCTCCTCCCTAGTCCTCTCTCCCTCGCTGCATCCTTGTACACTGCCACCTTCTCCTCCTCCCTAGTCCTCTCTCCCTCGCTGCATCCTTGTACACTGCCACCTCCTCCTCCTCCCTAGTACTCTCTCCCTCGCTGCATCCTTGTACACTGCCACCTCCTCCTCCCTAGTCCTCTCTCCCTCGCTGCATCCTTGTACACTGCCACCTCCTCCTCCCTAGTACTCTCTCCCTCGCTGCATCCTTGTACACTGCCACCTCTTCCTCCTCCCTAGTCCTCTCTCCCTCGCTTCATCCTTGTACACTGCCACCTCCTCCTCCTCCCTAGTCCTCTCTCCCTCGCTGCATCCTTGTACACTGCCACCTTCTCCTCCTCCCTTGCCCTCTCCCTCTTCTCCCTTCCTTCTTCATTCTCTTTTCTCTTCCACGTACTCTTAGCTCTTCTCTCTTGCCTACTAACCTATCCTCTTACTCAGTGCCGCTATCCTTTCCTCTACACCTCACCCCTATCCCACACAGACTACCCTTCCTCCAATCCTCCCCCTCCATCACCACTACTTCCACGCCTCCAATCCTTCCAATCCCATCACTCCATCCCTAATACCAGACCTCCCTCCCTCTCCTCCTTATACCTCCCCCCACTTGCCCTCCTAACAGGATCACAAGTGGTGCAAAGAGCTGCGGGAGGAGGCAGAGGAGATGGAGGAGGAGGAGAAGAAGAAGAAGAAGAAGAAGAAGAAGGTGGTGGTGGTAGTGTTGTTAGGTAACAGTATTTCTTGTGTTCTACCAGGCATTGAGTAATGTGCGTATTAATCGATATTTTTGTCTTATTTAAGGATTGTATGAGCATACATCACCCCCCCCCCAGCACACTCACATTCATGTGTTGAAGAATAACAAGCATGGACAGGGAGTTCACAGTTCGATCCAGGAGCCATGGCTCAACCCTGCAACCACGTGTAGGTAGACACACACACACACAATAACAAACTCGTATTAGCTTGACTCTGGAACCCAACCCTTTGCATACACCCACTCATATAAGGAGGGAGGGAGGGAATGAAGGAGGGAGGGAAAGGAGGGGAGGAATCTCCATTATCTCTCAATGACCATTAGATTTATTATCCTCCTCCTCCTCATTCTTCTCTCCCTCCTCTAAACTCATATATCTCCATCTGTCTGCTTCCCATCCTTCTCCACTCCTTCCGTCACTCCACCTCCCTCCATCTCTCGTTCCCTCCCTCCCTCCTTCCCTTCCTTCGTACCAGTCACTCACATGAGGAAGGGAAAATATTAATGGACTTTGGAAGGCTGATATCTTGCGGCCATCTTGAACTGCGGGAAAGAAAGAGATGCCATCGTCTTGAGGAGGGAACGAAAGAAGGAAGGAGTGAAGGAAAGAAGGAAGGAGGGAGTGAAGGAAAGAGGGAGGGAACAATCCTTCACCATCTACCCTCTACTCTGCATCGGGGAGTATTTATTTTTTTTTTTATCCATCATTATTATTATGATGATGATGATAATGTGAGGCCACTTTTGGCAGGAACTTGTGACCACTCTTGCCATGTATGACACCATGCCAAGGAAGGTGCAACATGTCACAATGTGAGTGAGTGAGGTGAAGGGTCACACACGGTGTTAACAACACTGTTTCAATGATGAACGGGTTTCACTCCAAGGGTCACTCGCCTGTCTTGGTAACTGTTTTTTTTTTTTTGGCTTACTGCGTGTGCTTATGGCTTTGTGCTTTTGCGTTGGCGTGTACGTGGGTGTTGTATGTGTGTACTCACCTATCTGTGGTTGCAGGGGTCGAGTCACGGCTCCTCTGTGTGTGTGCGTGTGTTTGTTTTTGTGTTTGTGTTTTAATGTGTGCGCTCTCACTGATTTGTGTTTGCAGAGGTTGGGTTTCAGCTAATGGCCCCGCCTCTTGGGCTACTTCGAATGGTATTTCATGGACCTTATCACACCTACAGTTAAAGCTGTGTATTGGATCTGTGTATTGGGACGTGCTGGAGACAAGCAATATACACAGTTTCAAGAGTAGGTATGATCGGGTTCTGGAGGCCAAAAAACAGTAATCGACCCCTGCAATCACAGCTAGGTAAGTACACACAAATAGAAGAGAGTATCTGGAAAGAAACGCAAGAATGTTGAAAATAAATGAGAGTAATTACAGAAGAAGCAGAATAGCAGAAGATGATGTTATCAGAGAAGATAAAGGTAGGTAGTGATGAGGGAGGATGAGGAAGATAGTGAGGGAGGCAGGAAGGAGGAGGAGGATAGTGAGGGAGGAGGAGGAGGAGGAGGCTAGTGAGGGAGAAGGAGGAGGAGGATAGTGAGGGAGACAGGAAGGGAGATTAGGGGGGAAGGATAATAAATTATTACGAGAAGAGTGTAGAGAAGAGGTGGAAGGGTACAGAGGAGAGGTGGAAGAGTATAGAGAGGTTAGAGGAGAGGTGGAAGAGTATAAAGAAGAGGTGGAAGGGTAAGAACAAAACAAAAGGATACATGAAGGGAAGGAGAAGAGGGAGAGAAACCTTTTTTTCAGTTTGGAAGAACTGTTAAGATACACTCTGTGTACCTTCAGAATGATGGAGGAGAGAATGACTAGAAGAACTGTTAAGATACACTGTGTGTACCTTCAGAATGATGGAGGAGAGAATGACTAGAAGAACTGTTAAGATACACTCTGTGTACCTTCAGAATGATGGAGGAGAGAATGACTAGAAGAACTGTTAAGATACACTCTGTGTACCTTCAGAATGATGGAGGAGAGAATGACTAGAAGAACTGTTAAGATACACTCTGTGTACCTTCAGAATGATGGAGGAGAGAATGACTAGAAGAACTGTTAAGATACACTCTGTGTACCTTCAGAATGATGGAGGAGAGAATGACTAGAAGAACTGTTAAGATACACTCTGTGTACCTTCAGAATGATGGAGGAGAGAATGACTAGAAGAACTGTTAAGATACACTCTGTGTACCTTCAGAATGATGGAGGAGAGAATGACTAGAAGAACTGTTAAGATACACTCTGTGTACCTTCAGAATGATGGAAGAGAGAATGACTGGAAAATGTGCTGGTAGAAATGAGGTAAAATTATGTTAGGAACAAAATAATGTATTCATTATGGAGTATAACAAGTGGAAGAGAGAGACACTGTGTCAGTAGTGACTTCTCAAGTTGCTAAAACTTACAACATGTGGAGGGTTGTTAAGGAATATTATTAAGATTGTTACAGCACTGGCCTCTTAACTGACTTATCACAAGTTACACTGTTCAATCAAACAAAACTGAGTGTGTGTGTGTGTGTATTTACTCACCTAATTGTTGTTGAAGGGGTCGATTCATAGCTCCTGGCCCCGCTTCTTAACTGGTCGCTACTGGGTCATTCACTCCCTGCTCCGTGAGCTTTATCATGCCTCTTCTTAAAACTATGTATGGATCCTGCCTCCACTTTCCTGACTATTCCACTTCTTGACAACTCTATGACTGAAGAAATACTTCCTAACATCCCTGTGACTCATCTGAGTCTTCAACTTTCAATTGTGACCCCTTGTTGCTGTGTCCCGTCTCTGAAACATCCTGTCCCTATGTGCTTCATACTCCAATATGGGCCTGACGTACCCGGTGTTCAGAGTCTTGAACGATTCCTTACTGAGGTGTCGGAACGCTATTCTTAGGTTTGCTAGGCGCCCATATGTTGCAGCAGTTATCTGGTTGATGTGCGCCTCAGGAGATGTGCTCGGTATTATACTGACCCCAAGATCGTTTTCCTTGAGTGAGGCTTGCAGTGTTTGGCCACCACGAGAGGTGCCAGATCAACCAGGCTGTGATGGATATGTGGGGCAGCGGGCCTCCAGCAGCAACAGCCTGGTTGACCAGGCAAGCACCAGACGAGCCTGGCCCATGGCCGGGCTCAGAGAGTAGATACTCTCGAAACTCTTCAAAGGTATATCAAAGGTATACCTAGCCTATACTCTGCCTGCTGTCTTCTTTGCCCTTCCCCAATGTTCATGACTGCACTTGGTGGAGTTAAACTCCAGGAGCCAATTGCTGGACCAGACTTACAGCTTGTCCAGATTCCTTTGTAGTCCTGCTTGATCCTCATTCGATTGAATTCTCCTCATTAGCTTCACATCGTCTGCGAACAGGGACACTTCTGAGTCTATCCCTTCCGTCATGTCATTCACATATAGCAGAAACAGCACAGGTCTTAGGACTGACCCCTGTGAAACCCCGCTCGTCACAGGCGCTCACTCTGACACCTCGTCACGTACCATGACCCGTTGTTGCCTCCCTGTCAGGTATTCTCTGATCCATTGCAGTGCCTTTCCTGTTATACCTTCCTGATCCTCTAGCTTTTGCACTAATCTCTTGTGAGGAACTGTGTCGAAAGCCTTCTTGCTGTGCGTGTGTGTATGTGTGAGAAATTTGAAAGTCATGCGCCAAACATATAGAGAAATAAGACATTATGTCGGCGGCGACTCTGGTCTGCTCATCATCAAACATAACTAAAGAAAAGTGCAGTGATTTCCTCGTCGCGAGAAAAACTTAAAATGGAGCTTAATCTGAAGACTGTTCATTAGCGCTGTTCAGCCTTTGGCTAGGGCGCCAAGGATGATAGTTATAGTAAGTAGTACGGACGCCCAGGAGAACCTCTATATGCTATGGAGGTCAAGTAACTGGACCTGCTGTTTCGTTTGTCACACACGTGAGTAGTACGAGTCACTCCCAACGACACGACACCAGCTCACCATCGTTCCTTTTTAACCTTTGAAATGCCTTTGATTAGAGGGGTGACTCTTGATTTTTTTCCCCAGTGATAATTAGAACTCACAGGTTGGGGCTTTTTCAGATCAAAACCAGTCAGTATTGCGATTCTTAAAAAAATATATATAAGCATGCCTATTAAATTCCATGACTTGCATGGAGTCTATTACGAAATGTAACACCGAATTTAATGTTATATTGGTCAAAACGTGCCTCCGAGAGAGGTATGTTTTTATGTGTCGTCCCCACCCCACCCTAAATGTGAAGGCAGCTTCCAACAAGATACATTGTATAACCACAAAAACTGGTATGATTGTATCTTCCCGGAGGGGGAAAAAAACCCTCTTCGAAATATGGGACAGGAAACAAAAAATAAAAGGAATAATTAGAGATTATCTCAAAGTTGTTCACGGGTAGGACATCTAACTTAACACCTAAAACAATCTATGTGAGTTAGTTATTATCACCTGGTCTTTTATTAGTTATTATCACCTGGTCTTTTATTAGTTATTATCACCTGGTCTTTTATTAGTTATTATCACCTGGTCTTTTATTAGTTATTATCACGTGGTCTTTTATTAGTTATTATCACCTGGTCTTTTATTAGTTATTTTCACCTGTTTTTTTATTCGTTATAAACACTTGGCTATTTGTAAGTTATTATCACCTGGTTATTTGTAAGTTATAATCACCTGGTCTTTTAGTAGATATTAGAATATTATCTAGCAAGATAGATCCTGTGCTCTTGCTTTGATGTGCTTTGTTGTACTTTGATGTGCTTTGTTGTACTTTGATGTACTATGATGTGCTCTGTTGTACTTTGATGTGCTTTGTTGTACTTTGATGTCTGTGTGCTTTTGTCTTTGATGTACTTTGTTGTACTTTGATGTGCTTTGTTGTACTTTGATGTACTTTGATGTGCTCTGTTGTACTTTGATGTGCTTTGTTGTACTTTGATGTACTTTGATGTGCTTTGTTGTACTTTGATGTACTTTGAGTACTAAATATGTTGCATTTTAACTGCTTTTTTTTTACTATTTGTAGTATTAATATTTATATTGGTATTACGACTAGTGTTATTGATCAGAAAGAGCAAGGTAAGTGGTGCATGTATGGTGCATGTATGGTGCATGTATGGTGCATGTATGGTGCATGTATGGTGCATGTATGGTGCATGTATGGTGCATGTATGGTGCATGTATGGTGCTTATTTTATGTACTCGCATCTACATTACGTGTGTGGCCAACGAAGTGCATCACTCTTCATGAAGTGGCCCGCCAGGCCAAAATGATTGGCCACCCCTGGTCCACAGGATGGACCAGGGGTGGCCAATCAACATGGGCTGCAGCAAATTCAGTCCTCAGACTTCACCATCTTTGACAATAAACAAGAAATGTCTCCCGTAATTTCGTGTTTGAGCGACGTCCCGACATTTCTTGCAGTACTCCCGCAGATGTACTGACAGAACCTCGCGTTACATAACATAGCAAAACAACAACACTATTGGGCAGACAGTAAAAATAGAACACTTGGTGTAGTGCACGAAACTATTAATTTTAAGGAAATAAGTTCATGTTTTCACTTGCATTAATATATATATATATTTCCTCCATTCTTTAATCCTTCCTGCATTCCTTCCCTCCCTTCCTCTATCTATCCCTATAATATCATGTTAACTTCGGCCATATTTAACATGTAATGGTTACTCTTGTGCTCATCCCTCGTGTGTATCAGCTAATTTGCATACAGCCTCCAGCGGATGCCAGCTTGGGGTTTTATTCATGATTTAAAAAGCAGATTGGTCCGCCAAGCAGCGGTTCAGCTATCTCCATATAAATGTTTAATGATTTAATCCCGTCTCTCCGGTGCATGTATGTAACTAACAGTGTGTGTTGATAGTGTTTGTATGGGAGACGAGGAAGGCAGGGAATGAATGAGAGGAAGGCAGGGAATTAGAGGGAGGGACTCTAGAGGAAGGCAAGAAATTAGAGAGAGCTACGAGAGGAAGGCAAGTAATTAGAGAGAGCTACGAGAGGAAGGCAATGAATTAGAGAGAGGGACGAGAGGAAGGCAATGAATTAGAGAGAGGGACGAGAGGAAGGCAATGACTTAGAGAGAGGGACGAGAGGAAGGGAAGGAATTAATGAGAGGGACGAGAAGAAGGGAAGGAATTAATGAGAGGGACGAGAGGAAGGGAAGGAATTAATGAGAGGGACGAGAGGAAGGGAAGGAATTAATGAGAGGGACGAGAGGAAGGCAATGAATTAGAGAGAGGGACGAGAGGAAGGGAAGGAATTAATGAGAGGGACGAGAAGAAGGGAAGGAATTAATGAGAGGGACGAGAGGAAGGGAAGGAATTAACGAGAGGGACGAGAGGAAGGTAAGGAATTAATGAGAGGGACGAGAGGAAGGGAAGGAATTAACGAGAGGGACGAGAGGAAGGTAAGGAATTAATGAGAGGGACGAGAGGAAAGGAAGGAATTAATGAGAGGAACGAGAGGAAGGGAAGGAATTAACGAGAGGGACGAGAGGAAGGTAAGGAATTAATGAGAGGGACGAGAGGAAATGAAGGAATTAATGAGAGGGACGAGAGGAAGGGAAGGAATTAGAGAGTTTGACGAGAGATAGGGAAGGAATTAGAGAGTTTGACGAGAGATAGGAAAGGAGTTAGAGGGAGAGACGAGAGGAAGATAATGTATTAGAGACAGGGAAGGGAAAGGACGGAAGCCAGACCACAATCCTCGCATTCACACACAGGTGGGTACACCCATGTGGGAACACACATGTGGGTACACACTGTGCCTAGGACAAAATGGGAACTAACACAGGTGGGTACACCCAGGTGGGAACACACAGGTGGGTACAACCAGGTGGGAACACCAAGGTGGGTACTCCCAGGTGGGAACACAGGTGGGTACACCCAGGTGGGAACACCCAGGTGGGAACACAGGTGGGTACACCCAGATGGGTACACCCAGATGCGAACACACAGATGGGTACACCCAGGTGGGTACACAAGTAGGAACACACAGGTGGGTACACAGGTGGAACACACAGGTATGTACACACTGGTGGGTACACAGGTGAGTACACCTAGGTGGGTACATACTGGTGGGTACACACAGGAGTGAGCACACAGGTGGGAACACACAGGTGGGAACACCCAGGTGGGTACACACAGGTTGTAACACACAGGTGGGTACACACTGGTGGGAACACACAGATGAGTACACCTAGGTGGGTACATACTGGTGGGTACAGACAGGAGTGAGCACACAGGTGGGAACACACAGGTGGGAACACCCAGGTGGGTACACACAGGTTGTAACACACAGGTGGGTACACATATGTGGGAACACACAGGTGAGAACACACAGGTGGGAACACACAGGTGGGAACACACAGGTGGGTACACACAGGTGAGAACACACAGGTGGATACACACAGGTGGGTACACACAGGTGGGATAGGTGGGACATGGTAACGACATATAAAATACTGAAAGTAATTGACAAGATGGATAAGGACTGAATATTTCAGAGATGTGACACAGTAACAAGGGGTCACAACTGGAAGTTGAAGACTCAGTTGAGTCGAATGGATGTTAGGAAGTATTTCTTCATTTATAGAGTTGTCAGGAAGTGGAACAGTCTGGAAAGTGATGTAATGGAGGCAGGATCCATACATAGCTTTAAGATGAGGTATGATAAAGCTCATGGAGCAGGGAGAGAGTGGACCTAGTAACGACTAGTGAAGATGCGGGGCCAGGAGCTATGAATCGACCCCTGCAATCACAGTTAGGTGAATTAGGTGAGTGCACACACACACACACACACACACACACACACACACACGACTCATTGAAACTTAAGACATAAACAATCCCTTTTCAGACCAACCTCCTCCTCCCCTCACCCCTGTCTCTCCACCTCCCCTCCCCTCTCCCCAGTCTCTCCACCTCCCCTCCCCTCACCCCAGTCTCTCCACCTCCCCTCCTCTCACACCAGTCTCTCCACCTCCCCTCCCCTCACCCCTGTCTCTCCAACTCCTGTCCCCTCACCCCTGTCTCTTCACCTCCCCTCCCCACACCTCCCTCCTTCTTCCACTCCCTCAATCTCCCCACAAAAAAAAATTAACGTAGCGGGTTTTCGCTATTTATAGCGCTGATGTCAAGTGTGTTAGCCGTGACATCACCAGCTGTGTGTGTGTGTCAGCCGTGACATCACCAGCTGTGTGTGTGTGTGTCAGCCGTGACATCACCAGTTGTGTGTGTGTGTTTCAGCCGTGACATCACCAGTTGTGTGTGTGTGTGTGTCAGCCGTGACATCACCAGGTGTGTGTGTGTGTGTCAGCCGTGAGATCACCAATTGTGTGTGTGTGTGTGTCAGCCGTGACATCACCAGCTGTGTGTGTCAATCTCGACCTTACCATCTGTGTGTCAGCCTCGACGTCACCACCTGTGTGTCAGCCTTGACGTCACCACCTGTGTGTCAGCCTCGACCTCACCATCTGTGTGTCAGCCTCGACGTCACCACCCGTATGTCAGCCTCGACCTCACCATCTCTGTGTCAGCCTCGACCTCACAAGCTGTGTGTCAGCCTCGACCTCACCATCTGTGTGACAGCCTCGACCTCACCACCTGTGTGTCAGACTCGACCTCACCATCTGTGTGACAGCCTCGACGTCACCAGCTGTGTGTCAGCCTCGACGTCATCAGCAATAAAGTTTTGGAGATGAAGTTAAGCGTGTGGTAAGGTTCTCTCTCTCTCTCTCTCTCTCTATCTATCTCTCTCTCTCTCTCTCTCTCTCTCTCTCTCTCTCTCTCTCTCTCTCTCTCTCTCTCTCTCTCTCTCTCTCTCTCTCTCTCTCTCTCTCTCCCTCCCTCCCTCACCTTGCCTCCTGGTTGTCTTCTCTCCCAGGTGCAAGGAGGCCACAAGTGTTGATCAAACACTTCACCTCTCAGGTGTTCCACGCAGGAATCCGTCTTCACGAACGCCCTTGAACCAGCCACCACCACGAACCACCAAACACTTGAAGGATACCTCAAGGATGGCACCGACCCGGATATTGATATCACGAACCCGAATACTAATGCCACGAACCCGAATATTAATGTCACGAACCCGAATACTAATGCCACGAACCCGAATACTAATGTCACGAACCTGAATACTAATGTCACGAACCCGAATACTTATGTCACGAACCTGAATACTTATGTCACGAATCTGAATACTAATGTCACGAACCCGAGTACTTATGTCACGAATCGGATATTAATGTCACGAACTTCATTGTTGATGTCACGAACGCGGATACGGGTAACTCCATACCCGGATGTGGACTGCGACAACCCAGATAAATACGAGTTATACGAACCTCTTCCACACTTCACACGAACACAAAACACACCGCTCCGTATGACGTCATCACCACCACTGCGCATGCGCGTCGCAGATTTTTAGTCGACACTTTTAAAAATCAGACTTTTGTTTATTTAAGAAAATTCAATTTCGATCTGAATCCCAATTAAGGAATAAATTTTTTTCCAGTTTTTTGTTTTACTTGATGTGTAAATATGTTTTATTGAATTAAAATATTCATAAGTTTTTATTGTTTGAAAATTATGGTTTTTATATATATATTTTTAATATATGGTTTTAATTTTAATTTATGGTTTTAATTTTCTTAATTTATGGGTTTAATTTTTTTTAATTTATGGTTTTATTTTTTTCCATTTATGGTTTATTTTTTTTTTAATTTACTGTTTTACTTTTATTTTTAAATTATTGTTTTTCTTTTATTATTTTTAATTTATTGTTTTAAATTTATGGTTTTAATTGTATTTTAAAAATAATTTTTTTTTAAATTTATTGTTTTACATCTGTTTAAAAATTTTGGCTTAAATTTATATAAATATTTTTGTCGGAAAATTTATTTACTGAAATTTCTTTTAAATTTTTATTTTTAATTGTTTTAAGTTTATTGTTTTGAATTTCTAGAGAGGTTGAATTGGAGGAGAGGTGGAGAGCTCTTGATCCACGGAGTTGGAGCTGTTCCCTGCCTTGGATCAGAGGTGATTGTCACCCCCGGTGGCCCCCTAGGCGCTGCTTGACCCCTACAGGTTTTGCTTCTCCCCTTAAATACAATAGCAATAATACAGTGATTGTATTAAATGTAGTGTCATTACGGGCGTTCGGCTGTATGACCCGTGCGAGTTTAGCGCTTGCGTGCGGAGAGGAATTTGTGTGCAGGTGAACGTGCGGGGCAGGATTCGTGTGCACGCGGGAGTGCAGGGCAGGATTCGTGTGCACGCGGGAGTGCTGGGCAGGATTCGTGTGCACGCGGGAGTGCGGGGCAGGATTCGTGTGCACGCGGGAGTGCTGGGCAGGATTCGTGTGCACGCGGGAGTGCTGGGCAGGATTCCTGTGCACGCGGGAGTGCGGGCAGGATTCGTGTGCACGCGGGAGTGCGGGGCAGGATTCGTGTGCACGCGGGAGTCGGGCAGGATTCGTGTGCACGCGGGAGTCGGGCAGGATTCTGTGCACGCGGGAGTGCGGGCAGGATTCTGTGCACGCGGGAGTGCGGGGCAGGATTCGTGTGCACGCGGGAGTGCGGGGCAGGATTCGTGTGCACGCGGGAGTGCGGGGCAGGATTCGTGTGCACGCGGGAGTGCGGGACAGGATTCGTGTGCACGCGGGAGTGCGGGGCAGGATTCGTGTGCACGCGGGAGTGCGGGGCAGGATTCGTGTGCACGCGGGAGTGCGGGACAGGATTCGTGTGCACGCGGGAGTGCGGGACAGGATTCGTGTGCACGCGGGAGTGCGGGGCAGGATTCGTGTGCACGCGGGAGTGCGGGGCAGGATTCGTGTGCACGCGGGAGTGCGGGGCAGGATTCGTGTGCACGCGGGAGTGCGGGGCACGGGGTTTCCAGTGATCGTGCCCATCAAAACAAAAAACAAAAACTCAGTTACTTGTGCACAGTGACATGTACAGTGCTAGTCACGGCATTATGCCGGGGAGTGCGGCAGATGCGTGTGCACGCGATGGCAGATCTACAGCAACTTTACTTCTCTTACATTATCAAAATTCTAGTTACTTGTGATATAATATATATGCTATATATATATATATTATATATGTATATATATATATATATCTATAAAATTTATTATATATTAATATATATATATATATATATATATATTATATATATATATATATATATATATATATATATATATATATATATATATATATATATGACATAATTCTACATTTTTAATTCTACTTTAAGTCCTTAAAGCTGTCCTAAGTCAAAGGGTTTTGAGAGGTGCTGTGGTGGTCAGTGTGACCGGGAATATTAGGAACAAAACAGAAACATAAAAGGGGTATAATAAACGAGGGTAAAACACATAGAAAACGGCACTTCATAACTGACAGAAAACGAGAAACTACACAACCATTTTTGTTGAGAGAATTTTTATCTGAACCATAAAAAGTATTTTTTTTTATCCCAACACCAGCAACTCTCCCTCTCTCCCTCGCATATTCTACCTCACTCCCTCTGCCTTCCTTCACTCCTTTCTTTCACCTCTCCCTCTTCACACTCTCCCTCTCTCTCCGTCACAGCCACGTCCCTCCAGCCCTTAATGGAATACTTGATGATATCCTCATTGCCCTACTAAAGTCTCCCAGCTCAGGCTGACAGATTTCAACACTATGTATGTAACCCAGCCACTGTGATGCAATATGACAGGGAAACATAGCTACCTTTTGTTCCCACTATATAACTATCATATAGAATAGAATGGCAGCACACTGCTGGTGTTCCGGCTATGTCACTATCATGTGGAGTAGTAGAACACTGCTGGTGTTCCAACTATGTCACTATCATGTGGAGTAGTAGAACACTGCTGGTGTTCCGGCTATGTCACTATCATGTGGAGTAGTATAACACTGCTGGTGTTCCAACTATTTCACTATCATGTGGAGTAGTAGAACACTGCTGGTGTTCCAACTATGTCACTATCATGTGGAGTAGTAGAACACTGCTGGTGTTCCAACTATGTCACTATCATGTGGAGTAGTAGAACACTGCTGGTGTTCCAACTATGTCACTATCATGTGGAGTAGTAGAACACTGCTGGTGTTCCGGCTATGTCACTATCATGTGAGTAGTATAACTGCTGGTGTTCCGGCTATGTCACTATCATGTGGAGTAGTATAACACTGTTGGTGTTCTCACTAAGTCATTATAGTACATAATAGTGTAGCAGCAGATTACTGCTAGAGACATACAGACATACATTTGTTCTGGTGTATATCTTTCAGGAAGTGCTACTGTAAAAGTGGCTATAGTAAGTGTTGTAGCAGTAGTTGTAGTAAGTAGCGTTGTAACATTGGTTGTAGTAAGAGTGTTGTAACACTGGTTGTAGTAAGTAGTGTAGTAACAGCAGTTGTTACCGTGGCAGTAAAGACCAGCAGCAGTTTGACTCCCGTCTGGCCGCTCGTTTGCTCAAACAACTTAATTAATCCCGGCAATTAATGTTTTGGGGGATTGGCCCCTATTTTGGATTGGTGTTCGAACGCTCGTCCCCGGCTGCGACCTCGGCTTCCTTCCCCAAACTTTCATTTGCGTTCGTATCTCCCGCCAGCTGCGGCTCTTAGCACAAACGCAAATAGCAGCAGCGAGGTAAACAATAATTCTTTATATGGATTTAATTAAAATTTATAGCCCCAGATGAAGGAGAATGAATAATGGGGGTCTCGGACGAAGCTGTCATTACTGCAGGATGAGACGGCCCAGGAAAATTCATTTATTAAACAGTGAACATAAAGCCGGAAATCCCACATTCTCATTAACTGATCTGATCCTTAATGAATTTTGACCATATATTCTTTATATGTATAAGAAATCAAGAATAGTGTTAAGTGCATTAAACTCCTTTAGAATTTGACAATTTTTCACTGTGGTTATTTTTTGTGTGTGTGTATCTATCTATCTATATATATATATATATATATATATATATATATATATATATATATATATATATATATATATATATATATATAAAATATATATATATATCCGTAACAATACCATTGTTTGAACGTTTCGGTCCTTGGACGATTGTCAAGTTTTAACTTTTTTTTATATTTTATTGAAATCTGCGTATACAAACATCATGACATAGATATTACCTTTACATAAAATTTCCCAAAACCAAAACAACTACAAGCCAACTTCCCCACACCAAATGCTTAGTACCAAATATAATATTACATCACACTCCATGGTTCCTTCCTTTTCGCTATAACAGACGAAATATATACCAACCAATCAATAAGTTCTACGTGAACGCTTCAAGGCACACCAGAAACAACTACAATCTCATCCTTGTACAGCACCCCCCTCCTCCAAGATCGTTCACGCATTGTTATGCCATAAGACAAAACATAAAACCACAAAACAATGACCACACAAGGAATGAATACATATTACATACATATTACCCATGACACAATCGTATATAAAAACATATATACCTTCCCAACCATGGGTTACATTATACACAATATATACCTGACAACTACATATCCGTCCTATTCCCCAAAAATTCTTACAACCACCAAGCCCCATATACTTAAGGCCACCTTTAGTATACTTCTGATCTATACACAATAACATGATATAACAAAATATAGACAAGAAGAGATATACACTTCTTATAAAGAACTACCCATATACCCCACATGCATACCCCCTTGGACACAATCCTCAAACAAGAAAACATAACATGAACCACGCACACACACAAAATGTTACATATTTCTTATATAATGATCTCTGCCTTTTCAACACAAAACACAGAAAACACAAACATAACAAAAATAACTTACTCCAATAATGACCTTACACAGAAGGCCCAAAATATATGAACATCAATGATTATACAATCCTTGTATGCATCTTATCCAAAATCAGAACCAACCTTCGGCATAGAAGGTTCTCATACTCAGAGATGTACTGAAGCACAAACTACCCCAGCCTCTTCCCCACTGATCTACACCCTCCCCACCTAACGGCCTTCCACCTAAGAACCCACCTAACCCCCTTACCTATCATCTACACATTCCCCACTACTTTACCCATCCCCGTTCACCACCCTAACCCATCCCCTCCTTCCCCACTAACCTCTCCCTCCCCACGCCCCTTAACCCATGCACTGTCATCTCTCGATAAGGCTGCGAGAAAGCCCCATCCACGCCCTACCATATAATTCCCTGTTCCTACACTTAGTCCTATAAAAAACCGCTCCCAATGCCCCAATACGTGCCCCTCCTCCTCTTCCCTACAACTCCATGAAATATAAACATAATCCAATACCAAATAAGACAACCCCTGCGTATGCTGTCCGAAAACGCCCCAGGTCCAAACTCAGCGCCCTCAGAACCGAAACCTCCCTTTCCCCACCTGTCGTAACACCCCCAAACCATTCTCTCACCTCCTGCAATCCATCACAAAAATAAACGACATGATATGCCGTTTCCAGCTCGCCACACCTACCGCAAACCCCATCGGCTACCAACCCCATGACGTATAATTGAGCTCTAGAAGCCAAAACCCCTGCAAAAACCTATATCCTACCTCTCGCACCCTAGGATGTAACTTTAGCTTTCGAAACCACCTCCATATTCCTTGCCAATCATACAGGGGATAAACCCCTCTCAAGTTTTAACTGAGCGAAAAACTGCAGACACTAGAAAACAGGTCTGCAGGACAAAGTTGGTGGTGGTGATAGTAGTAGTTGTAGAAGTAGTAGTAGTTGTAGTGGTAGTGGTGGTGGTGGTGGTATTAGGGATAAACTGCGTTACTGGAGAAGCCAGTAACTCCACCTTGCAGCACGTCAGTAAGGAGCTCACAAAGGAACATAGTAGAGCCAAGAGGAGCTCTGAGGTATGCTTGATGACCCATGTTAGGAAAACAAGAAGTGAGGACACCACAGGGCGACAGAAAAGGTGAATGCGATACAGAAGAGAGGTAAGAGAAAAGGTGAAGAGACCAAGTCAAGTCACAATTGTTCCTAAGATTAAAGTATTTGTTAACATATTGAGAAAGGCTGTCACCTGTTGAAACAGGACTAAGATTCTTATTAGGAGTGTTGTGCTTAATGGCTAACTCAACAAGACGGATTCTGTGATGGCTAGAAGGTTAGACAGTTTTACCAGAGGATCATTTAATAGGATGACCGTGATCTCTAACATGACAGAGAAAATATTGTTGTTAGTGTTAGATATGTTAGAGACCACAATCATCTCTCGTGTCGTCTCTTGTTTTGTTTAAGTCTATCAGAGGGAGCGACCAGTTTCACCACAATATTGGAGAAGACAGGAAGAACAAAGAATGGAGGAGACACTGGAAGCACGAATGGAGGAGACACTGGAAGCATGAATAGAGGAGACATTGGAAGCACGAATGGAGGAGACACTGGAAGCACGAATGGAGGAGACACTGGAAGCATGAATGGAGGAGACACTGGAAGCACGAATGGAGGAGACACTGGAAGCACGAATGGAGGAGACACTGGAAGCACGAATGGAGGAGACACTGGAAGCATGAATGGAGGAGACACTGGAAGCACGAATGGATGAGACACTGGAAGCACGAATGGAGGAGACACTGGAAGCACGAATGGAGGAGAGAGACACTGGAAGCACGAATGAAGGAGACACTGGAAGCATGCATAACAGAAGAAATGCGAATCAGATTACTACAATGTGTATTAGTTTGGCGAAATGCAAGTTTGATATCTAATGGACGTAGGGTGTTGCTAAGATTTTTTGGATTGGAAATATAGGGAGGGGAAAATCACAGGACTTTTGGCAGAACTGCGTTTAAGAGAGAAGAAAGTTCTTTTAGCATGGGAAGAGGCAAAGTTTATGAAATTGGGAGGATATCGAAAGCGAAAGAATGAGCTACGAAGATTGAAAATCTTAAAGTCGAGAAATTGATGATCACATTTACAGAGGACGCAGAGGAGAAGAAGAGAAACAAAAACACTCGTCATGACAGAAGAAAGAAGGTGAACAGCCAAACAGATTACTTAACCCCACAACTAAAAAAAAAGCTACGTTTGACAAGTTTTGCCATTTAATTCTTTATTGATTATCAAGACCCGTGTAAGTATACATTAAGAAACTAGTTTCTTCGATTATTGAATGAACGTTAATTCCTAATTGCATTCCATGTAATATTAAAACCCTTTAATTTTATACAGAGGTTATTTATGTATGTGAGGATCATATTCCCTGTTATCAGTTTATTTATATAAAACTATGGTACTTAAAATTTAACAGGGTCTTACCCTACACAACGTGATGTAAATACTGTTTATATTGGCCTCACGCAGCAAGTTACATTATATTGCAAGCTTAAAGTTGCATCAGGTTGCAAACATCAAGTTGCCTGGGGCTGTGGCTGCTGGTCGCTTGCCTCTGAGGATCGATCTAGGGTTCGTGAGGCTCCACGACAGTCTTCGTGTGGATAATCATATTTGTACCTGAAATATTTCCCTTCTGAACTTGTCTGACTCGCATGAGTATGCTGTGAATATGCTGCATGCCGTGAGTATGCTGCATGCTGTGAGTATGCTGTAAGACATAAGTATGCTGTGAGAATGTTGCTCTTACACCTGGGAAATAAGCGAAGTATTTCAATATCTAGTGAACGTCTACATTATATCAAAGGCATCATATTAATTAAGAGAAAGTCTCTGCTCCTTTCTCAAAATAAAATAATTGACAATTTGTAAGTAAGGATATTCCTTAATGTATTCCTCTTAACTCCTTTTAAAGCCTAGTGTCTAAACCAGTGTGTATCCGTATACTCTAACACTATCTTCCACAGGATGAATATGGTGTGCACGGTAATCTAGCCACTACTGTCCACAGGATGGATATGGTGTGCACGGTAATCTAGCCACTACTGTCCACAGGATGGATATGGTGTTCACGGTAATCTAGCCACTACTGTCCACAGGATAGATATGGTGTACACAGTAATCTAGTCACTACTGTCCACAGGATAGATATGGTGTACACAGTAATCTAGCCACTACTGTCCACAGGATAGATATGGTGTTCACGGTAATCTAGCCACTACTGTCCACAGGATAGATATGGTGTACACAGTAATCTAGCCACTACTGTCCACAGGATAGATATGGTGTTCACAGTAATCTAGCCACTACTATCCACAGGATAGATATAGTGTTCACAGTAATCTAGCCACTACTATCCACAGGATAGATATAGTGTTCACAGTAATCTAGCCACTACTGTCCAGAAGATAGATATGTGGTGCACAATAAACAAACCTCCAGCGTCCACAGGATGGGATTAGTCTGCACAATATCCTAACAGCTTTACAACAGTGGCTAACGCGACGGTCTGGAGTTTTGAGACTCTGACCGCGGGTTCTAACCCCACCCGTGGTATGGTTTGTTTGCAATCGTGTCATTACAATTTCGTGAGTCAAGCAGCTTGTTTGTTGGTCTGTCTGTGGAATATGGACTGAGATTCCACATTAGGTGAAGAACCACAACTCGTGGCTGGCAAGCAAGACTTCTGACCCTCGTGTCATATTGGTGTCTGCCGTGACTAGCACCAGGGACGTTCCTAGATCCAGTCAACTGTGTTATTTACACAAAAACTATTTAAGGATTATGATACAGGGTAAGAGCATCATTTAAGAGCTCTGAAACTCCTGACCTAAGACTCGGAGAAGAGTCACTCCTAGCGTCCTCCACTGTTAACATATATTTATATATTTTCAGTATTAAGTGAAGCTTACATTAACCGTATCTGTTAAACTATTAGAATGACCCATATTAAAAAAAATTAAGAAATAACGCGAATAGTCTTTGTCTGGATGGTTGTTAGCTACGGTGAAATATTTACTGTATTTGTAATGTGGGTCATTTTAATCATGTCTTTGATTTATGCTCTTAGACTGACCACTTCCAAACTACCTCCTCACTTCTACTGTCTACATTATTGTATCCCATCTATATGACTGATGAGTCTTACTCATTATTGTACCAGTACTATATACCATTTATAATATAATTTAAGTGTTGAATATTACCAGCAACGAAGAATTTTGGCAAGCCAGAGGAGAGAGTGGGAGCAACTGAGAAGTCATGACAATACCTTGGCCAGGGAACGAGTTATGGCTTGCTAAGTCGAAAATGACACGAGCGGTGCTGAGCTTAACAAACACAGGAACACAAGTGTAGACACAAGCAATGTGAGTGCTACATACTTGCAACGACGGGTTATTACATGTTGCAATATGCAATACAGGGAGCTGGAACGCAACACTCAACGACAACCCTGTAATAACCGTAAAAAGAATGGTAAACCCACTTAGTTGACGTTTATCCAGAGGGCAGAGAAAAGAGAACAGAAGTGAGACACTTAGAACAGAGGAAAGGCAAAGAACAGAGTTAAAGAAAGACACTTAGAGCAGACGAAAAACAGATAAGAACACAGTTAAAGAAGGGCACTTAGAGCAGACAGAGAGCAGCGAAGAACAAAGTTAAAGAAGGGCACTAAGAGCAGACAGAGAGCAGAGAAGAACAAGCGTGACCACAGGAGTTGATAACAAGTCAACGTGGCGCCTTTAACGACCCAGGTTCAGTGCTCGTGCAGGTCGGAAGGAACGGGTAAGTCTCTATACGCCGGCTGCCCCTCTTCACCTAGTATCAAACAGACGCCCAGGTGTTAAACGACTGTTGTGGGTAGCATCCTGAAGCAATGAGAGCTATAGTATACCCTACCCCTGAACACGGCTGCCCACTGAAAGGTGCTGAGTTAAGAGCTTCTTTGCTGACAAAGAAGTTTTGCGGATGGTTAGCATTCGTCTCGCTAAGTACTTTCGGGAAGCTAAGAAAATGCAAGTCCGCTCTAAGAAGAACTAGAAAAACACTATTCAAGCTGGAATAGAAGACAGTTGCTTGAGAGGAATAATAGATTGGTAACCGTGAGGTCAACAGCTGTTTGTGATTATATCATACACGTTAGCAGGAATATGATGAGAATATTGTAAATAATAAGGGTATATCTCACTTTGCATGTTTTACGGGATAAAGAGATATAATAATTCTCTAAATATAACAGGAGTATACTAGAGAAAGAGGTGAAATATGTAATATAATAATATTATTATTATTATATTTATTTCTATATGATACAACTATATAGAAAACCCCTTGTCATGTAGAGCATTTCGGGTAAATTGGGCTAATTTTTGTGCCCAGGATGCGACCCACACCAGTGGGCTAAGAGCCAGGTTTACTGCTAGGTGAACAGGGACTGTAACAGTTTTTATTCAAGAAGATACATGTTACTGGAGTGACTGCTTTAATAACTTGCTATATTGAGGCTTTATACTGAATGTGGGAAACTGATGGAAAAAATTTCTTTAACGTTGTACTGGGGAGTGAAGAGTCTTAACAGACAATTGGCACTCCTCTCACACACCTGTCACTCACTGCTCGAAACTCAGGCACCAACCACCTTGACGAAAGTTATTAAAAGTGGCACGAGTAAATTTACAGACGATATATAGTTAGGCTGGAGGTGTGAGATATAAGGTTTGTAAATATACCATCCGTGTGTAGTGTGTGAGCATATTCAAATTTCCCAGGCTGACACAATGATAAGTGAGGCTAAAGGAAATTGATCCTACACAACCACACACTACAGGTCTTCTCGTTGAATTGGTAGGTGAAGGTTAGAACCTTCACCTAAACTGATAGAAACTGTATGATGTGTTTAAGTCACCAGAGCTGAATACTCCAGCCTGCCTTCCATATTAACACTTGAGATCCAACCCCACTTGTCAGTTATCAGATATAATGTTTCTTAACATAATATATATATATATATATATATATATATATATATATATATATATATATATATATATATATATATATATATATATATATAAAACAAATTCTTCCAGACAACCTCAGTGATTCAGCAGGAATACAGGACCCTAGCTACACCAGTGCCATCACTGAATGGGAGACTCTTGCTGCTCCAACACCAAAACCTAGTGAAGAACTGGCCTACAAACAGTCAAGCTGGGACGGCCCCATCGCTGAAAAGATACTTGCCAATATGCTCAGGGCCGTAACATCAGACAGGGAGACTGCCCGTCTCCTAGCCATGAGTGCACCTCACTCTGGGGACTTCCTCCAAACAGTTTCCATTTCGGCCATGGGAACACGCCTGGACCCTAAGACCCTTCGTATTGCAGTGGCTCTGCGCCTTGCTGCCCCTATTCACACGGAATATACGTGTATTTGCAGCGATGCGCAAGCCGACCAATATGGTCTACATGGTCTTAACTGTTCTAAAACCAAGGGTTGGCATGCAAGACACAATGAGGTCAACGACATCATAAAGAGAACCCTCGCTACAGCTGGATGCCCAGCCGAGAGAGAGCCTCGATCACTAGCAGCCAACAACGCCCACAACCCAGCAAACCGCCCCGACGGGATCACCATCTATCCTTGGAAGAATCCCAAGCTCTTATCATGGGACTATACATGTGTGTCGACACTGGCTGACACCTACATCCATCACAGTGTTGGGCGACAGGGAGGAGCTGCTGACCACAGAGAGGAGCACAAAATCGGCAAGTACAGGGACATAAGCCAACAGTATAAATTTGTCCCAGTGGGATCAGAGACCTTGGGAGCGTGGGGAAAAAATGCAACACGTTTCCTTAAAGAACTGGGTTCCAGACTCATCGACACCACCAAGGACCCAAGGGCAGCCACGTTCATGTTCCAGCGTCTCAGTGTGGCCATCCAGAGGGGAAACGCATGCTGCATACTTGGCTCGCGTCAGGCTTCGGAGGAGCTGGAGGAGATTCATAATCTTTGACATATTGTACAATTGTATTCATGTTCATGTTTGTGTTTTCTATAAATGTATTCTGTCTATTAATAAAGCATTTATATGTAAAAAAAAAAAATATATATATGTATGTGTGTGTGTGTGTGTGTATGTGTGGGTGGGTGTGTAGGTGTGTGTGTGTGTGTGTGTGTGTGGGTGGGTGGGTGGGTGTGTGGGTGGGTGTGTGGGTGGGTGTGTGTATATACATTATATATCGCATTATCTCCTTTCCCTCCCATCTTTCCTCTCCATTTCTGTTTTTCTTCCTCTCTGTCGCCCATGAATGATGGAAGGAGGGTAAGTGGGGTAAGGGAGGGGAGCGTAAATGAGGGGAGGGTAAGGGAGGGGAGGGTAAGGGAGGGGAGGGTAAGGGAGGGGATGGGGTGTAATTGGTGTTTCCGGAGAAAGTTCAGTTGGTGGATAATTTTGGTGTTCTCTTTTTCCAGTGTTCCTGTTCCCCTGTTCTTCTGGCTTCATGTTTTTGTTCCTCTATCTTATCCTCCCTCCTTCCACCCCGGTGTCCTTATCGCATTTATATTATTACTCTTTCTCTCTCTCTCTCACACTGTTTACATTCATTTATTTACTTTTTTATATATTCACATATACAGTCATTCTTACACAAACACACACACACACACACACACACACACACACACACACACACACACATACACATACACTCTTGCTGCTCCAGGAGCTTTGACTCGACCCCTGCAACCACAACTAGGTGAGTACACACACACACACACACACACACACACACACAAACACACACACACACACTGTCCACTTACCCATTAAACTTAATAAAATCTTATTAAAATTACTCCAGTGGTTTGTTGGGGAATATTAAGAATTTACAAATCGATAATGTAGAGGCGTTTAATAGGCAATAAGCAAACAAGTGGTAACAAGCGGGGACCACAGCTGCTCATAACAACCCAGAGAATTTTTGACTTCAGAAACAAAACACATGAAGCAGGTATACCTGGTTCATGGAACACCAGAATACCACGTGACAGGAACACCATAATACCAGGTTACACGAACACCAGAATACCACGTGACAGGAACACCAGAATACCACGTGACAGGAACACCAGAATACCACGTGACAGGAACACCAGAATACCACGTGACAGGAACACCAGAATACCACGTGACAGGAACACCAGAATACCACGTGACAGGAACACCAGAATACCACGTGACAGGAACACCAGAATACCAGGTTACACGAACACCAGAATACCACGTGACAGGAACACCTGAATACCACGTGACAGGAATACCAGAATACCACGTGACAGGAACACCAGAATACCAGGTTACAAATACACCTGAATACCAGGTTACATGAACACCAGAATACCACGTGACAGGAACACCATAATACCAGGTTACAAATACACCTGAATACCAGGTTACATGAACACCAGAATACCACGTGACAGTAACACCAGAATACCAGGTTACAGGAACACCAGAATACCACGTGACAGGAACACCAGAATACCAGGTTACAAATACACCTGAATACCAGGTTACATGAACACCAGAATACCACGTGACAGGAACACCAGAATACCAGGTTACAAATACACCTGAATACCAGGTTACAGGTACACCAGAATACCACGTGACAGGAACACCAGAATACCAGGTTACAAATACACCTGAATACCAGGTTACAGGTACACCAGAATACCACGTGACAGGAAGACCAGAATATCACGTGACAGGAACACCAGCATACCAGGTTACAGGAACACCAGAATACCAGGTTACAGGTACACCAGAATACCAGAATTGCTATAATCTCAGTGCATGACTATAACCTTCGTTCATAGCTACAACTTCAGTGCATCGCCACAACCTCTATATACTGATATAGCCTTTGTGTATTGCTACAACCTTTGTTTATATCCACATCTATGCATGGCTACAGCATCTGCGTATGACTATACTCAGGACCTCCAAGATGTATTATGCAAGGCGGTATAAGACTGCTTTGGAGCCCCTGGGAGAAGGCTGATGGCCCCCAGTCTAACTAAATTTTACATAATTATTTTTCTAAATATACTAAAAATAGTTGAAATTACCAAAAAAATAAATTTAAAAAATAAAAATAAAACGTCTGTGGTTATGGGGCCCCTTCAGAGATTCACACCCGGGCCCCGGGCCAGCGTACCGGCTGAATCCTCCCCCCTCTCATAGACCCTGACTATACTGTCTGTGTATGGCTACGTCATCTGTGTATGGCTACGTCATCTGTGTATGGCTACGTCATCTGTGTATGGCTACGTCATCTGTGTATGGCTACGTCATCTGTGTATGGCTACGTCATCTGTGTATGGCTACGTCATCTGTGTATGGCTACGTCATCTGTGTATGGCTACGTCATCTGTGTATGGCTACGTCATCTGTGTATGGCTACGTCATCTGTGTATGGCTACGTCATCTGTGTATGGCTACGTCATCTGTGTATGGCTACGTCATCTGTGTATGGCTACGTCATCTGTGTATGGCTACGTCATCTGTGTATGGCTACGTCATCTGTGTATGGCTACGTCATCTGTGTATGGCTACGTCATCTGTGTATGGCTACGTCATCTGTGTATGGCTACGTCATCTGTATGGCTACGTTATCTGTGTATGGCTACGTCATCTGTATGGCTACGTGTTCTATTGGCACAATCTTCTTATACTGCTACAGCCTCTAGGCATTTCTTTCGTACGATTAACTAATGAGTGTGTTAAGGCATCTTGAGGACGTGCTTGACGCTCGTGCTGCCCCTGGCTTGTTAATATTATGTGTGTACTAAGAACATGTGTCCTTGAGTCAGAGATATGCTCAACGCACACATAGCACGGACAGTGCATGTGTAATACACAACACACACACACACAGATCCGCGTCATGGCTTGGGAATATGTCAAAGTGTGGTGCTCTGTCTTCCACTGTTCTACCTTCCACTGTTCTGCCTTCCACTGTTCTACCTTCCACTGTTCTATCTTGCACTGTTCTGCCTTCCACTATTATTATTATTATTATTATTATTATTATTATTATTATTATTATTATTATTATTATTATTATTATTATTATTATTATTATTATTATTGTTATTCTTATTGTTGTTATTATTAGTTTTGTCGGTAACGTTATCATCACTTGTTGAGCAATGATGATCATACACTCAGCTGTGTTTATCTGACCACCACCCAAGTCTCCACCACCTCTCCATCAATCAGTCCCCTCCACCTCTCCATCAGTCAGTCCCCTCCACCTCTCCATCAGTCACTCCCCTCCACCTCTCCACCAGTCACTCCCCTCCACCTCTCCATCAGTCAGTCCCCTCCACCTCTCCATCAGTCACTCCCCTCCACCTCTCAATCAGTCACTCCCCTCCACCTCTCCATCAGTCAGTCCCCTCCACCTCTCCATCAGTCACTCCCCTCCACCTCTCCATCAGTCAGTCCCCTCCACCTCTCCATCAGTCACTCCCCTCCACCTCTCCATCAGTCAGTCCCCTCCACCTCTCCATCAGTCAGTCCCCTCCACCTCTCCATCAGTCACGCCCCTCCACCTCTCCATCAGTCAGTACCCTCCACCTCTCCATCAGTCACTCCCCTCCACCTCTCCATCAGTCAGTCCCCTCCACCTCTCCATCAGTCACTCCCCTCCACCTCTCCATCAGTCAGTCCCCTCCACCTCTCCATCAGTCACTCCCCTCCACCTCTCCATCAGTCAGTCCCCTCCACCTCTCCATCAGTCAGTCCCCTCCACCTCTCCATCAGTCAGTCCCCTCCACCTCTCCATCAGTCAGTCCCCTCCACCTCTCCATCAGTCAGTCCCCTCCACCTCTCCATCAGTCAGTCCCTCCACCAGTCAGTCCCCTCCACCTCTCCATCAGTCAGTCCCCTCCACCTCTCCACCAGTCACTCTCCTCCACCTCTCCACCAGTTGTTGTACTGGGTTCTTGGAGATAAAAGTTAGTCGATGGAAACTGATGGATGGTGAACGCATATATTGAGTAAGTGAGGAAGCAGGTAGGCCCAGCACCTCTGTCCAGCTCTAAGTCTATGACGAGAGTGAGGGTGACGCTTGGGTCTGCGTGCGCACATGCGCGGGCCTCTGACGTCACAAGTAACAAAGGGATCAGACATATAACATAGCTAGGATTACTTATAATACACTACACAGGTGTAACAGCAAGCTTCAGTACATATTACTGACAGTCAGTCCCCTCCACCTCTTCATCAGTAAGTCCCCTCCACCTCTTCATCAGTAAGTCCCCTCCACCTCTCCATCAGTCAGTCTCCACCACCTCTCCACCAGTCAGTCTCCACCCCTTCTCCATCAGTCAATATCCGGACAAAACTCTCCACCAATTCCATAAATTTCCTGCTGCTCTGAGAGGCTGAACTTCCAGGGGTCATCAGTGTCCCGGGAATTTAGAAGGGATTATAGGAGCGCACACGCGCGTGCACTCTCAACTACAACTCAAGTACACGGTTTCAGGAACGGGTACGACCGCGTTCTTCAGGACAGAGTTGGCGGAGCGCACACGCGCGTGCACTTTCAACTACAACTCCAGTACACGGTTTCAGGAACGGGTACGACCGCGTTCTTCAGGACAGAGTTGGCAGAGAGAAGTTGTTGGTTGGTTAATATGGGTTTGAAGCCTATCTACTATATTAAGGTTGCACGTAGTGTTTTTACCTCCAGACGAGTATACCTTAATCCCTAAAATAGATATTAAGGTAAACAGTGTAAGTATACTGTTAAAATTATAATGTATACCTGAGAGATCACTTTTTTATTATGCAGTTCAGCATATTCAGTATACACAGAGATATACACCTCTCAGTGTATATACACTGAAAAAGAAATACACCTCTCAGAGTATATACACTGAGAGAAATACACCTCTCAGTGTATATTCACTGAGAGAGAAATACACCTCTCAGTGTATATTCACTGAGAGAGAAATACACCTCTCAGTGTATATTCACTGAGAAAGAAATGCACCTCTCAGAGTATATACACTGAGAGAAATGCACCTCAGTGTATATACACTGAGAGAAATACACCTCTCAGTGTAAATACACATACACCTGTCAGTGTATACATCTTGTGTGAGATGTGTTTTGTACTTATTGAATACACTGATGGAATTATTATTAGGTTTGTTGACAAGAGTAAAGTGCTAATTTTTTTTATATAAATATTTATCACGGAGTTTTATATATATATATAACACTTCACAATCAATTTATTTTTGTATTATTATGGTTATAATTTTTTTAGGTGATTGATGGCCTCTGGTGTGGTATTTCCAAAATAAAGGGAAGATAATATCCTTGAAGACGTGTGTGTGATGGATGATGGGATCTCGTTGTTCCTCACTGTGTGTCCGTGTACTTACCTGTTTGTGCCAGAGAGAGGGAGGGGGGTCGAGTCACGGTCACACGAACCATCACACACCATATATGGTCTTTCATGGTCCCACTCGTACCTACCTGTGATGTACCTACCTGCTACCTGGAGGGCATTCCGGGGATCAACGCACCCGCGGTCCGGTCTATGACCAGGCCTCCTGGAGGTTCAGGGCCTGATCAACGAGGCTGTTACTGCTGGCCGCACGTAGTCCAACGTACGAACCACAGCCCGGCTGATCTGGCACTGACTTTAGGTATCTGTCCAGCTCCCTCTTGACGACAACCAGGTGTCTATTGGTGATTCCCATTATGGTTGGTAGGAGGTCGTTGAACCGTCTTGGGCCCCGGACACTTATTGTGTTTTCTTAGTGTACCAGTGGCGCCCCTACTTTTCACTGGGGGTACGTTGCATCGCCTGCCAAGTCTTTTGCTTTCGTAGGGAGTGATTTCTGTGTGCAGGTTAGGGACCAGTCCCTCCAGAATCTTCCAGGTGTAGATTATGATGTATCTCTCTCGCCTGTGCTCCAGTGAGTACAAGTCAAGTGCTGACAGGCTTCGCGGGTTGTTCTAGCCTGAGGTCCGAGAACAAGCGTCCTTTGCTGATTGCCTGTTCAGCCGAGCTGTTGCTGTTAGCGGCCTGCTCCACCTGTGTATCTACTCACATTGTTTTTCCCTTGGGTCGATTCCTATCTCCTGGCCCCACTTCATGTCGTTTACTGTTGTTTTCTAATTTCTAATCTCCACGGTCCTGTTATGCCCACTCCTAAAGCTGTGTATTTTGTCTGCTGTTATTATTTCATGTTTATTCTACTGTGGCTAATCTGCATCTTTTTCATCAGTGTTCCCTGGCTCCTTTTCGCATCTCAAACATCTTCTCTCTCTATCCACACCGTCTACATCCCTGAGTACTTTCAATGTTCTGATAATGTCTCCTCTACTTCTCTTGTAGTGTTATTAAGCAAAGTTTCTTAAGGAACTTTACTTGCCAGTGTTATTGCTAAGTTTTCCATCTTCAAGTTACTTTACATTCTTGATCAGGTGAGAGATCTCCGCTCCCTCCTCACTCTTTCCCTCTCATTACTTCTCCATTCTTTTCTCTCTCTCCCCTCACTCTCCCTGTCACTCTCCTTCATTTTCCTTGTCACTCTCCTTGCCACTCTCCCTGTCATTCTCCTCCCTTCATCACTCCCCCTCCCTTACTCCCCCCTCACTCTCCTTCACTCTCTCTCACTCATTCTCCCTCTCTCACTCTCCCTCACTCCCTCTCCCTCTCTCCCTCTCACTCTCCCTCACACATTTAATCTGAGAGTAAGCCATCAATGCCAGTGATGCCATCTGGTGAGCGAAACTTTATTATTTGTCAGAAATCCATCTCAGTTTTTTTCCCTCAAAAATAAATCTGTTATAAATTCCCTCAAACACTTTCTGCTGACAAATAAATAGAGAAATAAAGGGATTATTTCACGGGAATTTGATCACGTGTTTTAAAGGTTCCATAAATTCCCACTGGCGTTAGATCAGATTGTTGTTTTTGTTGCTGTTGTAGTTGTTTTTGTTGCTGTTGTAGGCGCTTTTGTTGCTCTTGTAGGTGTTTTTGTTGCTGTTATTGTTGTGGGTGTTTTTGTTGCTGTTATTATTGTAGGTGTTTTCGTTGTAGATGTTTTGTTGTTGTTGTTGTTGTTGTTGTAGATGTTTTTGTTGCTGTTATTGTTTTTGTTGTAGGTGTTTTTGTTGTTGGGGCTGTTGTTGGTATATCATAACATTGTGGTGTCAGACATCAATATCTTGACTAATAACAATGGTTGTGATCATTTGTCAAGGCAAGTTTAACCTCATACTGAAGAAACTTGAAGTTGTAAACAACAGTAAACAACAGTAAACAGCAGTAAAACACTTACAAACAAGAACGTTATTAGAGCCATTAAATGCGACGGGAATATAGATATTATTATTATTATAATCATAACTGAGTGCAAAACCCAGGAATATATAGTAGAATAATCTATGTGATATATCGAGGTATATTATTAATTGTAAATAATATGGCAGACATATTACACAAATATCGTAAATTTGCTTATAACTGATAAGACAGTTGTAGCCATAATCCCAGATGAGCTGATAAGACAGTTGTACATAATCCCAGATGAGCTAATAAGACAGTTGTAGCCATAATCCCAGATGAGCTGATAAGACAGTTGTAGCCATAATCCCAGATGAGCTAATAAGACAGTTGTAGCCATAATCCCAGATGTGCTGATAAGACAGTTGTAGCCATAATCCCAGATGTGCTGATAAGACAGTTGTAGCCATAATCCCAGATGTGCTGATAAGACAGTTGTAGCCATAATCCCAGATGAGCTGATAAGACAGTTGTAGCCATAATCCCAGATGAGCTAATAAGACAGTTGTAGCCATAATCCCAGATGTGCTGATAATACAGTTGTAGCCATAATCCCAGATGTACTGATAAGAAAACAAAGATATTAGACAAGAGATAACCTGTGGCCATAATGAAGTGTTACTTTGTACACATAAAAGAGGTAAACATAAGTTTGTGTGACTGACTTACTGAATGACTGACTGACTGACTTACTGAATGACTGACTGACTGACTGACTGACTGAATGAGTTGTAGCCATAATCCCAGATGTACTCCTGCTAGCCCTTTTGGGGGTCTAGTTCCTAGGTCTATTGTGTATCCATATGCTCTTGCTTTACCCTTCACACGATGGATGTGGGATGCACAATAAACTAGCCACTACCATCCACAGGATGGATATGAGGTGCACAATAAACTAGCCACTACCATCCACAGGATGGGTATGAGGTGCACAATAAACTAGCCACTACCATCCACAGGATGGATATGAGGTGCACAATAAACTAGCCACTACCATCCACAGGATGGGTATGAGGTGCACAATAAACTAGCCACTACCATCCACAGGATGGGTATGAGGTGCACAATAAACTAGCCACTACCATCCACAGGATGGGTATGAGGTGCACAATAAACTAGTCACTACCATCCACAGGATGGGTATGAGGTGCACAATAAACTAGCCACTACCATCCACAGGATGGGTATGAGGTGCACAATAAACTAGCCACTACCATCCACAGGATGGGTATGAGGTGCACAATAAACTAGCCACTACCATCCACAGGATGGGTATGAGGTGCACAATAAACTAGCCACTACCATCCACAGGATGGGTATGAGGTGCACAATAAACTAGCCACTACCATCCACAGGATGGGTATGAGGTGCACAATAAACTAGCCAAACTGTTGTATATATTGAAGGTTGGCAGTGTTTGGTACAAACTGTTGTATATATTGAAGGTTGGCAGTGTTTGGTACAAACTGTTGTATATATTGAAGGTTGGCAGTGTTTGGTACAAACTGTTGTATATATTGAAGGTTGGCAGTGTTTGGTACAAACTGTTGTATATATTGAAGGTTGGCAGTGTTTGGTACAAACTGTTGTATATATTGAAGGTTGGCAGTGTTTGGTACAAACTGTTGTATATATTGAAGGTTGGCAGTGTTTGGTACAAACTGTTGTATATATTGAAGGTTGGCAGTGTTTGCTACAAACTGTTGTATATATTGAAGGTTGGCAGTGTTTGCTAGAATAAAGGAACGTCGTCAATTTCTTCTATTAACTGATAATATCTCACTCTGATTGATCTACACATCAGATTACCTGATTGTATTACGTGTTGACTCAGCAGGGGCTCATACGTCCACCACAGAATCGGTAGTTAAATGATTAGCGAACCCATGTAGCAGCTAGCAAGAATTGCTAAAGTGAGTAGGACCCATTACACTGAGCAGGATCCGCTAGATTTAGCAGAAATGTAGCGCCTGCTAAGTCTGCCTGCTGAACCATAAAATATCTTGAAAGAACCATTACATTGAATGGAAAAGTATTTTTTTATATAAAATTAGAACTAGAAGTTCCCGCTATAATCAGCAGTAAAGTAGCGGCAGGTAACTTTGCATACGGAACAGCACAACATGTAGCTGGTTCCGTTATGGCCACTGAGCTTGCTGGTGAAAACACCCAACATCTAGCAGGAGCAGTTACAGTAAGCAGGCTCAATGAGCAGATCCCGCTACAGTGAGCAAGAGTGTAGCGGGTGCCGACTCTGCTTGCCACGCTGGTTATTCTAGGCTGTTACCTTATCAGAGCTCTTGATAACAAAAGTCCTGTGTGTTATAGAATGAACCAAGTCTACCTCAGAGCCACGATACGCTTTTTTTCTGGTATTTTCAGTTTTTATATATTTTATATTATTTTGTGTTAGGTTTAAGGCAATTGGTAGTTCACTCATTAAAATAGAGATTAAAGCTAATTCTCAGTGTAAATACTCTTAGTGCCTCGCTTCTCAGTGAATATACACTGAGATATACGTCTCGTGTTGTATGCACACTGTAATACCTTTCAGTAAAGAATAAAGGGGCAAAACATCGTGACTGGAATAATACACAAACTTACGACGTTTCGGACCGAAACGTCGTCAATTCCAGTTTCAGTTTCCTATGTATTTGTGTGTACCTCTTAGTAAATATACACCATTCGGTGTATACACTGACATATACACCTCTCGATATATACACCTCTCATTGTATATATCCTCTACTGTCTTATTATTTCTGGATGTTGTTAGAAATGTTTGTTGCTTTGAGGAAGAAGCGGCTTCAAGTGTTTGTTTGTGTTTACAAAGAAAAGATATTTTAACAGTTATTGATATCTGCGGCTCATTTACTGTCTTACGTTTGTATATTTTCACACATTCAACAAATTTGTATTATTCCCACTAATTAATTTATATTACTTTCATACAGTGAATAAATTAACACTGTACATCATATGTATGCATACACACTCTTGATGTGTATGCACTGAGAACAACAGGGTTGTATATCTCAGTTTATGTACACAGAGAGTTCACTTTAATCCCCATAGTCCCATATTAGGGATTCAATTATTCTTGGCTGGTGGTGAACAGGCGGCATGCAGCCTTAATGACCCTCGTGTAGTAGATAGGCTTTGAATGTATTTACACAAGCCAAATTTCCCCCTGCTGACTACCTGATCATTCAGGCGGTTAGTGCCAGCGTCCAGCAGGCTTACAATAGCCCATCACAACTTCCTTGATTGATACTCTTTACCAGGACTTGAAAAACCCCTGAAGACTTGTGCCTTTGTTCGTGTACTCAGTATGAGTGCTAGAGAGTACGTATTCACAGTGAGCACGAGCGTATAAGCACGAGTACTCCCGGAAGAGTACAGCTCAGTGACTGTGAACATAGTATAGTCACTGACCCATTAAGTCACGGACCCAAAACGCTGCTGGATTTCCTATACTTCTTCTGTATCTCCAGAAGCTTTTTCTTCTCTTTCTTCGTCTCAGTGACGATAAAAAGTAATGGTCAGACTGGTTATTAGAGAAAGAGACTTACTAGAGGATTATATGGTTTATATATATATATATATATATATATATATATATATATATATATATATATATATATATATATATATAATGAAAGACATTAAATTAAAAATTAAATGTTAATTTGAAATTTAACATAAAAAGAAGCAAAGCTGGAATAGTTAAATAAAGCTGTAATAATGCTTGGACGTGCCGGTAAATATATAAAAATGTAGAACATGATGGAATTTATACCTGGGAAGTAAAAAATTAGGGAAAAGACCAGCATTGTTTCTGGCGTTTTCGAAAAAATGAACCGACATGATGTGAAACCTGAGTGTTTGTGTGTGTGGGGGGGGGGTGTAGTAGGACATGGGTAAGTTGAACATAGGACGTGGGTAAGTTGAACATAGGACGTGGGTAAGTTGAACATAGGACGTGGGTAAGTTGAACATAGGACGTGGGTAGGTAAGTTGAACTAGGACGTGGGTAGGTATGTTGAACATAGGACGTGGGTAGGTAAGTTGAACTAGGACTGGGTAGGTAAGAACATATAGGTTGAACTAGGACGTGGGTAGGTAAGTTGAACATAGGACGTGGGTAGGTAAGTTGAACATAGGACGTGGGTAGGTAAGTTGAACTAGGACGTGGGTAGGCGTAGTTGAACTAGGACGTGGTAGGTAAGTTGAACATAGGACGTGGGTAGGTAAGTTGAACATAGGACGTGGGTAGGTAAGTTGAACTAGGACGTGGGTAGGTAAGTTGAACATAGGACGTGGGTAGGTAAGTTGAACTAGACGTGGTAGTAGTTGAACTAGGACGTGGGTAGGTAAGTTGAACTAGACGTGGTAGTGTTGAACTAGGACGTGGGTAGGTAAGTTGAACTAGGACGTGGGTAGGTAAGTTGAACATAGGACGTGGGTAGGTAAGTTGAACTAGGACGTGGGTAGGTAAGTTGAACTAGGACGTGGGTAGGTAAGTTGAACATAGGACGTGGGTAGGTAAGTTGAACTAGGACGTGGGTAGGTATGTTGAACTAGGACGTGGTGGTTGAACTAGACGTGTGTAAGTGAACTAGGACGTGGGTAGGTAAGTTGAACTAGGACGTGGTAGGTAGTTGAACATAGGACGTGGGTAGGTAAGTTGAACTAGGACGTGGGTAGGTAGTTGAACATAGGACGTGGGTAGGTAAGTTGAACTAGGACGTGGGTAGTAAGTTGAACTAGGACGTGGGTAGGTAAGTTGAACTAGGACGTGGGTAGGTAAGTTGAACTAGGACGTGGGTAGGTAAGTTGAACTAGGACGTGGGTAGGTAAGTTGAACTAGGACGTGGGTAGGTAAGTTGAACTAGGACGTGGGTAAGGTAGGACGTGTAGGTAATGAACATGGACGTGGAGGTAAGTTGAACTAGGACGTGAGGTAGTTGAACATAGGACGTGGGTAGGTAAGTTGAACTAGGACGTGGGTAGGTAAGTTGAACTAGGACGTGGGTAGGTATGTTGAACTAGGACGTGGGTAGGTATGTTGAACTAGGACGTGGGTACGTAAGTTGAACTAGGACGTGGGTACGTAAGTTGAACTAGGACGTGGGTAGGTAAGTTGAACTAGGACGTGGGTAGGTAAGTTGAACTAGGACGTGGGTAGTATGTTGAACTAGAACGTGGGTAGGTAAGTTGAACTAGAACGTGGGTACGTAAGTTGAACTAGGACATGGGTAGGTATGTTGAACTAGGACGTGGGTAGTAGTTGAACTAGGACGTGGGTAGGTAAGTTGAACTAGGACGTGGGTAGTAAGTTGAACTAGGACGTGGGTAGGTAAGTTGAACTAGAACGTGGGTAGTAAGTTGAACTAGACGTGGGTAGGTAAGTTGAACTAGGACGTGGGTAGGTAAGTTGAACTAGGACGTGGGTAGGTAAGTTGAACTAGAACGTGGGTACGTAAGTTGAACTAGAACGTGGGTAGGTAAGTTGAACTAGAACGTGGGTAGGTAAGTTGAACTAGAACGTGGGTAGGTAAGTTGAACTAGAACGTGGGTAGGTAAGTTGAACTAGGACGTGGGTAGGTAAGTTGAACTAGGACGTGGGTAGGTAAGTTGAACTAGAACGTGGGTACGTAAGTTGAACTAGGACGTGGGTAGGTATGTTGAACTAGAACGTGGGTACGTAAGTTGAACTAGAACGTGGGTAGGTAAGTTGAACTAGGACGTGGGTAGGTATGTTGAACTAGGACGTGGGTAGGTAAGTTGAACTAGAACGTGGGTAGGTAAGTTGAACTAGAACGTGGGTAGGTAAGTTGAACTAGACGTGGGTAGGTAGTTGAACTAGAACGTGGGTAGGTAAGTTGAACTAGAACGTGGGTAGGTAAGTTGAACTAGAACGTGGGTAGGTAAGTTGAACTAGAACGTGGGTAGGTAAGTTGAACTAGGACGTGGGTAGGTAAGTTGAACTAGGACGTGGGTAGGTAAGTTGAACTAGGACGTGGGTAGGTAAGTTGAACTAGGACGTGGGTAGGTAAGTTGAACTAGGACGTGGGTAGGTGTAGTAGGACGTGTATCGGTAGGTAAGCTGAGCTAGTTTCTCACAAGATATGATATCCCTCACCTTCATCTTCACCCTTTCACTTTCCATCACCTTCAGTAATCACCCTTAACTTTGTAACTCACCCTCACCCTCTCCCTCAGCAGGCAATACATGTATCTTGTACTCTGAAAAAACCTTCATAATTGCGATCGAGCTGCCTGCCTTCATTAGCTTTGTACTAAACTCAACAAAGGTAACATAGCTGGCGGCTCCAGCTCAGTCTGTGGTCTTGGATATCCCAGGATAGTGTAAACACTGGGTACGATATCCTGCCTCTAGTTCTGGATGGATGGAGCGTATTGACTTTGTGCTCACCTATACTCGCCTGTATATGGTTGCAGGGGTCGAGTCTTAGTTCCTGGCTGTGTGTGTGTGTGTGTGTGTATGCTTCATTGCTAGTGTGTACCACCTGTACATAAAATTGCAGGTGTATGTGCGTATGTATCAAGAGAGACAGTTGACCTGGAGAGCCAATTAACACATTTTCCACGTGTAGAGACAGTTAGAGAAGTCTGAAAGTCAATCTTCGTCTGGCATTAAAACCGTCTCTCAACCCCTGACGTAATAGGGTCATGAGAGTGCCAATCTAGCGAGCACGTAAGGGTCATGGTCCATGCCTAATAAGAGTGGGAAATTGGTCCTTAATTGAAATGGCTAATAATCACCTCTCTGACTCCAGCTGCCTAATTAACCTCCCTTCTTCACTAAGTTTTATATCAGTGTATTTATTATTTTTGTGAGAAAGTCATTTGTATCTTCTCAAGTTAAAGAGAAAGGAATCTCTCTCTCTCTCTCTCTCTCTCTCTCTCTCTCTCTCTCTCTCTCTCTCTCTCTCTCTCTTGAGAGTTTTATACACACACACACACACACACACACACACTTGCTGAGTCAGTCAGCTTTATCATCCACCTTGGTTATTTTGCTTCCATTCAACTATTTCTTGCTTTCTCCTCCTCGTTCTCTTCCTCCTCATTCTCCCTAACATCCAAATCCCTTTTTTTCTGAATATTAAATAATTATTTTTTAAACAACTAGGTGTGATATTTTTGGACAATTAATGCCTCGCTTGACCCTCCCCCGCCTCCTTAATCACAGTAATTAAATGATAGATCGACCTCAAACTACGACCTTTGACCTGTATTTAGATCTCCCTCACCCTTCACCCTTTCTTATACGATAAAATTGCTCTATTCTGACCCAGTACAGTATATATGTATAGGTAAAACTTGCGGTTTTGTCTTAAATAGCAATGCTCTTCTTGCCGAATAAGGCAAGCGAAAATTTGTGTATGCAATAATTTCGCAAAAATAATTCTGAACCTAACGAAAAAATATATTTTATTTAATTTTTTTATTATTAAATTATTGTAAACTTATCTAAAATAAATTTAGTTGGATTAGGCTAAATTAAATTGCGCTTGTTATAATAATGTTAGGTAAGTTTTCTAAGGTTCTTTTGGTACAAAATTTTTAATATTTACATTAACATAAATCTTTAAACGTATAAGAGAAAATTTTAGAAAGGACTAAATTTTAAATGAGTTCTTGCTAATTGACCAGTTTTACCTATTCGGCACGACATTATATATATATATATATATATATATATATATATATATATATATATATATATATATATATATATATATATATACTGTATATGAATAAATAAAACCACATACTGAGGGGAAGTTCAGTGAGGACAGTGACTTGTTGTCACTGACCTGTTTGTGATCTGACTTATGGGCAGAAACTTGTGGTCACTGACTTATATAGGCAGTGACTCGTTGTCACTGACTTTTGGTCACTGACTTCTGGCAGTGACTTATCGTCACTGACTTGTAGTCAGATTACATATTTTTGTTGATGTTGCTTAAGAATTTTTTCTTGGTGATTGAGTCTGTGACATTTTGAACCAAGATTTGTTGTAGTCGTCACTACGACACTACCTACAACAGTTGTAGTCGTCACTACGACACTACCTACAACAGTTGTAGTCGTCACTACGACACTACTACAACAGTTGTAGTCGTCACTACGACACTACCTACAACAGTTGTAGTCGTCACTACGACACTACCTACAACAGTTGTAGTCGTCACTACGACACTACCTACAACAGTTGTAGTCGTCACTACGACACTACCTACAACAGTTGTAGTCGTCACTGCGACACTACCTACAACAGTTGCAGTCGTCACTACGACACTACCTACAACAGTTGCAGTCGTCACTACGACACTACCTACAACAGTTGTAGTCGTCACTACGACACTACCTACAACAGTTGTAGTCGTCACTACGACACTACCTACAACAGTTGTAGTCGTCACTACGACACTACCTACAACAGTTGTAGTCGTCACTACTACACTACCTACAACAGTTGCAGTCGTCACTACGACACTACCTACAACAGTTGTAGTCGTCACTATGACACTACCTACAACAGTTGCAGTCGTCACTACGTCTGTTTAGCTTCACTCTCTGACTTCCTCTTTCCAGATTTTTCCCTTATAATCTCTCTCCATTCCTTCTCCTAATGCACATATCCCTCTATTCCCATTTCTTTCTTCATCTCCTCATATCTTTTCTCTTCTCTTTCTCCTCCCCCTCCCCTCTTTTACCTTTCCCTTCACTCTCTTTTCCCATCCTCTTCCCCTCGTCTCCCCTCCGTCTCCTCCATCTCCCCTCTCCCTCCTCCCAGACCCCTTTTAATCTCCCCTACCTCACTCCAACTTCCCTTCGCTCCCCATCTCCCCTATGCTTTCCCCTTCATAATTCATGAGATTACTGTATAAATCCCACCAGGTAGGGAAAACGGGAGGTGTTGAAGAGAGAGAGAGAGAGAGAGAGAGAGAGAGAGAGAGAGAGAGAGAGAGAGAGAGAGAGAGAGAGAGAAAAGAGTCTTGTTAGTACATCCTTCATCTGCAGTATATTATTAAGCCTTCAGATCAGTCCTGATTATTTCATCAAGGTTTCAGATCAGTCTTGAGTATGTCATCGAACCTTCAGGTCAGCCTTGATTATGTCATGAAACGTTTAGGTCAGCCTTGATTATCATCAAGGTTACAAACCAGCCTTGATTATGTCATTAAGCCTGCAGGTCAGCCTTGATTTTAAGCTCTAGACGTCGTAAGACACCTGGTGTCATAACCATGACAGGCAGGAGGTTCGAGTGATATCTGGCTATCCTCAGTACACAGCTTTACGTTCAGACACGCCACCCAAGGTTGAAATAGTGAGTTATTCCTCACAGGGAGGTATTCCAGAAGGAATACCTCCAAGAATGACCCCGTATGAGGGATTCTTTTGAGGATTATCTCACAGGGAGACATTCCTTAACGAATACCCAAGGAATAACTCTTTATCAGGAATACCTCACAGGGAGGTATTCTTTAAGGAATTCGTGAGGAATATCTCACGGAAGTATTCCTTAAGGAATATCTTCCTGGAAGGAATTCCTTGAGGGATACCTCATGCAGAGGTATTCCTTAATGAGATATTTTTCACAGGGAGGTATCCCTCACAAGGATACCTCCCTGTGAGGAATATATCGATGTATTCCTCACAAATGCGACTTCAGTGTTCAGGCGAAAATTCAGTGCCGTCTCTGTCAACCCTGGTATCCTTCAAGGGAGGTTCCCTGATGCCCTGACTGGGCTCTTGATCCACTCAGAGATCGTTAATTCCTCTCTTTTGACTTACATTTACAACAGGTCGCAAGAAGTGATCGATACATACCAGGTCACCTCACTAAATTAAAACTAGCTCACAGGTGGTTTCATTAAAACTAGCTCACAGGTGGTTTCATTAAAACTAGCTCACAGGTGGTTTCATTAAAACTAGCTCACAGGTGGTTTCATTAAAACTAGCTCACAGGTGGTTTCATTAAAACTAGCTCACAGGTGGTTTCATTAAAACTAGCTCACAGGTGGTTTCATTAAAACTAGCTCACAGGTGGCTACAGCTTAACCAAAATATAAACTTCCAATGAAGGTTTATTATCTCAAAACTCAACTTCATCAAATTTTATCTTGTACGTTTAAATATATATATATATATATATTTTTTCATTTCTGTTAATGTAAAAATTAATAATTTTGTACCGAAGGAACCTTAGAAAACTTACCTAACCTTATTATAACAAATGCAGTTTAATTTAGCCTAATCGAACTAAATATATTTTAGATAAGTTTACAATAATTTAATAATAAACAAACACAGTGAAATATATTTTTTCGTTAGGTTCAGAATGATTTTTGCGAAATTATTGCGGACACAAATTTTCGCTTGTCTTATTCGGCAAGATTGATCGGCGACTTAACTGAGTTTAAAATATCAAAGATCGTGAAAAATCTTGATTTAAATTGTAATATATTGTTCCCGAATCAGTGAAATCATATACTTGACATATACACAGAGCAGTGTTTGTCTCAGCCAATAAATGCCGAGTGTTTATGTTAATCCTTATTTTAGGGGTTAAAGTATTCTTGACTGGTAGTGAAAAGGTTAGGAACAACCTTAATGATGCTCGTAGAGTCCATGTGTATTAAACACCCATTAACCAACCATCAACACTCTCAACAATACTCGTATCTTCGATAATGGCTGAAGGAGGAACTAAACCCTTTTTTAAGTGTCCTAGCCAGGTCCAGGATAAAATCCCCTCCCCCCGTTCCACCCTCATAAAAACATCTTAAAACTACAGATCAACCATTTCCGTCCATGGATAAACTAGTTATGTAGTCGGGCGGTAAAACTACGCGACAGTTTGACTGACGTAGCTATAAATTGCTTATAATCATGACCATATTTTTTTTAAAGGGGTGGAGGGGTAAGCCAGTGGAAGGCCTCGGTCAGATGACCAAAAGCTCCAGCTGCGGGTCATCATTTGACTAAGACCCGCGTGGGGGAACACTTGTTTCCTGACAAACTTCACCTTACCGACAGACTCTCAGATGATGTTCAGGTTTTAGTAAGAAATTAAAATTTGAAAATGAGTTATTTATAAGACGCAGTTGACAAATATTTGTTAGTGTTAAGAAAAAATATCCAGGCAAGCAAAGAATTCTTATAGACGATGTTTGAGCCACGGTTGACGATAGACAGTGATCCCAGGTTGTGATAGATAACGATCTCGGGACGCGATAGATTACGATCCCAGGCAACGATAGATAACGATTCCCGGCAGTAGTAGCTAACGACCTCGGGACACGATAGATAACGACTTCAGGCCACGATAGATAACGATCCCAGGGTACGATACATAAGCCCAGGTCACGATACATAACGACCTGTGTAAAATCCAGGTTAAGGCTCATTACCATACATGTAGGGTGAATTAGGGTAATGACCCTCTGCCTCCCTAGTCTGACCTCGACACTACCACCTGGCTCACCTGAGTTGCTGATGTTGTTGTTGTTGTTGCTCTTGATGGTGGTGGTAGTGTTGTTGGTGGTGGTGTTATTATTGATAGTGATGGAGGTGTTATTGTTGTTGTTAGTGGTGGTGGTGTTATTGCTGTTGTTGTTGGTGGTGGTATTGTTGTTGTTAGTGGTGGTGGTGTTATTGTTGTTGTTAGTAGTGGTGGTGTTATTGTTGGTGTTAGTGGTGGTGGTGGAGTTATTGTTGTTGATGGTGTTATTGTGTTGTTAGTGTTGTTGTTGTTGTTGGTGTTATTGTTGTTAGTGGTGTTGTTGTTGGTGTTATTGTTGTTGTTAGTGGTGGTGTTATTGTTGTTACTGGTGTTGTTACTGTTGGTGGTGGTGTTGTTATTGTTTTTGTTAGTGGTGGTGGTAGTAGTTATTGTTATTGTTGTTGCTGGTGGTCTTGTTATTATTGTTGCTGGTGTGGTGTTGTTATTGTTGTTGCTGGTGGTCTTGTTATTGTTGTTGCTGGTGTGGTGTTGTTATTGTTGTTGGTGGTGGTCTTGTTATTGTTGTTGGTTGTGTTGTTGTTATTGTTGTTGGTGGTGGTCTTGTTATTGTTGTTGGTGGTATTGTTATTGTTGTTGCTGGTGGTGTTGTTATTGGTGTTGGTGATGGTTGTAGCGTTATATGTAAGGGGAGGAGGGAGGAGGAGGAGGGTGTTGAGTAGGGGAGGGGTAGGGGTGGGGGTATTAAACAACAGTCATGGACCTGACCAAAACAATCGCCTTAAAGTCGACGTTCTCTTTGAGTCTTGTATAGTAGCAGAAGTTACACTGTAACTCTTTAAGTTACATTAACTGTAAGTTACACAGAAACTTTTGAAGTTACACTGACTGTAAGTTACACTGTAACTCTTTAAGTTACACAGAAACTCTTGAAGTTACACTGTAACTTCAACATACACCATAACGCTTTATGTTACGTTATAGTGCTCTGATTTTTACCTCAATGTTACAAGTTAGGTATTCCGCATTCTTAAATATTTCCAGTATAAACCACATTAAATCTTTCTGAATTACGTTGAAAAACTTAAAAAAAATATATAGTTATGAAATATTTGATTATGTTGAACAAACATAACAAATTCCGTTTATATTCAAGATGAGAATAAGTAACGAAAGTATGAATTTTTAAAGTGTTTTTAAGTATCAGTGTGTGTGCGCAATATATATATATATATATATTATTATATATATATATATATATATATATATATATATATATATTTATTGCAAAACAACCAAAAGGGGAGGTGAATAATAGCTCTAGGCCTTTCGTGTTGCAATCAACACATCATCAGGAGCTTCCAAAGTTGCAGAAATGAGAAAGAAATCTCAGATTTGTTCCAAGGGACGCTTGGAACGTGTGTGTGTGTATAATAGCTCTATTTCTCTAAGTACAAATAGATACTCGTACTCTCTCTCTCTCTCTCTCTCTCTCTCTCTCAGCTGTATAACCCTGTGGTTTAGCGCTTCTATTTGATTATAATAATAATCTCTCTCTCTCTCTCTCTCTCTCTCTCTCTCTCTCTCTCTCTCTCTCTCTCTCTCTCTCTCTCTCTCTCTCTCACACACACACACACACATTAGCCAGACAGGTGTGGTGAATGCTCCTGACAGGTTTTTGCTTCATGTAATGTTTTAAACCTCGCTGGGAAGGGGTTGGGAGGGGGAAGGAGGCAGGGGTTAGAAGGGGCAGAGAGTTAAAAGGTAGCGAAGTTAAGAAGGTGAAAAGGAGTTTAGAGGGGAGATGAATAAAAGGGGGACTGGGGTTAAGAGTTGAAGAGGGTTGACAGAGTCTGGCTGCTTGAACGTGAAAGGGGGTATGAGAACAACACATTTGCTGGTATATTATTTACACATTTGTATATTTTTTGTGTTTCCAAATTATCATTCGTTTTTCTTATGTAAGATAATTTACGGCACCTTTTGAAACTTTTCGGTTATCATGTTTTTTTTATTAGATATCTTCCAAGAGAGAGAGAGAGAGAGAGAGAGAGAGAGAGAGAGAGAGAATTATATTATAAAACTACAAAAAAAAGAAAGGTGAACAAAGAAAGAGTGCAGTGTGGGGTGAAGCACACCATTTGTCATGTTGAGAGGGGAAACTCTCTCCTGGGTTCCCATGGAGGAGAGTGAGAGAGAGAGAGAGAGGAAAAGTTGAGAGAGAATGAGTCACATGCTATCTGTATATAACAATTCTTTGCATTCTAGAGTGAGGTTACTTTATCTGCCTAAGGAAACTTAACTCTTACCTTACCCTACTCTTACCCTCTTGTCCTGTTTCCTGACGAACCTAACTTTACCTAACCTAACTTAATCTAACATAAACTAACCTAACTTAACCTAACCTAAACTAACCTAACCTAACTTAACCTAACCTAAACTAATCTAACCTAACTTAACCTAACCTAATCTTACCTTATAGTATTAGGTAGGCAAGAAAGAAGTGTTTGTTGTGGACCGTGTTCCAGCAGACATCGTATGTGTTGTTCCAGCAGACATCGTATGTGTTGTTCCAGCAGACATCGTATGTGTTGTTCCAGCAAACATGGTATGTGTTGTTCCAGCAGACATCGTATGTGTTGTTCCAGCAGACATCGTATGTGTTGTTCCAGCAAACATCGTATGTGTTGTTCCAGCAAACATCGTATGTGTTGTTCCAGCAGACATCGTATGTGTTGTTCCAGCAAACATCGTATGTGTTGTTCCAGCAGACATTGTATGTGTTGTTCCAGCAAACATCGTATGTGTTGTTCCAGCAGACATCGTATGTGTTGTTCCAGCAGACATCGTATGTGTTGTTCTAGCAGACATCGTATGTGTTGTTCCAGCAAACATTGTATGTGTTGTTCCAGCAGACATTGTATGTGTTGTTCCAGCAAACATCGTATGTGTTGTTCCAGCAAACATCGTATGTGTTGTTCCAGCAGACATTGTATGTGTTGTTCCAGCAGACATCGTATGTGTTGTTCCAGCAGACATTGTATGTGTTGTTCCAGCAGACATCGTATGTGTTGTTCCAGCAAACATCGTATGTGTTGTTCCAGCAAACATGGTATATGTTGTTCCAGCAAACATCGTATGTGTTGTTCCAGCAAACATCGTATGTGTTGTTCCAGCAAACATCGTATGTGTTGTTCCAGCAAACATCGTATGTGTTGTTCCAGCAAACATCGTATGTGTTGTTCCAGCAAACATCGTATGTGTTGTTCCAGCAGACATTGTATGTGTTGTTCCAGCAGACATTGTATGTGAAAAATAACATAAGCATATAATGTGATCTTATTGACAGCTTTCCACGTGCTTATCGAGTCCAGACAGATCTGTCTGTCGACTCGATAAAGCACTGCGTGGAAACTTGTCAATAAGGATCACATTATACTGCTTATGTGTTTATTTTTCCATTGTGTCGGTATTTTATACCATTTATTTCCAGACATTGTATGTGTTGTTCCAGCAGACATTGTATGTGTTGTTCTAGCAAACATCGTATGTGTTGTTCCAGCAGACATTGTATGTGTTGTTCCAGCAGACATTGTATGTGTTGTTCCAGCAGACATTGTATGTGTTGTTCCAACAGACATTGTATGTGTTGTTCCAGCAAACATTGTATGTGTTGTTATAACATCGTATGTGTTGTTCCAACATCGTATGTGTTGTTCCAACATCGTATGTGTTGTTCCAGCAAAGATCGTATGTGTTGTTCCAGCAAACATCGTATGTGTTGTTCCAGCAGACATTGTATGTGTTGTTCCAGCAGACATTGTATGTGTTGTTCCAGCAGACATTGTATGTGTTGTTCCAGCAAACATTGTATGTGTTGTTCCAACATCGTATGTGTTGTTCCAACATCGTATGTGTTGTTCCAGCAAAGATCGTATGTGTTGTTCCAGCAGACATCGTATGTGTTGTTCCAGCAGACATTGTATGTGTTGTTCCAGCAGACATTGTATGTGTTGTTCCAGCAGACATTGTATGTGTTGTTCCAGCAGACATTGTATGTGTTGTTCCAGCAGACATTGTATGTGTTGTTCCAGCAAACATCGTATGTGTTGTTCCAACATCGTATGTGTTGTTCCAGCAAAGATCATGTGTTGTTCCAGCAGACATCGTATGTGTTGTTCCAGCAGACATTGTATGTGTTGTTCCAGCAGACATTGTATGTGTTGTTCCAGCAGACATTGTATGTGTTGTTCCAGCAGACATTGTATGTGTTGTTCCAGCAAACATCGTATGTGTTGTTCCAACATCGTATGTGTTGTTCCAGCAAACATCGTATGTGTTGTTCTAACAAACATCGTATGTGTTGTTCCAGCAAACATCGTATGTGTTGTTCCAACATTGTATGTGTTGTTCCAGCAAACATCGTATGTGTTGTTCCAGCAAACATCGTATGTGTTGTTCCAGCAGACATTGTATGTGTTGTTCCAGCAGACATTGTATGTGTTGTTCCAGCAAACATCGTATGTGTTGTTCCAACATCGTATGTGTTGTTCCAGCAAACATCGTATGTGTTGTTCCAACATCGTATGTGTTGTTCCAGCAAACATCGTATGTGTTGTTCCAGCAAACATCGTATGTGTTGTTCCAGCAGACATCGTATGTGTTGTTCCAGCAAACATCGTATGTGTTGTTCCAGCAGACATCGTATGTGTTGTTCCAGCAAACATCGTATGTGTTGTTCCAACATCGTATGTGTTCCAGCAAACATCGTATGTGTTGTTCCAGCAAACATCGTATGTGTTGTTCCAGCAAACATCGTATGTGTTGTTCCAGCAAACATCGTATGTGTTGTTCCAGCAAACATCGTATGTCTTGTTCCAGCAAACATCGTATGTGTTGTTCCAGCAAACATCGTATGTGTTGTTCCAGCAAACATGGTATGTGTTGTTCCAGCAAACATCGTATGTGTTGTTCCAGCAAACATGGTATGTGTTGTTCCAGCAAACATGGTATGTGTTGTTCCAGCAAACATGGTATGTGTTGTTCCAGCAAACATCGTATGTGTTGTTCCAGCAGACATCGTATGTGTTGTTCCAGCAAACATCGTATGTGTTGTTCCAGCAAACATCGTATGTGTTGTTCCAGCAAACATGGTATGTGTTGTTCCAGAAAACATCGTATGTGTTGTTCCAGCAAACATGGTATGTTGTTGTTCCAGCAAACATGGTATGTGTTGTTCCAGCAAACATGATATGTGTTGTTCCAGCAAACATCGTATGTGTTGTTCAAGCAAACATCGTATGTGTTGTTCCAGCAAACATGGTATGTGTTGTTCAGGAACGTTTGTCTAGTTGGCTAGCGACCGCTTTTATTTTTACCCCTTAGATTATCATTATGTTAATGAGAAGAATGGAGGGAGGGGAAGAGAGGAATGGAGGGAGGGGAAGAGAAGAATAGAGGGAGGGGAAGAGAAGAATGGAGGGAGGGGAAGAGAGGAATTAGAGGAAAATAAAATAATGCCTGGAGTGGAAGACTCCTGTATTGTCAAAGTGTCTGTCGATCTGCGTCTCTTAGGACTGGATTAATTAAATTCTAACAACTTAATGGGAGATAGTGAGATATACATTCATGTGAAAGAGAGAGAGATATAGATAGGAGACCTTACTTTCTATATGGTGGTTGTGCACTAAGCGTCCAGTCCTCTATGGTTATAATTATAACCATAATGTTTAAAGGGGTGGACCGGTAAGCCAGCGGAAGGTCTCGGTCAGATGACCAAAAGCTCCAGTGGCGCTTCGTCATATAACTAAGATCCGCGTCAGGAAACACTAGTCCTGTTTCCTGATAACCCCTGTCTAACCTAACCCTCCAGCTTTAGCTGAAAGCTTCGGGTTGCAAAAGCTTTTAGCAGTGACCCCGTGTCTAGCATTGACACAAGTTAGCTGGGTCTGCATCTTGTGTAGTTGGTGATGGTTAGTTGTGTGTAAATATAAGTATACTCGTGTGTATTAGTTAAGTTAACCTAGACCAACCTAACCTTGAATAACCTAAGCTAGTCGAGTCTAGAATAACCTAACTTAATTAAGGATTACCTAACCTAACCTATCATATTTCCTAACTTAAAATAACCTAGCCTAACGAATCTTAGTTTGACCTAGAATAACTTAATCTAATATATTCAACCCTACTTTAACCTAGAATAACCTATTCTAACCTAACCACATTGCCAGTGTTGAGAGGCTTTAAATATCATTTGAGGTAAAGGTATGTTAATGAGGCTCTATCTCGCCTCATTAATATTCCTGTACTTGTACACTTTGTGAGGTAATTAATTATGAGCTCAGGATGGTGATTACTTTGTCATATTATAGTGAATAGTGAGTGAACACTGGGTGAACACTGAGTGAACACTGGGTGAACACTGGGTGAAGACTGAGTGAAGCCTGAGTGAGCACTGGGTGAACACTGAGTGAACACTGGGTGAACACTGAGTGAACATTGGGTGAACACTGGGTGAACACTGAGTGAACACTGGGTGAACACTGAGTGAAGCCTGAGTGAGCACTAAGTGAACAGTGAGTGAAGCCTGAGTGAGCACTGAGTGAACACTGGGTGAACAGTGAGTGAAGCCTGAGTGAGCACTGAGTGAACAGTGAGTGAAGCCTGAGTGAACACTGGGTGAACAGTGAGTGAAGCCTGACTTAACACTGAGTGAATACTGGATGAATACTGAGTGAACACTAAGTGAATACTGAGTGAACACCAATTGAATACTAAGTGAACACTAAGTGAATACTGAGTGAACACTAAGTGAATACTGAGTGAACACTAAGTGAATACTGAGTGAACACTAAGTGAACACTAAGTGAACACTGAGTGAACACTATGAACACTGATGAACACTATGAACACTGAGTGAACACTAAGTGAACACTGAGTGAACACTAAGTGAACACTGAGTGAACACTAAGTGAACACTGAGTGAACACTAAGGGAACACTGAGTGAACACTAAGTGAACACTGAGTGAACACTAAGTGAACACTGAGTGAATGTGAAACACTGCGTCACACACGAGACAGCAGCAACAATATTATAACAGTTATTGACTCTTCCTAAGAACATAAAACTCCTAAATTAATGGAACATTATGGAGAGAAACTGCAGGTTCTCCTGACGAACAAAACACCACAGCGAGGTATGATAAATGAAAGGTGAAGAAAGGCTTGATGGTAAGAGATAAATAAATGGGCAATGATACACATAAACAGACAGGTAAGTATGTAAATAGAGGCAAACACTGGTGTAGAATTTTAAGAAAAGGTGTTCGGGTGGACCAATAAATTTGGGGGGACAAGATGGCGGAGTATTGAGCGTGTGTCTATCTGACCCTCCCCCCTTATGTCCCCCTCACCCCTAACCCTGACCCCCAGGTCACCGTTTGGCCACTCCAGGGCTAGTGTATGTTTGTGCGTGTGTGTATATAAGTTTGTGTGTGTGTGTATTTATGTTCGTATGTGTGTGTGTGTTTGTGTGTGTGTGTATGTCTGTCTGTGCAGCCGGGAATTCTCTCGTAAAACTGGAATATAAAAAAGTCGACCAATGTACTCTGCCTGCAACAATATCTGGGTGTGAATGTAAGTGTGTTTCCTTACAGTGCCCATGGTGCCGCTGCTTTTCACTGGCATTATTTAACACTTCCTCCCATACCTCTCCCTCCAGTAAGTTGTTATGGTTGTGTGTAGTTTTAGGACCTGGTGCTCCAGTATAATTCTAGTGTATATTATCAGCTGTGTCTCTTCTTTGTTGCAGAGAGTAAATTGCAAGTACTGTGAATCATTCTCAGTAGTTTCAGTGTTTTACTGACTCTGTGAGCACAGACTAATCTAAACATAGAGCAAAAAGTTATTTAAATAGTACTATCATTGACTTTCTCTCATTCATTTTTTAAAGTTCTCATTATCAACCTTGTCGTCGTTTTTTCTGGTGTTTGTTGCATTTGTCTGACAGGTCGTCCAACATTATTATTGTACCCAGGTCTTATACATGTTAGTTTCGTTCTTTGAGACGGTCCTCTTCTGTCACGTTTACAAGTCCTAATTCTTTCCGTATCTAAGCAGTTAGAATTCTTCACCATTAATAAACATCAGATTAATCTTGGTTTCACACTGGAAGACTTTGTTGACGTCTGAGTGTAACTATTCCGTGTGTTATACGGAGGTGGGTGATTGGCAAGTTTTTCTCTGTGGTAAGAAGCAGCTCCATTACTTCAATAAGATTTTTTGGAAGTTTGTAGATGGTGGTAGACATTACTGGTCAGAGGCGGTGTGAATATTCATAGCAACAGCTGCTTGTGTCTGTGTCGCTCTTTCTTCTTCAAAGCTTCTAATTTACATAAGAAAATGAATGCATTCCGTGTGCGTTTATGCTTGTGAATTGAGTGTGTTTTCTGTGTGTGTGTGTACTCCGTGTACTCACCCACCTGTTCTCTCCTTTACCTCCTCTCGCCCTCTTTCACATCTCTGACTTTCCCCTCTCACCTTAATCTCCCTTCACCCTTCTCCCTCACCCCTCCCACAAACGACCCTCTCAAAAGATGACGAAGAGGAAATACGAACTGCCAATTAAGGATCACGGAACAAGGCAACAATTGTCCCTAGTCACGAGCTTTTGTTGTTACCTTTATTATTGTTTGTTTGTCCGTCTCTCTGTTTATCTTCCCGTCTCTCTGTTTGTCTGCCCGTCTCTGTTTGTCTGCCTGTCTCTGTTTATCTGCCCGTCTCTCTGTCTGCCCGTCTCTGTTTCTCTGCTCGTCTCTCTGTCTGCCTGTCTCTGTTTCTCTGCTCGTCTCTCTGTTTATATGCCTGTCTCCCCGTCGCTCTGTTTATCTACCTGTCAGCCTGCCCGTCGCTGTCCGTCTCTTTGCCCGTCTCTCTGTTTATCTTCGCGTGTCTCCGTCTGCTGTCTCTGCGTCTGTTTATCAGCCTGCTTGACTGTGTGTATGCCTCCTGCTTGTCTGTGTGTATGCCTCCTGCTTGTCTGTGTGTATGCCTCCTGCTTGTCTGTGTGTATGCCTCCTGCTTGTCTGTGTGTATGCCTCCTGCTTGTCTGTGTGTATGCCTCCTGCTTGTCTGTGTGTATGCCTCCTGCTTGTCTGTGTATGCCTCCTGCTTGTCTGTGTATGCGTCCTGCTTGTCTGTGTGTATGCTCCTGCTTGTCGTGTGTATGCCTCCTGCTTGTCTGTGTGTATGCCTCCTGCTTGTCTGTGTGTATGCCTCCTGCTTGTCTGTGTGTATGCCTCCTGCTTGTCTGTGTGTATGCGTCCTGCTTGACTGATAGTGTCTGTGTAGTCATCCCGTCTCCAGCTTCGACATAATGCGTTGTGATATCAACGCTCTAAGGACTGTCAGCACAGGTGCGAGGACAGTCAGCACAGGTGTGAGGACAGTCAGCACAGGTGCGAGGACAGTCAGTATAGGTGCGAGGACAGTCAGCACAGGTGTGAGGACAGTCAGCACAGGTGCGAGGACAGTCAGTATAAGTGCGAGGACAGTCAGCACAGGTGTGAGGACAGTCAGCACAGGTGTGAGGACAGTCAGCACAGGTGCGAGGACAGTCAGCACAGGTGTGAGGACAGTCAGCACAGGTGTGAGGACAGTCAGCACAGGTGTGAGGACAGTCAGCACAGGTGCGAGGACAGTCAGTACAGGTGTGAGGACAGTCAGCACAGGTGTGAGGACAGTCAGCACAGGTGCGAGGACAGTCAGTATAGGTGCGAGGACAGTCAGCACAGGTGTGAGGACAGTCAGCACAGGTGCGAGGACAGTCAGCACAGGTGCGAGGACAGTCAGCACAGGTGCGAGGACAGTCAGTATAGGTGCGAGGACAGTCAGCACAGGTGTGAGGACAGTCAGCACAGGTGCGAGGACAGTCAGTATAGGTGCGAGGACAGTCAGCACAGGTGCGAGGACAGTCAGTATAGGTGCGAGGACAGTCAGCACAGGTGTGAGGACAGTCAGTACAGGTGCGAGGACAGTCAGCACAGGTGCGAGGACAGTCAGTATAGGTGCGAGGACAGTCAGCACAGGTGTGAGGACAGTCAGTATAGGTGCGAGGACAGTCAGCACAGGTGTGAGGACAGTCAGTATAGGTGCGAGGACAGTCAGCACAGGTGCGAGGACAGTCAGCACAGGTGCGAGGACAGTCAGCACAGGTGTGAGGACAGTCAGTACAGGTGTGAGGACAGTCAGCACATGTGTGAGGACAGTCAGTATAGGTGCGAGGACAGTCAGCACAGGTGCGAGGACAGTCAGCACAGGTGCGAGGACAGTCAGCACAGGTGCGAGGACAGTCAGCACAGGTGTGAGGACAGTCAGCACAGGTGCGAGGACAGTCAGCACAGGTGCGAGGACAGTCAGCACAGGCGTGACAACATGTTCCTCCTGACAACACTTGCTAATCAAACGTGAACACATTAATTACTCAACAGTAGATCTAGAAAGTTATCATATATTTATCCATGTTTGTTCATTGCTTGCAATACTGTGGTCTCAGTGCCCCACACTCACTTCTGCTCTGACTGTGTTAAAACAGTCATATATTTTGTGCCACTGCTGGACTTAGTTCCAGCACTATCTTGTGGACTAAGTATTTATACGTCAGCGAGGACACTGGCTGTTTGGAGACAGTCCACCGGTAGAGATGACTCGATAATGACACGATTGTGAACAACTCCCTGAGCAGAGGACTCGAATCCATGGCAAGCCAGTCCTAAAACTAGCATTCCAGTACGTTATCTACCGGACCATGTTGCCCTGATAAGATTCATCCAGCTCGACGTATTTATGGAAAAATAAACACATAATCAGTATAATGTGATCCTTTATTGACAACGTTTCGCCCACGCAGTGGGCTTTATCGAGTCACAGACAGATCTACCTGGAAAATGAGGAAAATGGAGATATATATAGGGTACAGTCAGGTGGAGAATGCTGGGTCAGGTGGAGAAAGCTGCATGTGACAGTATTAAAAGTAGTGTGATAGTTAAAAACATTGTGTGACTTAAAGGACCTGCAGTGTACCATTCTTGAGTTCTAGGTGGGATAGCGTTGAAGAAGTTTCTTGACAATAGGTTCAGCTATGTTGTAGAAGCCGTTGTTCTGGTTATACTGCATTATACTGCTTATGTGTTTATTTTTCCATTGTGTCGGTATTTTATACCATTTATTTCCATCGACGTATTTATATATACCATAGGCAAGTTAGAACGAGAACCATTGTTACCACAATGCAGGTCCAGTGGATAACACACTGCTCTGCTAGTGCTATGACTGGCTGGCTACGAGGTCGAGTCCTCCCTGTGGTTTGTAACTCTGCTGTTTGTGTAACCATTGTGCAGTTATTCAGCTGTGTACTGTATGGACATAATACATTAGGCTAGAGGAAGCTGAAAATTACAGTATACTATATGCAGAAATGAGACTTAGCATCCCAGAGTATTTCAGGTCGACGTTGGACTTAGCCTACAACTGTGTAAGTGTTGGTGTCAGTGTGTCGACTCAGTATGTTTGTACCATGAACGACCTTCAATTGTGTGTGTAACTGTTGGTGTCATTGTGTCGACTGTCAGTATGTTTGTACCATGAACGAGACCTAAGGATATTGAGTGTGGATTTAGACACAATATTGTCTGTGTACTGAGAATAATATACGACATAGCCTCATGTTCCCTAGTACTTCATCACGTTATTGATTGTTATTAGACCAGAGAGGAACTTACCCTATGACTGCATTTACACTATGTCAAGCTAGGTACTGGGTGAAGAGTTTAAATATTAAAGAAATTTTTTACTATGGAAATGACCTTCATAAATTTCTGTATAAATGGATTGTACAGTGAAATCATTGGTAATTATGTTTACCCTGACATAAATGAGCTACAACATTCACTTATTTTAACTTAAATTTTAATGTTGACTATAACATGATTTTACTTTTAGGAGTTGAAAGTTCCTATATACTTATAACACCTTGTTAAGTGCCAGGAACAAGCTTGTGTTATTCTAGTGGTGGTTGCTGACTTGTTGATAGAGGCGACCTTAACAACCACCACCTTCACCACAAGAACCTCTAACACCACCACAGCAACCACAAGCACTACCATCAGTACTGCTAACACCCCCTCCCCTTCCTCCACCACAATCACAATCACCACCAACAAAAATCATCAATTCACAAATATATATATATATATTGCTGGACAAATTCTTGAATATTTTATATAATCGATGAAATTGTCTGGTATATTGTGTAATATTTAAGAGCAAGTGAACAAGTCTCACCTTGATCGACCCACAACACCCAACACCGCTCCCTCCCTCCTCACTTATATATACAACTATTCACAAATAGGGAGACTACTACACAACCAGAAAGACTACTAAACTACTGCACACTACTAGGGAAACTATTTATGTGTTACACACAACTAGCGTGACTACTAAACTATATATATATATATATATATATATATATATATATATATATATATATATATATATATATATATATATATATATATATATATATATACACAAAACAGCCACGGGGGTGGAAATCTTTAGCTCAAGTACTTTCACACTTCTCAGTGCGTCATCAGGAGCTATGCAACGTTGCTAGGCAACAACTGAAGGAGTGAGGGGAAGTTTTCTCAGAGTAGCGCAGTGCGGGTTTGTCACCTAGCCGCAGCCTCTGTCCGAGAGCGGCTGCGGCATATATATTTATATATACATAAATATACAAAGAAAGGTAAGAAGAAGATCCATACAGATATACAGAAAAACACTCGAACTCTTATGAAAAAGAAGAAATACCTTCACGCATACTTAGGTAAAGTGATGCACATGCAGTCGTGCACACAGTAATATACACAAATATAGAGGACACACGCATGCACACACGCTCGCAAAATACTCATTCTTCCTGGAAGCTTGCTGTCGGTGTATACCTGACGTATTTATACACTTCAAACTGGCTCTACACAAAGGAATTCTCAGAATACACTCACTCAAGACGAGCGACAAAACTATTTTCTGCACACGGGGAAGAGAAGAAAAGACTGTAGAAGAGGAAGGAGAGTGAGGAAGTGCAGGAGGAGAGAGAGAGAGAGAGAGAGAGAGAGGAAAAACGGGAGAAAATTATGACAATTTAAGTGAGGCAAACTTCATTCACAGTTTCAAGTGAAGGAACGATATGGCCCTGAATGCTGGGAACGTATAATACACACACACACACACACTATAATATGCTGGAAAGTCACTACAAATTTACTGACCGTTTTCTTTCTATTTCCTGGTCTCGTTTTCAATTTCTTTGACCCACCTCGCCCACTCACCTGAAAACAGAGAACAGTATAATAAACAACGTGTACAAGGAGTTCACTCTACGCTAACAAGTGTCTTACACTTTAAACTACAGTCAACTTACACTAACAAGTATCTTACACTTTAAACTACAGCAACTTAACTAACAAGTATCTACTAACTAAGACAACTTAACTAACAGGTCTTACACTTTAAACTACAATCAACTTACACTAACAAGTATCTTACACTTTAAACTACAGACAACTTATACTAACAAGTGTCTTACACTTTAAACTACAATCAACTTACACTAACAAGTATCTTACACTTTAAACTACAGACAACTTATACTAACAAGTATCTTACACTTTAAACTACAGTCAACTTACACTAACAAGTATCTTACACTTTAAACTACAGACAACTTATACTAACAAGTATCTTACACTTTAAACTACAATCAACTTACACTAACAAGTATCTTACACTTTAAACTACAGAACTCTTATACTAACAAGTATCTTACACTTTAAACTACAGATCAACTTAACTAACAAGTATCTTACATTTAAACTACAATCAACTTACCTCAAGTATCTGAACCCAGAACCAAAACTTATACTAACAAGTATCTCACTTAACTACTAATCAATTAACTAACAGTAACTACTTTTAAACTACAGCAACTATAACAGATCTACTTACTTGACTTAACTAACAAGTATTCAATAAACTACAGTAACTTTCTAATTGAACCAGGAACGCTACTTGTTCGTAAGTTGAAGCCCCAGGAACGCTACTTCGTAAGTTGAAGCCCCAGTAACGCTACTTCTTCGTAAGTTGAAGCCCCAGTAATGCTACTTCTTTGTAAGTTGAAGCCCCAGGAACGCTACTTCTTCGTAAGTTGAAGCCCCAGGAACGCTACTTCTTCGTAAGTTGAAGCCCCAGGAACGCTACTTCTTTGTAAGTTGAAGCCCCAGTAACGCTACTTCTTCGTAAGTTGAAGCCCCAGTAACGCTACTTCTTCGTAAGTTGAAGCCCCAGGAACGCTACTTCTTCGTAAGTTGAAGCCCCAGGAACGCTACTTCTTCGTAAGTTGAAGCCCCAGGAACGCTACTTCTTCGTAAGTTGAAGCCCCAGTAACGCTACTTCTTCGTAAGTTGAAGCCCCAGGAACACTACTTCGTAAGTTGAAGCCCCAGGAACGCTACTTCTTCGTAAGTTGAAGCCCCAGGAACGCTACTTCGTAAGTTGAAGCCCCAGTAACGCTACTTTTCGTAAGTTGAAGCCCCAGGAACGCTACTTGTTCGTAAGTTAAAGCCCCAGAAGCTACTTGTTCGTAAGTTGAAGCCCCAGGAACGCTCTTCTTCGTAAGTTAAGCCCCAGGAACGCTACTTGTTCGTAAGTTGAAGCACCAGGAATGCTACTTGTTCGTAAGTTGAAGCCCCAGGAACGCTACTTGTTCGTAAGTTGAAGCCCCAGGAACGCTACTTGTTCGTAAGTTGAAGCACCAGGAATGCTACTTGTTCGTAAGTTGAAGCACCAGGAACGCTACTTCTTCGTAAGTTGAAGCCCCAGGAATGCTACTTCTTCGTAAGTTGAAGCCCCAGGAACACTACTTGTTCGTAAGTTGAAGCACCAGGAATGCTACTTGTTCGTAAGTTGAAGCCCCAGGAACGCTACTTCTTCGTAAGTTGAAGCCCCAGGAACACTACTACTTCGTAAGTTGAAGCCCCAGGAACACTACTTCTTCGTAAGTTGAAGCCCCAGGAACACTTCTTCGTAAGTTGAAGCCCCAGGAACGCTACTTGTTCGTAAGTTGAAGCCCCAGGAACGCTACTTCTTCATAACATGGAGTCCTCCAATACACATTATTTCTGGTGTACACAAAATATATTCTTATTTATGCAAGCCGGAACTAGGATATAAGTCTCCAGTTAAATTTTATGCATTGAACACTTCACAGCATGATTAATGTGACTGTCGATAACTCCGAGTCGTGTTTCAGTGTTGGGCACTGATCTTTCCTCTGTCTCCCTCTCTCACTCTATCTCTCCTGTTTTGTGGTTCTCATTGCATGTTCTGTTCTTCTGTGTTTTTTTCTAATCTTCGGCTGTTTCCCTTTATTTCTCTCTCTGTCTCTGTCTCTCTTACGATTCCTCCTTTCCCCCTCCCCCTCTATCCCTCTTTCCCCGTTTAATTCTCGTCGTTGCTTCTTCTCTTTTTTGTAACTTTACTTCACTTGTAGCAACTCTCTCTCTCCCTCTCCTTTCTGTATTCTATTCCTTCCTTATTGACATTTTTTCTCAACCCTCTCTCTTTACTTTCTCACTTCTCTTCACCACCAGGAATTACACTTTATTATTAAACACCACCAGGAAGTACACTTTATTAGTAAACACCACCAGGAATTACACTTTATTAGTAAACACCACCAGGAAGTACACTTTATTAGTAAACACCACCAGGAAGTACACTTTATTAGTAAACACCACCAGGAAGTACACTTTATTAGTAAACACCACCAGGAAGTACACTTTATAACTATAGTATTGTACTAGTCACAGTCAAGGGATGACTACACACAGTGAACTGATAAGTAGGTAACTGCTGATGCTAGTTCCCTAGGTACACACTATGTAGGTTCTCCACTGTCCAGCAGGAATACAGTAGGTACTAGTAGAATAAGAGGTAGACACAGTAGAGTAGCATACGAGATTGTAGTTACAGCAGTGTTATTGTAGTAGAGGTACTTGTAGCATAGGCCTTCCAATAGGCTCATCTTTTCCGATGCAGTATGGCAGTTTTTTGTCCCTGTCTCGTGCCGGAATTGTACCGTAGGAATGGGATAGTATAGCCTTCTGCTATACTATCCTTGAGTCAGCTTTGTAGAGGGAAGCAGAAATATCCAGTCCTCGCCAGATTGCCTTGTGAATGGAAAGTAAAGAGTTCTGCTATCTGCCTTTTTCAAGTACTCTCTCTCTCACTCTCTCTCTCTCTCTCTCTCTCTCCCTCTCCCTCACGCCTGGCGACTCATTTACAAGGCCGCTTTTTCGCTCCGACATATTATTGGAACGCGGCCGGCAGATAAATGACTGGTAATGTAACTTGAATTACGCCGTAGATCACCAAAGTCTTTAACGCGTCGTCAAGAGGTGAAGGGAGGGGAGGGATGAAGAAGGGGGGGGGGGTAGATAGGGAGGAAGTGAGGCAGGAGGGAGAGAGCGAGAAGAGAGATGGAGGTCAAGCAGTGACCTGTTGTTCAGTGACATCACCAGGAGACACTGAAGCACTGCTGAGGAAGAGAGATGGAGGTCAAGCAGTGACACATCCTTACGTGTTCTCAGGATGAAAAATATACGGGTGCAGACCAAGAATTTATTGTGACAGCAGGTCACAAGCAGGTCCCAGGTGTCAAGCAGGTCCCAGCAGGTCCCAGCAATTACCCTTCGCTACACCGGCACTCAGTCGTTTAAATTTTTTGACATGGCAAGTGAATTGATTTAAAATGAACAAAAGCATCCAGCGTTCCTCTCCCTCACTCCACCCCGTTACCCTCTCCTTCCCTGCAGCTCTTTTTCCCCCTGACCTCCATGTCTCTCTCCCTGACCTCTCTGTCTCTCCCCTCTCCCCTAACCTTAACTGCTCCCCTTCTTTTTTTAGGGGAGGGGGGGTACCAAACTAGCGTAATGACCTGTTGTCTCTACATTACTGTACAGTAATGCAACTCAGCCAACATTCACTGGGTGTTACTTAGTACCACTGAAGTAGAGTTTGTGTTACTTAGTACCACTTTAGTAGAGTTTGTGTTACTTAGTACCACTGAAGTAGAGTTTGTGTTACTGGCTGTCTTCAAGCAGGCACTGGACAGGCACCTAAAGTCGGTACCTGACCAGCCAGGCTGTGGTTCGTACGTTGGACTGCGTGCGGCCAGCAGTAACAGCCTGGTTGATCAGGCTCTGGTCCAACATGAGGCCTGGTCACAGACCGGGCCGCAGGGGCGTTGACCCCTGGAATTCTCTCCAGGTAAACTCCAGGTAGTAGACTTTGTGTTACTTAGTACCACTGAAGTAGAGTTTGTTACTTAGTACCACTTTAGTAGTTTGTGTTACTTAGTACCACTGAAGTAGAGTTTGTGTTACTTAGTACCACTGAAGTAGAGTTTGTGTTACTTGGTATCACTGGAGTAGAGTTTGTGTTACTTAGTATCATTGGAGTAGAGTTTGTGTTACTTAGTATCATTGGAGTAGAGTTTGTGTTACTTAGTATCATTGGAGTAGAGTTTGTGTTATTTTGTATCATTGGAGTAGAGTTTGTGTTACTTAGTACCACTGAAATAGAGTTTGTGTTATTTAGTATCATTGGAGTAGAGTTTGTGTTACTTAGTACCACTGAAGTAGAGTTTGTGTTACTTAGTATCATTGGAGTAGTTTGTGTTACTTAGTATCATTGGAGTAGAGTTTGTGTTACTTAGTACCACTGAAGTAGAGTTTGTGTTACTTAGTACCACTGAAGTAGAGTTTGTGTTACTTAGTATCACTGGAGTAGAGTTTGTGTTACTTAGTATCACTGGAGTAGAGTTTGTGTTACTTAGTATCATTGGAGTAGAGTTTGTGTTATTTTGTATCATTGGAGTAGAGTTTGTGTTACTTTGTATCATTGGAGTATAGTTTGTGTTACTTAGTACCACTGAAGTATAGTTTGAGTTACTTAGTATCATTGGAGTAGAGTTTGTGTTGCTTAGTATCATTGGAGTAGAGTTTGTTACTTAGTAGCACTGAAGTAGAGTTTGTGTTACTTAGTATAATTGGAGTAGAGTTTGTGTTACTTAGTATCATTGGAGTAGAGTTTGTGTTACTTAGTATTATTGGAGTAGAGTTTGTGTTACTTAGTATCATTGGAGTAGAGTTTGTGTTACTTAGTATCATTGGAGTAGGATTTGTATTACTTAGTATCATTGGAGTAAGGTTTGTGTTACTTAGTATCATTGGAGTAGAGTTTGTGTTACTTAGTATTATTGGAGTAGAGTTTGTGTTACTTAATATCATTGGAGTAGAGTTTGTGTTACTTAGTATCATTGGAGTAAGGTTTGTGTTACTTAGTATAATTGGAGTAGGGTTTGTGTTACTTAGTATCATTGGAGTAGGGTTTGTGTTACTTAGTATCATTGGAGTAGAGTTTGTGTTACTTAGTATTATTGGAGTAGAGTTTGTGTTACTTAATATCATTGGAGTAGTTTGTGTTACTTAGTATCATTGGAGTAGGGTTTGTGTTACTTAGTATCATTTGAGTAGAGTTTGTGTTGCTTAGTATTATTGGAGTAGAGTTTGTGTTACTTAGTATCATTGGAGTAGAGTTTGTGTTACTTAGTATTATTGGAGTAGGGTTTGTGTTACTTAGTATCATTGGAGTAGGATTTGTATTACTTAGTATCATTGGAGTAAGGTTTGTGTTACTTAGTATAATTGGAGTAGGGTTTGTGTTACTTAGTATCATTGGAGTAGGGTTTGTGTTACTTAGTATCATTGAGTATGGTTTGTGTTCTTAGTATCATTGGAGTAGGTTTGTATTACTTAGTATCATTGGAGTAAGGTTTGTGTTACTTAGTATAATTGGAGTAGGGTTTGTGTTACTTAGTATCATTGGAGTAGGGTTTGTGTTACTTAGTATCATTGGAGTAGAGTTTGTGTTACTTAGTATCATTGGAGTAGGGTTTGTGTTACTTAGTATCATTGGAGTAGGGTTTGTGTTACTTAGTATCATTGGAGTAGGTTTGTGTTACTTAGTATCATTGGAGTAGGGTTTGTGTTACTTAGTATCATTGGAGTAGGGTTTGTGTTACTTAGTATAATTGGAGTAGGGTTTGTGTTACTTAGTATCATTGGAGTAGGGTTTGTGTTACTTAGTATCATTGGAGTAGTTTGTGTTACTTAGTATCATTGGAGTAGGGTTTGTTACTTAGTATCATTGGAGTAGGGTTTGTGTTACTTAGTATCATTGGAGTAGGGTTTGTGTTACTTAGTATCATTGGAGTAGGGTTTGTGTTACTTAGTATCATTGGAGTAGGGTTTGTGTTACTTAGTATCATTGGAGTAGGGTTTGTGTTACTTAGTATCATTGGAGTAGGTTTGTGTTACTTAGTATCATTGGAGTAGGGTTTGTGTTACTTAGTATCATTGGAGTAGGGTTTGTGTTACTTAGTATCATTGGAGTAGGGTTTGTGTTACTTAGTATCATTGGAGTAGAGTTTGTGTTACTTAGTATCATTGGAGTAGAGTTTGTGTTACTTAGTATCATTGGAGTAGAGTTTGTGTTACTTAGTATCATTGGAGTAGAGTTTGTGTTACTTAGTATCATTGGAGTAGAGTTTGTGTTACTTAGTATCATTGGAGTAGGGTTTGTGTTACTTAGTATCATTGGAGTAGGGTTTGTGTTACTTAGTATCATTGGAGTAGGGTTTGTGTTACTTAGTATCATTGGAGTAGGGTTTGTGTTACTTAGTATCATTGGAGTTGGGTTTGATCCATGGTGTTGACGCTTAGGTATATATGTAGTGTAAACGTCGAGAGGCCGCTGCTACAGTGACTCGGCATTCTTCACACATTATTTCTTAGATATATAACATAATTGAACTTTTCCCTCTTCCCTTGTGTTTATTACCCTCTTCTCTTCTCTACATACTTTATTTTTGTTGTTGTTCCGCTCTGCTACGATGAAGGTATCTTTATTATGATTCCATTTCTCCCATATATGAGATTGGTTACCCAGAGAGATGGTAATAGCCAAGTAACAGTGACTCCAGGTATGCTGGAACGGAACTTCTGAAGAGTGATACTTTACCTGGTATTCTGAACGCGGCCGTACAAAGACGAAACAAGAAATGCAAAGTTTGCGGCCATCTGAGAGAAATGGTAATACAATACTCTGAAAGAGATAAGATACGATTTAGCATTCAGAACGCGGCCCTCTGAAGGACAGGTTGATTTAGAATTCAGAACGCGGCGCTCCTCCCACCCTGAGCTCCAGAAATCAACTCCTTTAAATGAAGTGGACTCGAGAGGTGTTCGTGTGTGTGTATGTGTATCTATAGGTGTGTGTGTGTGTGTGTACTCACCTATATGTGGTTGCAGGGGTCGATTCACAGCTCCTGGCCCCATGAAAATATAGACCAAGGCCCCTCTCCCCCCTGCAGCAGGGAGGGGTAGGAGAAAGGGGAGGGGCATGTGCTTCCCCTGCAGCAGGTGGGTGAGGGCAACATTTAGTAAGGGGGAGTCCACGTTAAAAGCCGCTGCTGAGATTTACATATCAATCGTACTGAATTCACAGAAAATAACATGGGCGAATTTCCATTAACTGGGAGATTATTCAGTAAGCTTTGGTTCCCTTCCTCTTACTTCTGTCTCTCTTCTTCCCTCTTTTCCTTCCTCTTACTTCTGTCTCTCTTCTTCCCTCTTTTCCTTCCTCTTTCTTCTGTCTCTCTTCCCTCTTACCTCTGTTTCTCGTCTTCCTTCTTTTCCTTCTCTGCTCTCTCTCTCCCTCTCTCTTCTGTCTCACTTCAATCTTTGTCTTCCTCTTACTCTTTCTGCTTGTATTTTGCGCTATCTTCCTTTGTATTTCCTCTCTCTTATCCTTTTACTTGTATTCTCATTTGCTTTTATTGTCTATTCATCTTACTCTCTCTTCCTCTTACTTTTACTCTATTGCTCTCCTTTCATTTTACTCTTTTACTCTTACTCTCCCTTTTCCTCTCTCATCCACTTACTCTCTTCCTCTTTCTCTCTCTTCTACTGTTTCTTCCTCTTACTCTCTCTCTTATACTGTTTCTTCCTCTTACTCTCTCTCTCTTCTACTGTTTCTTCCTTTTACTCTCTCTTCTACTGTTTCTTCCTCTTACTCTCTCTTCTACTATTTCTTCCTCTTACTCTCTCTCCTACTGTTTCTTCCTCTTACTCTCTCTTCTACTGTTTCTTCCTCTTACTCTCTCTTCTACTGTTTCTTCCTCTTACTCTCTCTCCTACTGTTTCTTCATCTTACTCTCTCTTCTACTGTTTCTTCTTCTTACTCTCTCTCTCTTCTACTGTTTCTTCCTCTTACTCTCTCTCCTACTGTTTCTTCCTCTTACTCTCTCTTCTACTGTTTCTTCCTCTTACTCTCTCTCTCTCTTCTACTGTTTCTTCCTTTTACTCTCTTCTACTGTTTCTTCCTCTTACTCTCTCTTCTACTGTTTCTTCCTCTTACTCTCTCTCCTACTGTTTCTTCCTCTTACTCTCTCTTCTACTGTTTCTTCCTCTTACTCTCTCTCTCTTCTACTGTTTCTTCCTCTTACTCTCTCTCTCTTCTACTGTTTCTTCCTTTTACTCTCTCTTCTACTGTTTCTTCCTCTTACTCTCTCTCTTCTACTGTTTCTTCCTCTTACTCTCTCTCCTACTGTTTCTTCCTCTTACTCTCTCTTCTACTGTTTCTTCCTCTTACTCTCTCTTCTACTGTTTCTTCCTCTTACTCTCTCTTCTACTGTTTCTTCCTCTTACTCTCTCTTCTACTGTTTCTTCCTCTTACTCTCTCTTCTACTGTTTCTTCTCTCTTACCTTCTCTCTTCTACTGTTTCTTCCTCTTATCTCTCTCTCTTCTACTGTTTCTTCCTCTTACTTTCTCTCTCTTCTACTGTTTCTTCCTTTACTCCTCTTCTACGTTTCTTCCTCTTACTCACTCTTCTACTGTTTCTTCCTCTTACTCTCTCTCCTACTGTTTCTTCCTCTTACTCTCTCTTCTACTGTTTCTTCCTCTTACTCTCTCTCTCTTCTACTGTTTCTTCCTCTTACTCTCTCTTCTACTGTTTCTTCCTCTTACTCTCTTCTACTGTTTCTTCCTCTTACTCTCTCTCTCTTCTACTGTTTCTTCCTCTTACTCTCTCTTCTACTGTTTCTTCCTCTTACTCTCTCTCTTCTACTGTTTCTTCCTCTTACTCTCTCTTCTACTGTTTCTTCCTCTTACTCTCTCTCTTCTGCTGTTTCTTCCTCTTACTCTCTTCTACTGTTCCTCTTACTCTCTCCCTCTTCTACTGTTTCTTCCTCTTACTCTCTCTCTCTCTCTCTACTGTTTCTTCCTCATACTCTCTCTCTGTTTCTTCTCTTACTTTTCACTGTTCTCTTACTCTCTCTTTCTTCTACTGTTTCTTCCTCTTCTCTCTTCTACTGTTCTCTTCCTCTTACTCTCTTCTACTGTTTCTTCCTCTTACTCTCTCTTTCTTCTACTGTTTCTTCCTCTTTCTCTCTCTTCTACTGTTTCTTCCTCATTCTCTCTCTTCTACTGTTTCTTCCTCTTACTCTCTCTTTCTTCTACTGTTTCTTCCTCTTACTCTCTCTCTCTACTGTTTCTTCCTCATTCTCTCTCTTCTACTGTTTCTTCCTCTTACTCTCTCTTTCTTCTACTGTTTCTTCCTCTTACTCTCTCTCTCTACTGTTTCTTCCTCATTCTCTCTCTTCTACTGTTTCTTCCTCTTACTCTCTCTTTCTTCTACTGTTTCTTCCTCTTCCTTCTACTGTTTTTTCCCTCATTTCTCTCTACTGTTTCTTCCTCTTACTCTCTCTTTCTTCTACTGTTTCTTCCTCATTCTCTCTCTTCTACTGTTCTTTCTTCCTCTTCACTGTTTCTTCCTTTCTTCTTACTGTTTCTTCCTCTTACTCTCTTCTTCTCTGTTTCTTCCTTCTCTTTACTGTTTCTTCCTCTTTCTCTCTCTTCTACTGTTTCTTTCCTCTTACTCTCTCTTCTACTGTTTCTTCCTCTTACTCTCTCTCTCTTACTCTAGTTTTAACTCTGCCTGCTTGTTCTGCAAGGTTCATTATTCTGAATTTCCAAGACTACTTATGCATAGGTATTATGCTGAGAGAGAGAGAGAGAACACATACTCACCTATGTGTATGTACCTAGACATGGCTTCATGGGTCGAATCATAGTTCCAGACCAAGTCTCTAAACCACTACTCGACTCCCTCTTTTCTTTTATAACCCTGCGCGTGTCGGGGTTGATCTTGAGTAGTCACTTTTCTGAGCACAAGTTTAGCCTGTCCTTGTCCTCCCATGTTCTGATCCGTCTCATCCCTTGTCCTCCCATGTTCTGATCCGTCTCATCCCTTGTCCTCCCATGTTCTGATCCGTCTCATCCCTTGTCCTCCCATTTCTGATCCGTCTCATCCGTTTAAATACCATCATCAAGAAGGGACACACAGGACTCGATCCTCCCTGAAACACCATTAACTTAAATTCGGAACAGCAGAAGCGTAGGTAATGATCCTTGGGGAACCCCACTCGATACTCTCTCCCACTGTGACACCCCCACCCTCTCTTTAAAGTACTGTCTGGTCACTTCCCTCACTGTATGCTCCATTTAGAATACTCTCTGGTCACTATCACTGTCACTTCCCTCACTGCTGTTGACTGGTGTCTTTAAGGTTCTCTCTGATCACTATAGCACTTCTCTTTGACTTATGCTTATTTTTCATGTTCCTGGAATATTATCTAGTGGGGAGTACTGTTCCTGGAGCATTATCTAATGGAAGTATCTTTTCTGGAATATTATCTAGTGGGAGTATCATTCCTAAAATATTATTTAGTTGGGAGTACTGTTCCTGGAGCATTATCTAATGGAAGTATCTTTTCTGGAATATTATCTAGTGGGAGTATCATTCCTAAAATATTATTTAGTTGGGAGTACTGTTCCTGGAGCATTATCTAGTGGGAGTATCTTTTCTGGAATATTATCTAGTGGGAGTATCATTCCTAAAATATTATTTAGTTGGGAGTACTGTTTCTGGAATATTATCTAGTGGGAATATCATTCCTAGAATATTATCTAGTGAGAGTATCATTCCTGGAATGATATCTAGTGGGAATATCATTCCTAGAATATTATCTAGTGGGAGTATCATTCCTGGAATGATATCTAGTGGGAATATCATTCCTAGAATATTATCTAGTGGGAGTATCATTCTTAGAATATTATCTAGTGGGAGTATCATTCCTAGAATATTATCTAGTGGAAGTACTGTTTCTGGAATATGACCTAATGGGAGTACTGTTCTTCAAGTGTTATCTAATGAAACTACTCAGAGAACAATTTATTCTAATCCCTCATAAAAAGAGTACATTCCAGGCAGCTCAGCGCTTCCACTTTTATCTGTAAGTCTGTCGTAAAAACTGCAGAAAGTGCTGGAGGCAGGATTTCCTGTCCCTGAATCCTAGTTGCATTTCTCTGCAAATCCACCTCTCTCTCTCTAGACGTTGCACGAGACGTGTACTTGGCAATCTTCTCCACAACTTTAATTATCATAATGTCAGTGATAACAGGGACCTCCTGTCTCTTCTCTCCTGTAAACATGGATACGTTGTCAGGTCTCTTTTTTTTATATAAGATTTCTGGCAGCTGGACCGTCTTCAGTGACCTGTTGAGCTTTCTCGTTATAGGAATTTTTCTTCCTTCCAAATGGTAGAGTGTCAGTGATGTGGCTGGAACAATTTACAAATATTAGAATGTCGGTAATGTGACTGGAACAATTTACAAATATATGGACAGTAACGTGGCTGGAACAATATACAATTATAGGGACAGTAACGTGGCTGGAACAATATACAATTATAGGGACAGTAACGTGGCTGGAACAATATACAAATATAGGGACAGTAACGTGGCTGGAACAATATACAAATATAGGGACAGTAACGTGGCTGGAACAATATACAAATATAGGGACAGTAACGTGGCTGGAACAATATACAAATATAGGGACAGTAACGTGGCTGGAACAATATACAAATATAGGGACAGTAACGTGGCTGGAACAATATACAAATATAGGGACAGTAACGTGGCTGGAACAATATACAAATATAGGGACAGTAACGTGGCTGGAACAATATACAATTATAGGGACAGTAACGTGGCTGGAACAATATACAAATATAGGGACAGTAACGTGGCTGGAACAATATACAAATATAGGACAGTAACGTGGCTGGAACAATATACAAATATAGGGACAGTAACGTGGCTGGAACAATATACAAATATAGGGACAGTAACGTGGCTGGAACAATATACAAATATAGGGACAGTAACGTGGCTGGAACAATATACAAATATAGGGACAGTAACGTGGCTGGAACAATATACAAATATAGGGACAGTAACGTGGCTGGAACAATATACAAATATAGGGACAGTAACGTGGCTGGAACAATATACAAATATAGAGACAGTAACGTGGCTAGAACAATATACAAATATAGGGACAGTAACGTGGCTAGAACAATATACAAATATAGGGACAGTAACGTGGCTGGAACAATATACAAATATAGGGACAGTAACGTGGCTGGAACAATATACAAATATAGGGACAGTAACGTGGCTGGAACAATATACAAATATAGGGACAGTAACGTGGCTAGAACAATATACAAATATAGGGACAGTAACGTGGCTGGAACAATATACAAATATAGGGACAGTAACGTGGCTGGAACAATATACAAATAGCTCAGAATTTGTAAGGAAACTTCATACGACGCTTTTTTCCCTCTTCCTTCAGTTGTCATGGCAACATTACGTCACGTAGTCTTGTTTGTGTTGTGTAGTAGTCTTGTTTGTGTTGTGTGGTAGTCTTGTTTGTGTTGTGTGGTAGTCTTGTTTGTGTTGTGTGGTAGTCTTGTTTGTGTTGTGTGGTAGTCTTGCTTGTGTTGTGTAGGTATTCTTGTTTGTGTTGTGCGGTAGTCTTGTTTGTGTTGTGTAGGTATTCTTGTTTGTGTTGTGCGGTAGTCTTGTTTGTGTTGTGTAGGTATTCTTGTTTGTGTTGTGCGGTAGTCTTGTTTGTGTTGTGTAGGTATTCTTGTTTGTGTTGTGCGGTAGTCTTGTTTGTGTTGTGTAGGTATTCTTGTTTGTGTTGTGCGGTAGTCTTGTTTGTGTTGTGTGGTAGTCTTGTTTGTGTTGTGTAGGTATTCTTGTTTGTGTTGTGCGGTAGTCTTGTTTGTGTTGTGTAGGTATTCTTGTTTGTGTTGTGCGGTAGTCTTGTTTGTGTTGTGTAGGTATTCTTGTTTGTGTTGTGTGATAATCTTGCTTGTGTTGTGTGGTAGCCTTGTTTGTGTTGTGCAGGTATTCTTGTTTGTGTTGTGTGGTAGTCTTGCTTGTGTTGTGTAGGTATTCTTGTTTGTGTTGTGCGGTAGTCTTGCTTGTGTTGTGTAGGTATTCTTGTTTGTGTTGTGTGGTAGTCTTGCTTGTGTTGTGTGGTATTCTTGTTTGTGTTGTGTGGTAGTCTTGTTTGTGTTGTGTGGTAGTCTTGTTTGTGTTGTGTAGGTAGTGTCTTGTTTGTGTTGTGTGTGTAGTCTTGCTTGTGTTGTGTAGATATCTTGTTTGTGTTGTGTGGTAGTCTTGCTTGTGTTGTGTAGGTATTCTTTTTTGTGTTGTGCGGTAGTCTTGCTTGTGTTGTTTAGGTATTCTTGTTTGTGTTGTGTGGTAGTCTAGTTTGTGTTGTGTGGTAGTCTTATTTGTGTTGTGTGGTAGTCTTGTTTGTGTTGTGTAGTAGTCTTCCTTGTGTTGTGTAGTAGTCTTGCTTGTGTTGTGTGGTAGCCTTGTTTGTGTTGTGTAGGTATTCTTGTTTGTGTTGTGTTGTAGTCTTGCTTGTGTTGTGTAGGTATTCTTGTTTGTGTTGTGTGGTAGTCTTGCTTGTGTTGTGTAGGTATTCTTGTTTGTGTTGTGTGGTAGTCTTGCTTGTGTTGTGTAGGTATTGTTGTTTGTGTTGTGTGGTAGTTTTGTTTGTGTTGTGTAGGTATTCTTGTTTGTGTTGTGTGGTTGTCTTGCTTGTGTTGTGTAGGTATTCTTGTTTGTATTGTGTGGTAGTCTTGCTTGTGTTGTGTAGATATTCTTGTTTGTGTTGTGTGTAATCTTGTTTGTGTTGTGTGGTAGTCTTGTTTGTGTTGCTTAGTAGTTTTGCTTGTGTTGCGTGGTAGTCTTGCTTGTGTTGAGTGGTAGTCTTGTTTGTGTTGTGTGTATCTTGTTTGTGTTGTGTGGTAGTCTTGTTTGTGTTGCTTAGTAGTTTTGCTTGTGTTGCGTGGTAGTCTTGCTTGTGTTGCGTGGTAGTCTTGCTTGTGTTGCGTGGTAGTCTTGCTTGTGTTGTGTGGTAGTCTTGCTTGTGTTGCGTGGTAGTCTTGCTTGTGTTGCGTGGTAGTATTGCTTGTGTTGCGTGGTAGTCTTGCTTGTGTTGCGTGGTAGTCTTGCTTGTGTTGCGTGGTAGTCTTGCTTGTGTTGCGTGCAACTCCTGCAGAAGTTTCTCCACTCCATCGTTCATTTTGTTGATTGTTTTTTTTTCGTAAGTGTTGGAGAGGGTGGTTTGCCTGGCCACAGGTGTCTCTCACTACTGCACTCTGAGAGCTTCCTTCAATCTTCTCCTGCGTTCATCTCACACTTCTTCGTCATTTTCCTCGTATTCTTGGGTTTTTTTCCTCTCTCTCAGTTTTTTCTTTTGGTCTTATATAGTAATTCTTCTACATTCTTAGCTATGACGGGGTTTCGTTGTCGCTTCGATGCTATAATCTTTTCAGACTGTGTCTTCGTTCTCGGCTCGTCTACTTGTTTCTTTGTTCGTTGTTGTTTTCTTGACTGTTTCTTTCACGGCGCTGATATCTCTTTCTCTCTTTGTGTCTATCACGTCTAACATCCAATATTTTGTTTACACTTTTTCGTATGTGGTATCCCTCAGGAAGAATACAGTTAGATATCTCGTGCTGTACTTTTCTCTCTGTAATCGCTACCGTCTTTGTTTGTAATTCTCGTATTTTTTTTTCTTTTATTTCTGCTTGCTTGTTTGTAAGTCTGAGTTTTTAGTCCAGTCATTATGTCTTCTGTCCCTCATGTTTGTTATACACCTTGCATTCTGATGTACTGTGTGTGTGTGTCTGTCTGCATGTGTCCGTGTGTGTGTGTGTGTGTGTGTACTTACTTATTTGTACTCACCTATTTGTGGTTGCAGGGGTCGATTCACAGCTGGCCTCGCTTCTTCGTTGGTCGCTACTAGGTCCACTCTTTCCCTCGCTCCATGAGCTTTATCGTATCTCTCCTCTGTTAGTTACCATTTTGTCCTAGGCACATGTCGATTTGACATTAGGCCTGTTGTATATGCGTGCATGTATGTGTGCGTGTTTGTTGTGTGTGTGTGTGTGTGTGTGTGTGTGTGTGTACGTGCCCGCTCTCTCTCATGTATATTTGTACTCGTGATTTGCATATGTATTCACCGGAGCCACCATACGTAGTGGCTTGGACAGGGAGGACACCTCTGGTAGAGCCTCCCAAGCCCTCCAAGCCTCGCCAAGCCCCCAAGCCTCCCCAAGCCCCCCCCCCAGCCTCCCCAAGCTTCTCCACTTCTTCTGATTAGATTTACCAGTTGAATTTTAAAGTTGAGTATTGTTCTTGCTTGAACGAGGACTCCTGCTGGCCCAGACTCGCTTTTTACCTCACAGAGAAGAACTTGCAGAAGTCATATGTGCAACGTGACTCGTCTTGTGCAATCTTATTGTGTGTATTTTCAAGAAATCCTCGTGATTTTAAGTTTTATTTCCTGTTCATCGTCTTAAAAGTTTCTGTGAGAGCTGTTGTTCTGTCATTGTTTGACATTCTTGGTATTCAAGGTCAGTTTGACTTAGATTTTTGTCACCTTGTGTTAAGGCTCACCTAATGTCTTTCTCAAGGTGATGGCCTGCTTGTATATACCAGACCAGGTGAACACGTACCAGGAGGTCCCAAGGGGATGGTTTGCTTGTATACGCCAGACTAGGTGAAGACGTACCAGGGGGTCCCAAGGTGATGGTTTGCTTGTATACGCCAGACCAGGTGAAGACGTACCAGGGGTCCCAAGGTGATGGTTTGCTTGTATACGTCAGACTAGGTGAATACGTACCAGGGGGTCCCAAGGTGATGGTTTGCTTGTATACGTCAGACTAGGTGAAGACGTACCAGGGGGTCCCAAGGTGATAGCTTGCTTGTATACGCCAGACTAGGTGAAGACGTACCAGGGGTCCCAAGGTGATGGTTTGCTTGTATACGCCAGACTAGGTGAAGACGTACCAGGGGGTCCCAAGGTGATGGTTTGCTTGTATACGTCAGACTAGGTGAAGACGTACCAGGGGGTCCCAAGGTGATGGTTTGCTTGTATACGTCAGACCAGGTGAAGACGTACCAGGGGTCCCAAGGTGATGGTTTGCTTGTATACGTCAGACAAGGTGAAGACGTACCAGGGGTCCCAAGGTGATGGTTTGCTTGTATACGCCAGACTAGGTGAAGACGTACCAGGGGTCCCAAGGTGATGGTTTGCTTGTATACGCCAGACTAGGTGAAGACGTACCAGGGGGTCCCAAGGTGATGGTTTGCTTGTATACGTCAGACTAGGTGAAGACGTACCAGGGGGTCCCAAGGTGATGGTTTGCTTGTATACGTCAGACTAGGTGAAGACGTACCAGGGGGTCCCAAGGTGATGGTTTGCTTGTATACGTCAGACCAGGTGAAGACGTACCAGGGGGTCCCAAGGTGATGGTTTGCTTGATACGTCAGACAAGGTGAAGACGTACCAGTGGGTCCAAGAGTGATGGTTTGCTTGTATACGTCGACTAGGTGAAGATGCAGGGGTCCAGGTGATGGTTTGCTTGTATACGTCAGACTAGGTGAAGACGTACCAGGGGTCCCAAGGTGATGGTTTGCTTGTATACGTCAGACAAGGTGAAGACGTACCAGGGGGTCCCAAGGTGATGGTTTGCTTGTATACGTCAGACTAGGTGAAGACGTACCAGGGGGTCCCAAGGTGATGGTTTGCTTGTATACGTCAGACTAGGTGAAGACGTACCAGGGGTCCCAAGGTGATGGTTTGCTTGTATAAGTCAGACTAGGTGAAGACGTACCAGGGGTCCCAAGGTGATGGTTTGCTGATACGTCAGACTAGGTGAAGACGTACCAGGGGTCCCAAGGTGATGGTTTGCTTGTATACGTCAGACTAGGTGAAGACGTACCAGGGGGTCCCAAGGTGATGGTTTGCTTGTATACGTCAGACTAGGTGAAGACGTACCAGGGGGTCCCAAGGTGATGGTTTGCTTGTATACGTCAGACTAGGTGAAGACGTACCAGGGGGTGTCAAGAGAGAAATTATAATCTGAGTAGTCCTTGAACACAAAACTGCGTTTGGTAATTCCATAGAGTATGTTTGTCTATTCTACAGCTGCTTCCACTTGTGTATGCATTTGCATAGGCGTGTGTGTGTGTGTCTGTGTGTGCGTATATTTGCATACATGCCCGCGTTCTGTATATTCATGTATGCTTGTGTGTGTGTTGGTTTTGAAAATTACCAGCGTCAAAAATACCAACATTAAATTAATTATCAAAACTTTATTTATAAATTCATTTACAATTCATCGACAGCAGAAAAAAAATTATACAATATTTTTGTAGTGTTAAATACCGAGAATTTAATATATTTTCCAGCTTTATGAGATCATCTCTTCTATACAATACTTCTGGTGGGAATTATCATGGTCCACTAGCGGAATTATTATGGTTCACTACTGGAATTATTATGGTCCACTACTGGAATTATAGTCCACTACTGGAATTATCATGGTACACTACTGGAATTATTATGGTACACTACTGGAATTATTATTATCCACTACTGGAATTATTATGGTACACTACTGGAATTATCATGGTACACTACTGGAATTATTATGGTACACTACTGGAATTATTATGGTCCACTACTGGAATTATCATGGTACACTACTGGAATTATTATGATCCACTACTGGAATTATTATGGTCCACTACTGGAATTATCATGGCCCACTACTGGAATTATTATGGTACACTACTGGAATTATAGTCCACTACTGGAATTATTATGGTACACTACTGGAATTATTATGGTACACTACTGGAATTATTATGGTCTACTACTGGAATTATCATGGTACACTACTGGAATTATTATGGTCCACTACTGGAATTATTATGGTCCACTACTAGAATTATTATGGTCCACTACTGGAATTATCATGGTCCACTACTGGAATTATTATGGTACACTACTGGAATTATAGTCCACTACTGGAATTATTATGGTACACTACTGGAATTATTATGGTACACTACTGGAATTATTATGGTCCACTACTGGAATTATTATGGTCCACTACTGGAATTATCATGGTACACTACTGGAATTATTATGGTCCACTACTTTAATTATTATGGTACACAACTGGAATTATAGTCCACTACTGGAATTATTATGGTACACTACTGGAATTATTATGGTTCATTACTGGAATTGTTATAGTCCACTACTGGAATTATCATGGTACACTACTGGAATTATCATGGTCCACTACTGGAATTATCATGGTACACTACTGGAATTATCATGGTACACTACAGGAATTATTATGGTACACTACTGGAATTATTATGGTACACTACTTGAATTATCATGGTCCACTACTTGAATTATCATGGTACACTACTGGAATTATTATGGTACACTACTTGAATTATCATGGTCCACTACTTGAATTATCATGGTACACTACTGGAATTATCATGGTCCACTACTTGAATTATCATGGTACACTACTGGAATTATCATGGTACACTACTGGAATTATTATGGTACACTACTTGAATTATCATGGTCCACTACTTGAATTATCATGGTACACTACTGGAATTATCATGGTACACTACTTGAATTATCATGGTCCACTACTTGAATTATCATGGTCCACTACTTGAATTATCATGGTACACTACTTGAATTATCATGGTCCACTACTTGAATTATTATGGTACACTACTGGAATTATCATGGTCCACTACTTGAATTATCATGGTACACTACTGGAATTATTATGGTACACTACTGGAATTATCATGGTCCACTACTTGAATTATCAGGGTCCACTACTTAAATTATCATGGTACACTACTTGAATTATCATGGTACACTACTGGTTTTATTATGGTACACTACTGGAATTATTATGGCACACTACTTGAATTATCATGGTCCACTACTGGTTTTATTATGGTACACTACTGGAATTATTATGGCACACTACTTGAATTATCATGGTCCACTACTGGAATTATTATAGTCCACTACTGGAATTATCATGGTCCACTACTAGAAATATCATGGTCCACTACTGGAATTATCATGGTTCACTACTGGAATTATCATGGTCCACTACTGGAATTATTATAGTCCACTACTGGAATTATTTTATAGATTGATTTCCAAATAGTTCATTTAATAAAATGTTGAAAAATAATAGTAAGCCAGAGTACCCTGGCTGGAACAATGCTTGAACAACCGCACTTAGTGAACACTCAAACCTATGACGACGTTTCGGTCCCATTTGGAACATTTACAAGTCACACTGACACACGAAGGTGAGGGAGCCAGTATATATATGGCGAGATGAATTATCTGGACAAGATATGGAATATCATGGTCAACTGGAATTGTATAGTAGTAGTGGTATTTTATAGTGGGTTTGCAGTATAGTTTGGTGTATGATAATGGTGTAGTAATAGGTAATAGTATATGTGGTACTGGTGGAATATATAGCTTGGAAGTAGTTGTGGTGATTGTCAATAGTGTGGTTTGGTAGTAAAGTTGGAAGTATGTAGCGAGTACCTGGCTGGACGAAGTGGTGGAGAGAGTGCCTGGGTATATAGTAGTGGGGTATGCAGAGTGCTGGAAGATTAGTGATGAAAGAAGTAGTGGTAGTATAGTAGGGGGTAGCAGAGTGTGGGGTGGGAGAGTAGTAGTGTGTGTGGTAGGTGTAGAAGTAGTGGTGGTAGAGTGTGGTAGTAGTAGTAGTGGTGGTGGTAGTAGTAGTAGTAGTGGTAGTAGTAGTGGTGGTAGTAGTAGTGGTGGTAGTAGTAGTGGTGGTGGTGGTAGTAGTGGTGGTAGTAGTAGTAGTGGTGGTGGTGTAGTAGTAGTAGTGGTGGTGGTAGTAGTAGTGGTGGTGGTGGTGGTAGTAGTGGTGGTGGTGGTGGTAGTAGTAGTGGTGGTGGGTAGTAGTAGTAGTGTGGTAGTAGTAGTGGTGGTAGTAGTAGTGGTGGTAGTAGTAGTGGTGGTGGTAGGTAGTAGTGGTGGTAGTAGTAGTAGTGGTGGTAGTAGTAGTAGTGGTGGTAGTAGTAGTAGTGGTGGTGGTAGTAGTAGTGGTGGTAGTAGTAGTAGTGGTGGTAGTAGTAGTGGTGGTAGT
>WNWK01000261.1:80000-90000 GCA_009830355.1 Cherax destructor | reverse complement strand
GTTCTCTCCGTGTAAGCTTGTTATGTTCCTCCAGTGTTTTTTGTTCCTCGTGTAAGCTTGTTATGTTCCTCTCAGTGTAAGTTGTTATGTTCCCTTAGTTGTTATTTCCTCTCAGTGTAAGCTTGTTATGTTCCTCTAGTGTAAGCTTTTATGTTCCTCTCAGTGTAGTTGTTCTGTTCCTTCGTTATGTTCCCCTGTAGTTTATGTTCCTCTGTGATTGTTATGTTCCTTCCAGTGTAAGTTGTTATGTTCTCTCCATGTAAGCTTGTTATGTTCTCCTGTATTTGTTATGTTCTCCAGTGTAAGTTGTTCCTTCCAGTGTGTTGTTATGTTCTTCCATTAAGTTTGTTATGTTCCTCTCGTTAAGTTGTTATTTCCTCTCAGTGTTTTCCTTAGTTTATGTTCCTCCGTGAAGGTTGTTATGTCCTCTCAGTGTAGTTGTTATGTTCCTCTCCGTAAGCTTGTTATGTTCCTTCCATGTAAGTTTTATGTTCCTCTCCAGTGTAAGCTTGTTATGTTCCTCTCCAGTGTAAGCTTGTTATGTTCCTCTCCAGTGTAAGCTTGTTATGTTCCTCTCCAGTGTAAGCTTGTTATGTTCCTCTCCAGTGTAAGCTTGTTATGTTCTTCTCAGTGTAAGGTTGTTATGTTCCTCTCCAGTGTAAGGTTGTTATGTTCCTCTCCAGTGTAAGCTTGTTATGTTCCTCTCAGTGTAAGCTTGTTATGTTCCTCTCCAGTGTAAGCTTGTTATGTTCCTCTCAGTGTAAGCTTGTTATGTTCCTCTCAGTGTAAGCTTGTTATGTTCCTCTCCAGTGTAAGCTTGTTATGTTCCTCTCCAGTGTAAGCTTGTTATGTTCCTCTCCAGTGTAAGCTTGTTATGTTCCTCTCAGTGTAAGGTTGTTATGTTCCTCTCAGTGTAAGCTTGTTATGTATATCCATTTGTGATTGTTCTTATGAAATATTAAAACTGAGTGTTTTGTCTATAACCGTGATATATAACTGTGATATAACCGTCATATATAACCATGATATATTACCGTGATATAAATAATCGTGGAATATAACCGTGATATATATAATCGTGGAATATAACCGTGATATATAATTGGGATATATAACCGTGATATATATCTATGATATATAACCGTGATATATAACCGTGATATATATATTAGTGGAATATAACCGTGATATATATAATCGTGGAATATAACTGTGATATATAACCATGATATATAACCGTGACATATAACCATGATATATAACCGTGATATATAACCATGATATATAACCGTGATATATACTCATATATATAACCGTGATATATAACCATGATATATACTCATGATATATAACCATGATATATAACCATGATATATAAACGTGATTTATAACCATGATATATAACCATGATATATAACCATGATATATAACTGTGATATATAACCATGATATATAACCGTGATAAATAACCATGATATATAACCGTGATATATAACCATGATATATAACCATGATATATAATCATGATATATAACCATGATATATAACTGTGATATATAACCGTGATATATAACCATGATATATAACCGTGATATATAACCATGATATATAACCGTGATATATAACCATGATATATAACCATGATATATAACCATGATATATAACATGATATATAACATGATATATAACTACGATATATAACCATGATATATAACCGTGATTTATAACCATGATATATAACCATGATATATAACCGTGATATATAACCATGATATATAACCATGATATAAAACCATGATATATAACCGTGATATATAACCGTGATTTATAACCATGATATATAACCGTGATATATAACCATGATATATAATCATGATATATAACCGTGATATATAACTATGATTTATAACCATGATATATAACCGTGATATATAACCATGATATATAACCATGATATATAATCATGATATATACCTGATTTATAACCATTATATATAACCATGATATATAACCGTGATATATAACCGTGATATATAACCATGATATATAACCATGATATATATCCGTGATATATAACTATGATATATAATCATGATATATAACCGTGATTTATAACCATGATATATAACCGTGATATATAACCATGATATATAACCGTGATATATAACTATGATATATAACCGTGATATATAACCGTGATATATAACTGTGATATATAATATGATATATAATCATGATATATAACCGTGATTTATAACCATGATATATAACAATGATATATAATCATGATATATAACCATGATATATAACCATGATATATAACCGTGATATATAACCATGATATATAATTGTGATATATAACCGTGATATATAACCATGATATATAACCATGATATATAACCGTGATATATAACCATGATATATAACCATGATATATAACCATGGTATATAACCATGATATATAACGGGTGATATATAACCATGATATATAACCATGATATATAACTGTGGTATATAACCGTGATATATAACCATGATATATAACCGTGATATATAACCATGATATATAACCATGATATATAACCATGATATATAACCATGATATATAACCATGATATATAACCATGATATATAACAATGATATATAACCGTGATTTATAACCATGATATATTAATGTGATATATAACCGTGATATATAACCATGATATATAATTGTGATATATACCATGATATATAACCATGATATATAATTATGATATATAACCATAATATATAACCATGATATATAACCATGATATATAATCCATGATATATAACCTCGGCTTTCCGTGTTTTCGTGTGTAATGGAACTTCCGTTGTGTGTATTATCTCAGCATGTTATTTTATGGTGTTGTTAGAAGGTACTTGCTGGAAAATGGTGGAGCATTCGTGTGCATATCTGGCTGATGGTTTATGTTCATTTATGCTGGAGTTGAGATTGACGACCAGTCTCACCCATCAAGACAAACTCACAATCGTTACATTGGTATTTGGTAAACATTGAGTTTCGTTGATGGCCCATCTCTTGTGGTATCTTGAAGAACAGTTAAGTATTTATTTGCGAAAGGAGAAAATTACTTCTGTGATCCCTTTATTGTTTTTCTTTATCCCTGGGTGGATAGGAATTATTAGTTTATTTGTTGGCGCGTCTTTCACTTGTTCTGTTTGAACTGTGAGGTAGTTTTTTAACCTTCTGTAAGTCCAGCTTGGATCAGTCTATCTGGGAATCCGATTCTGGGACAGTGTTCTCGGATATTAGTGTTTTCCTGATCTGCAAGGCAGGGGCTACAGTTTCTTGCTGCCCGGATATAAATTCGCTAAATGGCTCAGCAGGTTACACTTTTTTTTTTTTTGAGGGGAAATGAGAAGTTCTCTGATTCTCATATTTTACACTCTAAAAATGTCACTGGAAAATTCGTCAACCTTAATTTGAAGAGTGAGAAAGGTTTAAGTCTAGATGTAGGATCCCTCTTTACCATGGTTCCAGTGACGGATGTTCTAAAGTTTCTCAAAAGGAAACTTCAACTATTTCAACAAGTCCCACTCAGTATTCAGAAAGTCATTGATCTCACAAGACAGTTGTGTATCCTTCAGTTCGACGCAGAGTTGTTGACGCAAAAATGTGTCTGCAGTATAGGAAGCACATGATTCCCTGTGTTATCAAGAGAAAAATAATTCGTAGTAAGTTAACCAGCAGACATGATCTGGTACATGTGTGCTGGTGAACTCTTCACTACATGGCACAGTAAATGAGGTGATTCCAATAATTAATTTATTACACTGAATTGTTTATCCCACCTTTATTAAAATCAAAGTAGAATTGGGTTCAGAACTGCATACTAACCTTCTTGGATATATTAATCATCAAGAATGAACCTCAACCACACTTTGTATACAAACCATCAACTCACACCGCTAAATAAACACTTTTATTGGTCGTACATCCAGACTCTAATCTTCTCTAACTGGCATTAATAAGAAGCTCTAGTCTTTCACTTCCACATCAATACATACATAAATATATGTATATATGTATGTATGCATATATATATATATAAATGTATGTATATGTATACTAGAGCTCACAGGCCACTTTCAACAGTCCAATAATTTTTCACAATCGTATTTTGTGCATCAATGAACGCTAGCAATTCAAAACAAAACCAGGCGAGGAATTTTTATTGCTGTAACAAAATTCATCAGTCATTCATTCACAAGGAATTTAAAAATGTCTTTATATGTGAATCTATAAAAAAAAAACAATTGTCATTTCAGAAACCCCGGGAACTTTAATTTTCACAATGATAATCAATTAATTAACCCGTATTGTTAAGAAATAAAATTCCAAGAGCGATCAAATAAAGCCCAACAACTAGATCCCAACAAAGGCACATCTGGAAAAGGCAGCTAAAAATGGGAAGGTGGACAATGGGGGTAACAATTACAACAATTACAGTACCTCGAGGGCCCCATTGTTTTTGTTGAAGGCTTGATAAAAAGACCCATTTGATGCTGTGTAGAGTTTTATAGTGAGTGTTATAGTGTGTGAGGAGGGGGGCGAGGGTTAAGGGGAGGGGGGAGAAGAAGAGGAGTAAAGTAGGTGCAAAGGAGAGGGAGATAGGAAATTCTCTTTGTACCTTACTCTTCGCAACTCTTTCTTCTTTTCTCCCTTCTACCACCCGCCTGTTCCGCCTTCTTTTTTAATTTCATGAGCTCCTACTTTCCTACCTCCCAACCCTCTTACTTTCCTACCCTCCCTTGCTGCCTTCCTACCTCCCAACCCTCCTACTTTCCTACCTCCCAACCCTCTTACTTTCCTACCCTCCCTTGCTACCTTCCTACCTCCCAACCTTCCTACTTTACTTTCCTACCCTCCCTTGCTACCTTCCTACCTCCCAACCTTCCTACTTTCCTACCCTCCCTTGCTACCTTCCTACCTCCCAATCTTCCTACTTTCCTACCCTCTCTTCATCCTACTGTCCTGCTCTCACCTTGCTGCCTTCCTACTTTCCTACCCTCCCTTGCTGCCTTTCTACTTTCCTACCCTCCCTTGCTGTCTTCCTACCTCCCAACCTTCCTACTTTACTTTCCTACCCTCCCTTGCTGCCTTCCTACCTCCCAACCTTCCTACTTTACTTTCCTACCCTCCCTTGCTGCCTTCCTACCTCCCAACCCTCCTAATTTCCTACCCTTTCTTCATCCTACCTTCCTGCTCTCACTTTGCTACCTTCCTACCTCCCAACCCTCCTACTTTCCTACCCTCCCTTGCTGCCTTCCTACCTCCCAACCCTCCCTTGCTGCCTTCCTACCTCCCAACCCTCCCTTGCTGCCTTCCTACCTCCCAACCCTCCCTTGCTGCCTTCCTACCTCCCAACCTTCCTACTTTACTACCCTCTCTTCATCCTACCTTCCTACCCTCACCTTGCTGCCTTCCTCTCTCTCTTCATCTCAAAAATAATATGTCAGGACAAGCTAAATTAAACTTTGGCGAAAAAAGAGACAGCAAATTCCCGATCTGGCAACTTAATGTTCTCGTTGTTTTGGTGAGAGAGAGAGAGAGGGAGACAGAGATAGAGAGAAAGAGAGAGAGTAAAAGCTCTCCGCTTTTAAATCTCCCACACAATTTCACCTTCCCTCACATCTTCCCCACACCTTTATCGTCTCCCACACCTTCATCTTCCCCCACACACCCTCCCCCACATCTTTCCCCAAACCCTTCCCCACACCCTCCCCCACACTTTCCCTCACACTTTCCCTCACACCCTCCCCCACACCCTCACCCCACACCTTCCCTCACACCCTCCCCCACACCCCACATAATCTTCAGACATGTCTCATCATTCTCAAACCTGAAAGACGAAGATTAATCACAATGTAACCCTGATATATTGAGGTGGGAGCGCTGGCTCGCGCGCTCTCTTATCTTCGGGTTGTCAAGCGGCCTTAACGATGGTTCTGCTGGCAGTTACCGACATTACTTGGAGGACCTCTTGTATAGCAGCTTGATCGTGGTAACAAGTATTTGTGAAGTAATAATAATAATAATAATAACTTGGTAAAATTTACGGAGAGATTCAGAGAAAACAGTTAGCCGGACTTGAGTCCAGAAGGTGGAAAATACAGTTCAGAGGGCCATCTGAAACTTAATGTTATTACACTTCTGACAGTACAGTGACTTAATGAGTGATGGTGAAAAATATATCTTCTTTTCCGAGTCACCCTAACTCGGTCAGTGTCTAAAAGAAGTATAATAATAATAATAATAATAATAATAATATTATTATTATTATTATTATTATTATTATTATTGTAACAACAGCAACAAAACAAGAACAACTACAACAAAAATAACAATAACAATAATTCACCTTAGGGGCCTGAGTAAGTCTGAATGGTGTTTGCAGATATTTTTTCAGAGGGTGATGCTACTTCTGAAACCAGTGCTGAAGTGCTTGCTCCTCCTTTATAAGCCAACTAAAGCCAATTAACTATTTTTTTTAAGCATTTATTGTCAAAGTTATATTCCTAATCTTCATAGTGTATAAAACCGCAGTTCACCGTAATAACCCCTACCCTGTTATATTATTACCCTGCCAGTAACTGTTATATTATTACCCTGCCAGTAACTGTTATATTATTACCCTGCCGGTAACTGTAGTATTATTACCCTGCCAGTAACTGTTATATTATTGCCCTGCCGGTAACTGTAGTATTATTACCCTGCCAGTAACTGTTATATTATTACCCTGCCAGTAACTGTTATATTATTACCCTGTCAGTAACTGTTGTATTATTACCCTGCCAGTAACTGTTATATTATTACCCTGCCAGTAACTGTTATATTATTACCCTGCCAGTAACTGTTATATTATTACCCTGCCAGTAACTGTTGTATTATTGCCCTGCCAGTAACTGTTATATTATTACCCTGCCAGTAACTGTTATATTATTACCCTGCCAGTAACTTATATTATTACCCTGCCAGTAACTGTTATATTATTACCCTGCCAGTAACTGTTATATTATTACCCTGCCAGTAACTGTAGTATTATTACCCTGCCAGTAACTGTATTATTATTACCCTGCCAGTAACTGTATTATTATTACCCTGCCAGTAACTGTAGTATTATTACGCTGCCAGTAACTGTATTATTATTACCCTGCCAGTAACTGTATTATTATTACCCTGCCGGTAACTGTATTATTACCCTGCCAGTAACTGTATTATTATTACCCTGCCAGTAACTGTATTATTATTACCCTGCCAGTAACTGTATTATTATTACCCTGCCAGTAACTGTATTATTATTACCCTGCCAGTAACTGTATTATTATTACCCTGGCAGTAACTGTTATATTATTACCCTGCCAGTAACTGTATTATTATTACCCTGTCAGTAACTGTTATATTATTACCCTGCCAGTAACTGTATTATTATTACCCTGCCAGTAACTGTTATATTATTACCCTGCCAGTAACTGTATTATTATTACCCTGCCAGTAACTATTATTATTACCCTGCCAGTAACTGTTATATTATTACCCTGCCAGTAACTGTATTATTATTACCCTGCCAGTAACTGTTATATTATTACCCTGCCAGTAACTGTATTATTATTACCCTGCCAGTAACTGTAGTATTATTACCCTGCCAGTAACTGTTATATTATTACCCTGCCAGTAACTGTATTATTATTACCCTGCCAGTAACTGTAGTATTATTACGCTGCCAGTAACTATTATTATTACCCTGCCAGTAACTGTAGTATTATTACCCTGCCAGTAACTGTATTATTATTACGCTGCCAGTAACTGTATTATTATTACCCTGCCAGTAACTGTTATATTATTACCCTGCCAGTAACTGTAGTATTATTACCCTGCCAGTAACTATATTATTATTACCCTGCCAGTGACCTTGTTGTGAATAGAAAAGTTAATAAGGTTGGTAAGAAATGTGGATAGAAAGGGAGAGAGGGGTAAGAAAATTTGTGGATAGACAGGAAGTGAAAGTCGGGAAAGGTTAGGGTAGACAGGAAGTGAGGAAAGGTTAGGGTAGACAGGAAACAAGAGTTAAGAAAGGTTAAGTGACCTAACCACTTTGGGTGGGTTTCAAGAGATTGGTTTCTTGTCACATAGTGACAAGTGTCACTACATTGTTACACTACAGTGTATGATAATAATTGTGGGAACACTTGCACTTCACGGTGCGCTATTGTTTACCATAGTTACGTACATTGTTGAAACAAGTCAGCTGTGCTGCCCTGTTGTATTCTATCATTACAGAGGTGAAACAAAAGTCAGCTGTGCTGCCCTGTTGTATTATATCATTACAGAGGTGAAACAAAAGTCAGCTGTGCTGCCCTGTTGTATTCTATCATTACAGAGGTGAAACAAAAGTCAGCTATGCTGCCCTGTTGTATTCTATCATTACAGAGGTGAAACAAAAGTCAGCTGTGCTGCCCTGTTGTATTCTATCATTACAGAGGTGAAACAAAAGTCAGCTGTGCTGGCCTGTTGTATTCTATCATTACAGAGGTGAAACAAAAGTCAGCTGTGCTGCCCTGTTGTATTCTATCACACAGGATATGTTGCATACAGGTGGTTATTAAATGTGTCAGCCAGAGGTGGGAGAGTTGAGCAGGACCGTGAGAGTAACATGAAGCATTCCACTCAGGGTTCACCAGCTACGCCAGCTTCAAAGGTTTCCTTCCAGGAGAGTTGGAATTACTATTACTTGGAAATTACCATTTCTCAGGAGGGACTACCTCACCGACCCTGCCCAGGTAAGGTAAGGAGCAAGGGAAAGGAACTAGGAGCCAGTATAGTTACCTGGATTAAGGTTAAGACGGTGACCCAGGAGCTGGGACTCAACCTGGAGGAGGTAGGAGCCAGTATAGTCACCTGGATGAAGGTTAAAAAGGTGACCAGAAGCTGGGACTCGACCGAGAGGAGCTAGGAGCCATTATAGTCACCTGGATGAAGGTTAAGAGGGTGACCCAGGAGCTGGGACTCGACTCCCACAACCCAACACAATCTAACAATCACGAACCAATTTGCTTCCCAGGAAATCCTATTGCCGCATAGTTTCTCTGTTGTCCAAATTAACATTGGAGCAAAAGTTTAACAACTTTGTAAGATTATTGGAAAAATTTCAGGTATGTTCTCATGACTAGAGAAAACATTCCAAACACTGTGCATTCAAACAAAATAAAATGAAAAAAAAAAACTCTGAAACTGGTAACCAGCAATGATTCCCCGCCAGCCCACCGCGGGGACTCTTGCCATCGTCAGTTCTCGTAAATATGCAAATAAGATTAAACCAGCGCTATCTGTTACCCCTGTGACGGCTACCAGGGACTGACACCCTCTAACACTGTGTACACCCTGACGGCTACCAGGGACTGACACCCACTAACACTGTGTACACCCTGACGGCTACCAGGGACTGACACCCACTAACACTGTGTACACCCTGACGGCTACCAGGGACTGACACCCTCTAACACTGTGTACACCCTGACGGCTAACAGGGACTGACATCCACTAACACTGTGTACACCCGGGCGGCTACCAGGGACTGACACCCACTAACACTGTGTACACCCTGACGGCTACCAGGGACTGACACCCTCTAACACTGTGTACACCCTGACGGCTACCAGGGACTGACATCCACTAACACTGTGTACACCCTGACGGCTACCAGGGACTGACACCCACTAACACTGTGTATTCCCTGACGGCTACCAGGGACTGACACCCACTAACACTGTGTACACCCTGACGGCTACCAGGGACTGACACCCACTAACACTGTGTGCACCGTGACGGCTACCAGGGACTGACACCCACTAACACTGTGTACTCCCTGACGGCTACCAGGGACTGACACCCACTAACACTGTGTACTCCCTGACGGCTACCAGGGACTGACACCCACTAACACCCAGGATAAA
>WNWK01000261.1:0-75000 GCA_009830355.1 Cherax destructor | reverse complement strand
TAACCCTTCTTTCCTCCAGTGTTGTTAGTCCTATTTCCCTCAATCTTTCTTCATAAGACAGACCCCTGAGTTGTGGAACTAACCTTGTCGCAAACCTTTGCACTTTCTCTAGTTTCCTTACGTGCTTGACCAGGTGTGGGTTCCCTGTGTGTGTGTGTGTGTGTGTGTGTGCGCACTCACTCACCTAGTTGTGGTTGTAGGGGTCGAGTCACAGCTCCTGGCCCCGCATTTTCACTGGCCGCTACTCGATCACTCTTCCCGCTCCATGAGCTTTATTATACCTCTTCTTAAAGCTATGTATGGATTCTGCATCCACTACATCACTTCCCAGACTATTCCACTTCCCGACAACTCTGTGACTGAAGAAATACTTCCTAACATCCCTGTGATTCATCTGAGTCTTCAACTTGCAACTGTGACCCCTTGTTGCTGTGTCCCATCTCTGGAACATCCTGTCTCTGTCCACCTTGTCGATTCCTCTCAGTATTTTATGTCGTTATCATAATCCCTCCTATCTCTCCTGTCTTCCAGTGTCGTCAGGTCAATTTCCCTTAACCTCTCCTCGTAGGACATACTCCTTAGCACCGGGACTAGTCTTGTTGCAAACCTTTGCACTTTCTCTAGTTTCCTAACATGCTTGGCTAGGTGTGGGTTCCAAACTGGCGCTGCATACTCCAATATGGGTCTGACGTACACAGTGTACAGGGTCCTGACTAACTCCTTATTAAGATGTCGGAATGCTGTTCTTAGGTTTCCCAGGAGCCCATATGCTGCAGCAGTTATTTGGTTGTTTTGCGCCTCAGGAGATGTGCCTGGTGTTATACTCACCCCAAGATCCTTTTCCTTGAGTGAGGTTTGCAGTCTCTGGCCCCCTAGACTGTACTCCGTCTGTGGTCTTCTTTGCCGTTCCCCAATCTTCATGACTTTGCACTTGGTGGGGTTGAACTCCAGGAGCCAGTTGCTGGACCAGACCTGCAGCCTGTCCAGATCCCTTTGTAGTTCTGCCTGGTCCTCGTCCACACACACATCATCTGTGTGTGTGTGTGTGTGTGTTAGTTAGTTACCATTTTGTCCTAGGCACATGTCGATTAGACACTAGGCCTGTTGTATGTGTGTGTGTGTGTGTGTGTGTGTGTGTGTGTGTGTGTGTGTGTGTGTGTGTGTGTTCATGCAGAGGAATGACACTGAATCGTATGATATTACTATTACTTATAATTAATAATGAAGCAATTAGTATCAGTTTATTGGATAACTGGCATCAGATGGTGGTACAGCTGGTGACCTAACAAGCAGTTAGGTTGGTAGTGAGCATGTTTGTTCTAGGTAGCTGGTGATTATGACTTTGAGTAATGGTTGTCGTGAGTGTTTTTGTGAGTGTGTTTGTATACTGTTACACAAAATAAACATGAGAGAGAGAGAGAGAGAGAGAGAGAGAGAGAGAGAGAGAGAGAGAGAGAGAGAGAGAGAGAGAGAGAGTTAATATTTCATGTCAGGTGAATAAAGACAAAATTCTCCCCTACCCTAGTTCAAAAAAAGAGGCCATTTATAAATGAAGTTTTGAGAATTTTGAGGTGTGTGAAAAATGCAAGTGCCAGAGTGGGGGAAGGTGCCATTTTTTTGTTTAGTGCCAGACTTCTGGGGGGGGGAGGAAAAGAGGAGGAGGAGGGAGACGAGGACGAGGATGAAAAGAAAAAAAAGGACGAGGAAGAAATGGAAAAGGAGGAAGAGGAGAGACAACAAGACAGGAAACAGTGTTCGCTTACTGTGGAATTTTCAAAAATTTCAGAACCTTATATGATAATTTATGAGTAAGCTTGAGAGTGATTATTACTGATAGTTTCATCACTGAGGACACCTGATACACAACGCTGACAACATGCTCATTGCAGACCCCAGATGCTCCACAAGGAGAGAAAATGGGAATTAATTTATAGTTCTTATCGATTCCAGTACATTGTATTACTCTTGGATAAAGTTAATAAGTTAGCTGAAGAAAGGACCCTGAAGGAAAATGTAGAATATAACTTCGGTATATCTTTGTGTAGCATTAGCAATAATATTGGGAGAAAAGTAATTAATGAAAGTGAATGTTATAGTAATGCGGTTAGAAGCCTGAGTAGATCTATCACTCACTATGATAACATGAACGTAAATAAGTACGATTATGGAGCAACTTGCAATGTGAATAGACTGACTGATGTTGTAGTAGCCAGGTTTAGGCTTGGTAACAAGTACTTCTGGCAGTCTGGCAGACACGCAGACTGACTGATGTCGTAGCAGCCAGGCTTGTCTACCAGTACCTCTGACAGTTTGGCATAGATGCAGACTGACTCATGTTGTAATGGCCAGGCTTCGTTACAAGTACTTCTGACAGTTTGACAGACACACAGATGATAATCATACCAAATGCAAAATATATAATAAGTCTTATGATCGCTTTCTTGAACACTATGTGCTTTATTGTCCACTTATTGAGGAACATAGAGATAGACAGTATAATAACCTATGTGATAAGCCAAGTTATTCTATAAATAAAAATAAAGATACCAGATATATGAAGCAAATGTCCTAAATTTGCTTGCAGCAGATAAGACAATTGTTGATGTAAATCTAGATGCAGTCCTCTTAACCTTTTGGGGCGTAGTTCCTTAGTCTTGTGTGTATCCCTGTGCTCTTGGATGGGTATGAGATGCACAACAAACTAGTCACTACCATCCACAGGATGGGTATGAGGTGCACAATAAACTAGCCACTACCATCCACAGGATGGGTATGAGGTGCACAACAAACTAGTCACTACCATCCACAGGATGGGTATGAGGTGCACAATAAACTAGCCACTATCATCCACAGGATGGATGTGGGATGCACAATAAACTAGCCACTACCATCCACAGGATGGGTATTAGGTGCACAATAAACTAGCCACTACCATCCACAGGATGGGTATGAGGTACACAATAAACTAGCCACTACCATCCACAGGATGTGTATGAGGTGCACAATAAACTAGCCACTACCATCCACAGGATGGGTATGAGGTGCACAATAAACTAGCCACTACCATCCACAGGATGGGTATGAGGTGCACAATAAACTAGTCACTACCATCCACAGGATGGGTATGAGATGCACAATAAACTAGTCACTATCATCCACAGGATGGATGTGGGATGCACAATAAACTAGCCACTACCATCCACAGGATGGGTATTAGGTGCACAATAAACTAGCCACTACCATCCGCAAGAGGGGTATGCAAAAAAGTAATAAGGGGGGTAAGTGCACAATAAACTAGCCACTACCATCCACAGGATGGGTGTGGGATACACAATAAACTAGCCACTACATCCACAGGATGGGTATTAGGTACACAATAAACTAGCCACTACCATCCACAGGATGGGTATGAGGTCACAATAAACTAGCCACTATCATCCACAGGATGGGTATGAGGTACACAATAAACTAGCCACTATCATCCACAGGATGGGTATGAGGTGCACAATAAACTAGCCACTACCATCCACAGGATGGGTATGAGGTACACAATAAACTAGCCACTACCATCCACAGGATGGGTATGAGGTGCACAATAAACTAGTTACTACATCGGCAGGATCTAAAAAAAATCTAAATGTGTATATTATTTGTTGAAAGGAAGGGAGAGGAGGGAGAAGACGGGGGGAGGGAAGGAGGGGGGATATGCTGGAGTATGGGTGAGGTATAACTGCCGACAAAGGAATGGGATACCTTACTCGGGGTGAGGGATTACTGCTCTGTTTCTCGGCCCACCCCTCACGCGGGGCCAGGAGCTGCAACACAACACAACTGCTGTGATTGCAACAAACTATGTGAAATGAATTTCCTATTTTTATTTTTCTATTTTGTTTTTAAAAGCAGCTTTAAAAAATAAAAGATAGAAAAGAATATTGGATTTTATGTTGTTTATTCACATCTGTTGAACGTTTGAACGTGCACACCTGCACGCCTCCATACCTGCACGCCTCCATACCTGCACGCCTCCATACCTGCACGCCTCCATACCTGCACGCCTCCACACCTGCACGCCTCCATACCTGCACGCCTCCACACCTGCATGTCAGGCCTCCACACCTGCATGTCAGCCTCCCAACCATGCAGCTCATAGCTCTAGCCTCCATACTTGCATGTCAAGCCTCCACACCTGCATGTCAGGCCTCCACACCTGCATGTCAGGTCTCCACACCTGCATGTCTAGCCTCCATACCTGCATGTCAGGTCTCCACACCTGCATGTCTAGCCTCCATACCTGCATGTCTAGCCTCCATACCTGCATGTCTAGCCTCCATACCTGCATGTCTAGCCTCCATACCTGCATGTCTAGCCTCCATACCTGCATGTCAGGTCTCCACACCTGCATGTCTAGCCTCCATACCTGCATGTCTAGCCTCCATACCTGCATGTCAAGCCTCCACACCTGCATGTCTAGCCTCCACACTTGCATGTCTAGCCTCCATACTTGCATGTCAAGCCTCCACACCTGCATGTCAGGCCTCCACACCTGCATGTCAAGCCTCCACACCTGCATGTCTAACCTCCTCACTTGCATGTCAAGCCTCCACACCTGCATGTCTAGCCTCCACACTTGCATGTCTAGCCTCCATACTTGCATGTCAAGCCTCCACACCTGCATGTCAGGCCTCCACACCTGCATGTCAAGCCTCCACACCTGCATGTCTAACCTCCTCACTTGCATGTCTAGCCTCCATACTTGCATGTCAAGCCTCCACACTTGCATGACAGGCCTCCACACCTGCATGTCAGGCCTCCATACCTATATGTCTAACCCATGTGTAACATATGTGTAACATATGTGTAACCTATGTCCAATCAATGTCTAACCCATATATAACCCATGTCTAACCCATGTCTACCATATCTAACCCATGTCAGGTGTCACTAGTGCATGTCGTAAATTTTTATTGGCACAGAGAGCACTGAGGTGTGTGTGTGTGTGTGTATGTGTGTGTGTCTGTGTGTCTGTGTTTCTTTGTTGGCTCTTGTTATTTTGATATTGTTTGAATGTCAATGCATTTGTTTCCTTTAGGTTTGTTTGTTTTGTTGCCTGTGTGTTTGTTGTGTTCGTGCCTGTGTGTTTGGTGTATTCCTGCCTGTGTGTTTGTTGTATTCCTGCCTTGTGTTTGTTGTATTCCTGCTTGTGTTTGTTGTGTTCGTGCTTGTGTATTTGTTGTTTTCCTGCCTGTGTGTTTGTTGTATTCCTGCCTGTGTGTTTGTTATGTTCCTGCCTGTGTGTTTGTTGTGTTCCTGCATATGTGTTTGTTGTGTTTCTGCCTGTGTGTTTGTTATGTTCCTGCCTGTGTGTTTGTTGTGTTACTGCCTGTGTGTTTGTTGTGTTTCTGCCTGTGTGTTTGTTGTATTACTGCCTGTGTGTTTGTTTTGTTTCTGCCTATGTCTTTATTTGTGTTTCTGCCTGTGTGTTTGTTGTGTTCCTGCCTGTGTGTTTGTTGTGTTCCTGCCTGTGTGTTTATGTTCCTTCCTGTGTGTTTGTTGTGTTCCTGCCTGTGTGTTTGTTGTGTTCCTGCCTATGTGTTTGTTGTGTTCCTGCCTGTGTGTTTATATTCCTTCCTGTGTGTTTGCTATGTTCCTGCCTGTGTGTTTGTTGTGTTCCTGCCTATGTGTTTGTTGTGTTTCTGCCTGTGTGTTTGTTATGTTCCTGCCTGTGTGTTTGTTGTGTTCCTGCCTGTGTGTTTGTTATGTTCTTGCCTGTGTGTTTGTTGTGTTCCTGCCTGTGTGTTTGTTGTGTTCTTGCCTGTGTGTTTGTTGTTTTCCTGCCTTTGTGTTTGTTGTGTTCCTGCCTGTGTGTTTGTTGTGTTCCTGGTTGTGTGTTTGTTGTGTTTCTGCCTGTGTGTTTTTTGTGTTCCTGCCTGTGTGTTTGTTGTGTTCCTGGTTGTGTGTTTGTTGTGTTTCTGCCTGTGTATTTGTCGTGTTCCTGCCTGTGTGTTTGTTGTGTTCCTGGTTGTGTGTTTGTTGTGTTTCTGCCTGTGTTTTTTTTGTGTTCCTGGTTGTGTGTTTGTTGTGTTCCTGGTTGTGTGTTTGTTGTGGTTCTGCCTGTGTATTTGTTGTGTTCCTGTCTGTGTGTTTGTTGTGTTCCTGCCTGTGTGTTTGTTGTTCTCCTTTATTTTTTGTTCCTGCCTTGTTTTTTCCTCCTTTCTTTCTCTCTCTCTCTCTCTCTCTCTCTCTCTCTCTCTTCTCTCTCTCTCTCTCTCTCTCTCTCTCTCTCTCTCTCTCTCTCTCTCTCTCTCTCTCTCCATTACACACTAACTCAATAAAACAATAAATACATGGAATCACTCTGACCATTCCCCAATAACTTACTCTAATAGCCATTCAATATTCAACTATCTATCGGATTGTATATCGGGCTGTCTATCAGACTATCTATCAGGCCTTCTCTTCGCAGGATAGATATCTAGTGTCAGTGTAACATACACACAGACAGACACCGACTGTAACCTGTTAATCTCTCTCACTTCACATTCCTCTGATCAAAATTATCAAACGAAACAAAAAAAACTGATCACAAATTAAAAAAAAATAAAAAAATAATCCAGTAAAGTTATGTTATTTATTAGTGTGTGTGTGTGCGTGCTTTCGTGTGCGTGCGTGCGTGTGTGTGTTTCTTCACTGATCAATAATACACTCATAAACTTTTATAGTAGCCAGACGTGTGTGCGTGCTTGTGTGTGGACGTATATGTACTCACCTATACAGGGGTCGAGTCTTAACTCCTGGCCCCGCCTCTCAAGTTCCGCTTCCCGATCTGAGACTGAAGATATACTTCGTGACATCCCTGTGGCTTCTTGAACCTCCAGCTGTGACTCATAGTACCCGTTTGTCAAACATCCTGTTCGTGTCTAACCTATCATATTTCCTCTGAGTATTTTGTATGTTGTTAGCATGTCTCCCCTGGTCCTGTCCTCTAGTGTTCGCTGGTAAAAACATAAGTCTTCGTAAAGACATACTTGTGCGTGTGTAAGCATCTGTGTGCGTGTCTGTACAAGTGTGCACGTATGTAACCCTGTGTATGATTATGTGTGTGTGATAAATGTATGCGTGCGTGGCTACTTATTCGTGCGTGTACGTATATATACGTGCGTGTGTGTGTACACATGCCCAGGCCGTGCAACAGGAGTGTTGCAGATCAACACTGCAAGAAGACTCCTGTGTATGTTCTTGGCCCCTCGAGAAAGAGACGGATATATTTCTGCAGCCCGTGTCAGGATCTCATAAAAGAGCAATTTACTTTAATCTCTGTGTCTCTTTAATTAAATCTCCGCACTTACTTTAGCGAGGTATTTTATTCCCTGGGATTTTCTCACTTATCCTGACCACACCTCTAGTCTCTTCCAGAAATTATCCAACTGTTTCTGCTGTGTGTTTTTTTGTGTTTGTGTTTGATCTCCTGTTTGTAGTTTTCTCGTGTTGTTTGTAAAGTTGTGTTTTGTTGCTGTTGTTTGTCGAGTTGTTGTGATTTTTGTTGTTATCTGGAGAGTTGTGTTTTTGTTACTGTTCTTTGTAGAGTTGTTGATTTTGTTGTTGTTTGTATAGTTATGTTTTTTGTTACTGTTTTTTTTTTAGTTGTTTTTGTTACTGTTGTTTGTATAATTTTTGTTTTTGTTACTGTTGTTTGTAGAATTGTTGTGATTTTGTTGCTAGTGTTTTTAGAGTTTTTTTATTTTTGTTGCTGTGGTATGCAGAATTGTTTTGTGTTTGGTGTCGTTGTTTACTGAGACGTGTTTCTTTTTGTTACTCTTTTCATGTCACGTTGTTGTTTTTCTTGGAGCTCAGACGTGGAATACACAAAGTTATATCCATGTACTTGTTGACAAAGACATTTTTGCATTTGTTCAAAGCGGTTTATTTGTGAAAAACCGTATTTCTTTCAAATCTTAAATTTACAAATTTTGTGATTCAGGATATTACAAGAAATATATAACATTGTTCTTGTTCACAAGTATAAAGAAATTGATTTTCATTTGCCTTGACCTTTATTGTTTTTGTTTTTCACTTGTCATATATGTATGAAAGTATGTATGTATGTATGTATCCTACAGGATTGTGTGGTTCAGTGGGTTAAGGCGTCATGTGATTTTCGCTCACCATAAGGCAGGGCCAAAACTACATGGGTTCGAATCCTCGGCTAGTCGCAGTGTTGTTATTGATGTAGATATATATATTACTATGTAAAATGTTTGTGTTGTTGTTTTGGTAGAATGTAGAGTTAAAGGGAATGAATGGAAGCACGGGGAGGAGAGAGAGAGAGAGAGAGAGAGAGAGAGAGAGAGAGAGAGAGAGAGAGAGAGAGAGAGAGAGAGAGAGAGAGAGAGTTATCTTTTTATCAGTAGAAATAACGATATAAATCTTAAGGTCAAGTATTATCTCTCCTATCCTAAGTACTTCAATATAGTCTCTCTCTCTCTCTCTCACACACACACACACACACACACACACACACACACACACCACACACTCACACTCAAGGATAAGTATAACAGTTAATTATAGACGGCTTCACCTGGCACAGGTGAATAATTTTAGGTGTTAGCATTTCAAGTGTCGTGACAGCTAACAAAACATGGCAGTTGCCACCGTCACCTGGTTCCTGACGACCCAGGGAGTGATTCAGCCTCTACCTCACACTGGGAGGGAGGGCGAGTCCGTCACCTGGTTCCTGACGACCCAGGGAGTGATTCAGCCTCTACCTCACACAGGGAGGGAGGGCGAGTCCGTCACCTGGTTCCTGACGACCCAGGGAGTGATTCAGCCTCTACCTCACACTGGGAGGGAGGGCGAGTCCGTCACCTGGTTCCTGACGACCCAGGGAGTGATTCAGCCTCTACCTCACACAGGGAGGGAGGGCGAGTCCGTCACCTGGTTCCTGACGACCCAGGGAGTGATTCAACCTCTACCTCACACTGGGAGGGAGGGGGAGACCGTCACCTGGTTCCTGACGACCCAGGGAGTGATTCAACCTCTACCTCACACTGGGAGGGAGGGGGAGACCGTCACCTGGTTCCTGACGACCCAGGGAGTGATTCAGCCTCTACCTCACACTGGGAGGGAGGGCGAGTCCGTCACCTGGTTCCTGACGACCCAGGGAGTGATTCGGCCTCTACCTCACACAGGGAGGGAGGGCGAGTCCGTCACCTGGTTCCTGACGACCCAGGGAGTGATTCAACCTCTACCTCACACTGGGAGGGAGGGGGAGACCGTCACCTGGTTCCTGACGACCCAGGGAGTGATTCAGCCTCTACCTCACACTGGGAGGGAGGGCGAGTCCGTCACCTGGTTCCTGACGACCCAGGGAGTTATTCAACCTCTACCTCACACTGGGAGGGAGGGGGAGACCGTCACCTGGTTCCTGACGACCCAGGGAGTGATTCAACCTCTACCTCACACTGGGAGGGAGGGCGAGTCCGTCACCTGGTTCCTGACGACCCAGGAAGTGATTCAACCTCTACCTCACACTGGGAGGGAGGGGGAGACCGTCACCTGGTTCCTGACGACCCAGGGAGTGATTCAGCCTCTACCTCACACTGGGAGGGAGGGCGAGTCCGTCACCTGGTTCCTGACGACCCTGGGAGTGATTCAGCTTCTACCTCACACAGGGAGGGAGGGGGAGACGGGAGAGTGGAGGGGGTCAGTGATTTATGTTTGTGAAGAGCTCTTGATCGAAGGAAATGGAGCTGCCTTCCCTCTCCTCGGATATATGTGCATTCCTCGAAGAGGAGTGTACACAGCTAGGACTGTACACAGCTAGGACTGTACACAGCTAGGACTGTACACAGCTAGGACTGTACAGGGCTAGGACTGTACAGGGCTAGGACTGTACAGGGCTAGGAGTGTACAGTTCACCTGGCAGATATATTGTTGTGTCACTTACTGAAGGTACTATAGCACCGTCACTAACACAACTGGCAAAAGTGACATTAACATAGTTACTATCATTTCCACATCACTGAAGAAGTAAACGATAAGTAAAACAAGAAATAAACAAGATGTGGATGACACCTGTGTAAACCTGGAGCAACGTGTGGGACAGTAGTTGTATGTGGATGACACCTGTGTAAACCTGGAGCAACGTGTGGGACAGTAGTTGTATGTGGATGACACCTGTGTAAACCTGGAGCAACGTGTGGGACAGTAGTTGTATGTGGATGACACCTGTGTAAACCTGGAGCAACGTGTGGGACAGAAGTTGTATGTGGATGACACCTGTGTAAACCTGGAGCAACGTGTGGGACAGCAGTTGTATGTGGATGACACCTGTGTAAACCTGGAGCAACGTGTGGGACAGAAGTTGTATGTGGATGACACCTGTGTAAACCTGGAGCAACGTGTGGACAGCAGTTGTATGTGGATGACACCTGTGTAAACCTGGAGCAACGTGTGGGACAGAAGTTGTATGTGGATGACACCTGTGTAAACCTGAGCAACGTGTGGGACAGCAGTTGTATGTGGATGACACCTGTGTAAACCTGGAGCAACGTGTGGGACAGAAGTTGTATGTGGATGACACCTGTGTAAACCTGAGCAACGTGGGACAGCAGTTGTATGTGGATGACACCTGTGTAAACCTGGAGCAACGTGTGGGACAGAAGTTGTATGTGGATGACACCTGTGTAAACCTGGAGCAACGTGTGGGACAGCAGTTGTATTTGGATGACACCTGTGTAAACCTGGAGCAACGTGTGGGACAGAAGTTGTATGTGGATGACACCTGTGTAAACCTGGAGCAACGTGTGGGACAACAGTTGTATGTGGATGACACCTGTGTAAACCTGGAGCAACGTGTGGGACAGAAGTTGTATGTGGATGACACCTGTGTAAACCTGGAGCAACGTGTGGGACAGCAGTTGTATGTGGATGACACCTGTGTAAACCTGGAGCAACGTGTGGGACAGAAGTTGTATGTGGATGACACCTGTGTAAACCTGGAGCAACGTGTGGACAGCAGTTGTATGTGGATGACACCTGTGTAAACCTGGAGCAACGTGTGGGACAGTAGTTGTATGTGGATGACACCTGTGTAAACCTGGAGCAACGTGTTAGACAGCAGTTGTATGTGAATGACACCTGTGTAAACCTGGAGCAACGTGTGGGACAGTAGTTGTATGTGGATGACACCTGTGTAAACCTGGAGCAACGTGTGGGACAGCAGTTGTATGTGGATGACACCTGTGTAAACCTGGAGCAACGTGTGGGACAGAAGTTGTATGTGGATGACACCTGTGTAAACCTGGAGCAACGTGTGGGACAGAAGTTGTATGTGGATGACACCTGTGTAAACCTGGAGCAACGTGTGGGACAGCAGTAGTGCGCATGTAGCAAGGATACCCAGAACAATGACTGCACTATTCAGCATAACTCCCAGAACACTATTTGAAGTATAGTGAGAGCAGACTTATCATCAGTGAAGAGGATCACAGTACTCAAAGCTTGGTATCTGGCGTGAGAGATGATGGTCACCACCAGCACTCTCACCTTCAATATTTCTCAAGTTTTGACTAAATTCCTTCTAACTGAAGATTCCATGATCAGTTGAGTATGAACGTAGCCATACTTGTGCTTTGTACACTGTTGTACTCTAACAGTCCCTTGAAAAGCAGACGAATTGGCGTATCTGAAGAATGTACAGTACACAGAACCTTTACTGGCCACGTAAAACACACACACACGCACACACACACGCACACACACACACACACACACACACACACACACACACACACACACACACACACACACGTCTCAGAAGTGTCCCTGTTTGCAGATGATGTGAAGTTAATGAGAAGAATTAAATCAGTCGAGGATCAGGCAGGACTACAAAGAAACCTGGACAGGCTACAAGCCTGGTCCAGTAACTGGCTCTTGAATTTAACCCTGCCAAATGTAAAGTCATGAATATCGGGGAAGGGCAAAGAAGACCGCAGACAGAGTATAGTCCAGGTGGCCAAAGACGGCAAACCTCACTCAAAGAAAAAGATCTTGGGGTGAGTATAATACCGAGCACATCTCCTGAGGCACACATCAATCAGATAACTGCTTCAGCATACGGGCGGCTGGCAAACCTAAGAATAGCGTTCCAATACCTCACTAAGGAATCATTCAAGACCCTGTACACCATATACGTCAGGCCCATACTGGTGTATGCAGCACCAGTTTGGAACCCACACCTGGTCAAGCACGTCAAGAAATTAGAGAAAGTGCAAAGGTTTGCAACAAGACTAGTCCCAGAGCTAAGGGGATTGTCCTACGAAGAAAGGTTAAGAGAAATCGGCCTGACGACACTAGAGGACAGGAGGGTTAGGGGAGACATGATAACGACATATAAAATACTGCGAGGAATAGATAAGGTGGACAGAGACAAGATGTTCCAGAGAGGGGACACAGAAACAAGGGGTCACAATTGGAAGTTGAAGACTCCTATGAGTCAAAGGGATGTTAGGAAGTATTTCTTCCGTCATAGAGTTGTCAGGAAGTGGAATAGCCTAGAAAGCGACATAGTGGATGCAGGAACCATACATAGTTTTAAGACTAGGTTTGATAAAGCTCATGGAGCAGGGAGAGAGAGGACCTAGTAGCAATCAATGAAGAGGCGGGGCCAGGAGCTATGAATCGACCCCTGCAACCACAAATAGGTGAGTACAAATAGGTGAGTACACACATACACGCCCCGATGGCATGGTGGCTAGCGCTCTTGCTTCACGCACGGAGGGCCCGGGTTCAATTCCCGGCGGGGCCGAAACATTTCGAAGTGTTTCGTTACACACACACATACATACAACAGGCCTAGTGTCTAATCGACATGTGTCTAGGACAAAATGGTAACTAACTAACACACACACACACACACACACCTGGAACCCACACCTGGTCAAGCACGTAAAGAAATTAGAGAAAGTGCAAAGGTTTGCGACAAGGCTAGTTCCACAACTCAGGGGACTGTCCTATGAAGAAAGGTTGAGGGAAATAGGACTAACAACACTGGAGGACAGAAGGGTTAGAGGAGACATGATAACGACATACAAAATACTGCGGGGAATCGACAAGGTAGATAGTGACAGGATGTTCCAGAGAGGGAACACAGAAACAAGGGGACACAACTGGAAGATGAAGACTCAGTTGAGTCAGAGGGATGTTAGGAAGCAATTCTTCAGCCATAGAGAGTTAGCAAGTGGAATAGTTTAGGAACGATATAGTGGGAGGGGAACCATACATAGTTTTAAGACAAGGTATGATAAAGCTCATGGAGCAGGGAGAGCAGAGACCCAGTAGCGGACAGTGCAGAGGCGGGGCCAGGAGCTGAGTCTCGACCCCTGCAACCACAATTAGGTGAGTACACACACACACAAGGGGACACAGTTGGAAGTTGAAGACTCAGATGAATCACAGGGATGTTAGGAAGTATTTTTTCAGTCATAGAGTTGTCGGGAAGTGGAATAGCTTGGGAAGCGATGTAGTGGAGGGAGGTTCCATACATAGGTTTAAGGAGAGGTATGATAAAGCTCATGGAGCAGGGAGAGTGACCCAGTAGCGGCCAGTGAAGAGGCGGGGCCAGGAGCTATGACTCGACCCCTGCAACCACAACTAGGTGAGAACTAGGTGAGTACACACATAACACACACACACACTTACACAGTCTTTAATTCCAATCTTTAAGGAAGGAGACAGACCAGTGTCACTGACATGCATAGTATGCAGAGTCATGGAGAAGCTTATCAGAAGACTGGTGGAGCACCTAGAAAGGAATGAGTTTATACACGATAACCAGCACGGTTTCAGGGAAGGGAAATCTTGTGTCACAAACCTACTGGAGTTTTACGACAAGGTGACGGAAATAAAACAGGAGAGAGAGAGAGAGGGGGTAGACTGCATTTTCTCGAATTGTAAAAAGTCTTTTGATACAGTTCGCACAAGAGATTGGTTCAAAAGTTAGAGGCAGGAATAACAGAAAAGGCACTGCAGTGGAGCAGAGAAGGAAACATTGAGTGATGGTACGTGACGAGGTGTCAGAGTGTACGCTTGTGACGAGCGGGGTTCCACAAGGGTCAGTCCTAGGGCCGGTGCTGCATCTGGTATATGTGACTGGCATGACGGAAGGGTTAGATTCAGAGATGCCGCAGACAAGAGTACAGGCTAGGGGGCCAAAGACTGCAAACTTCACTCAAGGAAAAGAATCTTGGGGTGAGTATCATACCGAACACATCTCCTGATGTGCATATCATTCAAATAACTGCCGCAACATATGGGCGCCTGGCAAACCTAAGAATAGCGTTCCGATACCTCAGTAAGGAATCATTCAAGATTCTGTACACCTTGTACGTCAGACCCATACTGGAGTATGCAGCACTAGTATGGACCCACACTTGGTCAAACAAGTCAAGAAATCAGATAAAGTGTTCAGAGATTTGCAACAAGACTAGTCCCGGAGCTACGAGGAGAGATTAAGGAAAATCGACCTGACGACACTGGAGGACAGGAGAGATAGGGGGAACATGATAACGACATATAAAATACTGAGAGGAATTGACAAGGTGGATAGGGACAAGATGTTTCAGAGATAAGACACAGAACAAGATGTCACAACTGCAAGTTGAAAACTCAGATGAGTCACATGATGTTAGATGTATTGGAGGCAGGATCCATACATAGCTTTAAGAAGAGATACGATAAAGCTCATGGAGCAGGGAGAGAGAGTGGACCTAATAGCGACCAACGAAGAGGCAGGGCCAGGAGCTGTGAATCGACCCCTGCAACCACAAATAGGTGAGTACACACACACACACACACACACACACACACACACATAACACACACACACACACACACACACACACACACACACACATACACACACACATATACACACACATACACACACACACACACACACACACACACACAACACACACACACACACACACACACACACACACACACACACATACACACACACACACACACACACACAACACACACACACACAAACACACACACACACACACACACACAATGGGTTCCCGTATTCAATGTATTTGAAGGGGAAAATAGCTGCAGCTATTACAGGAAAACGAGGCTACTATTGTTGACGATGGCACTCTGGAGCACGTGCCAGCACGGTGCCGCTTGAAGAGCAATACTGCCAGATGGGAATCCAGCATCGGGAATCGAGCTCTAGGCTCTAGAATTCTGGCCAGCTTTGATTCGGTTGAGATTGGTGTTGCAGCGTAAGTAATCTGCCAATCATACGTCATGAACTAATCTCTTACCAGCACAATTCTGGTGGCTGCTTTATATATTGTATATACAACTATGATTATACATACATACATATATATATATATATATATATAACATAAAGACAAGTTATGAAAGAATGGGTAATTACATTTAATTAACCGCTAATTAACATAATTGCATATTTATCTTCTCGTATTAATTTTCAATAAATCTGCATAATTGAATGTCTTGCCCAGTCAATATATTTCAACTGATGTAACAGCGAGGGGCGAGAGAGAGAGGGAGTTTATATATGTTTACATGGTAACGACAGCATAAGATATGTATATGGCAGCTTCCTGCCGAGGACTCACTACGGTCTACCACACTCTCGCTCCTCTAATTCTAGACAGTTAAAATTAGGATGGTCTAGCGGAAGGCTCTCTCCCCATCCTCCAGCCATACTGCTGCTATTAACATTAGTTGAGCAGCATTACCGTGCTCTACCAACACACCATCAGGGTCTATTTGAACATGATACCCGTTTATTTCAATCATATCTTGAAGAAATTTTATTGTTTGTGTAGAACTTCAAAGGGCAGTGTGTTCCAGTGTTCTATGACTCTGAAAATATCTCATTTGTTCTGGCCTCGTTCTATAGTACTCACATTTGTATAGCATATCTTGCCTCGGAGTTTCATGCCTTTGTTTTGCATTACTGAAGCAGTTTTGAACAATTCTGTAGCTCTCAGTTTGTTAATCTTGTTTAGCGTCTTAAGCTAACCAGATTTAACTAACGTTTTACAGTGAACTGTATTAGCCTAACTTAGCCTAACCTGACCAAATCTGTCCTAAGATCACCTAGGACGACCTAACATGACCTCTCTGGGTGTATATTCTGTGATTTCTTGAAGTCACTCGAAATGTGAGGTGTGTGACTTTTAAAGCTGTACAATAATATTTCCCCAGCATGGCAACAGAAGTGGCTGCTAGACGTATGATCAGAAACGTAGAAATGCCATAACTTTCAATTTTAAAAATTATGCCAAAAATATAATTGACAAGAAATTATCATTGACGTTAAAGATCAATATGCAGTATATTATTACTCTAATTCAGGGAGATACGAGGATAGTAATTAAAGTAATTATTCAACACGGATCAAACGGTATAATTCACAAATTTAAAAAAAATGTTAATGCATCCGTGAAAATAATTTACAGCCATAATTACTTTGATACGAAATTACGTTGACGGTTAAGAAATAAAAAAAAATTGTATATGACCTGACACCAGTTTTATGCAAAATAAAAAATAAAAACTGTATTTACTTCTAAATTTCCTGCATGCTCGAATGCGGGAACCGACCAATGAGAAGGCGGGCATTCTCCAAGATGGCGGCCGCCTCCCCCTCCTGGCAGCCAAGATGACTGACACAGCACTGAATTTACCAGACGTGATCCCCAACTTTGAGTGGAATAAATAATTTACTACGGTAAGGTGTGGTTAGTGATGGTTTTGGCGCACTGCCTTCATGCTGGGGGAGGAAGAGAGGGATAAATTATGGCGTACATTACGCCAACAAGGAAACTCTATACTCTTTATGGATACCATAGTGTGACTCTACACTCTTTATCGGTGATAAATAAGACACTTGTGTAAAACTTGGGTATCGTTACTGAGGAAAATGTTACCTCAATAAAGATACCCAATGTTACCTCAATAAAGATACCCAATGTTACCTCAATAAAGATACCCAATGTTACCTCAATAAAGATACCCAATGTTACCTCAATAAAGATACCCAATGTTACCTCAATAAAGATACCCAATGTTACCTCAATAAAGATACCCAACGTTACCTCAATAAAGATACCCAATGTTACCTCAATAAAGACACCCAATGTTACCTCAATAAAGATACCCAACGTTACCTCAATAAAGATACCCAACGTTACCTCAATAAAGATACCCAATGTTACCTCAATAAAGACACCCAATGTTACCTCAATAAAGATACCCAACGTTACCTCAATAAAGATACCCAATGTTACCTCAATAAAGATACTCAATGTTACCTCAATAAAGATACCCAATGTTACCTCAATAAAGATACCCAATGTTACCTCAATAAAGATACCCAACTGTTACCTCAATAAAGATACCCAATGTTACCTCAATAAAGACACCCAATGTTACCTCAATAAAGATACCCAATGTTACCTCAATAAAGAACCCAAGTTACCTCAATAAAGAACAATGTGACACATCATGAGACAATGGGTGACTACCCTATATGGAACTAATATTAATACTCTTTATGGGGACTAGAGGGTGACTACTCTTTATGGGGACTAGAGGGTGACTACTCTCTTTAGGGACTAAGGGTGACTACCTCTTTATGGGACTAGAGGGTGACTACTCTCTTTATGGGACTAGAGGGTGACTACTCTCTTACGGGGACTAGAGGGTGACTACTCTTTATGGGGACTAGAGGGTGACTACTCTCTTTATGGGACTAGAGGGTGACTACTCTCTTTACGGGGACTAGAGGGTGACTGCTCTCTTTATGGGACTAGAGGGTGACTACTCTCTTTATGGGGACTAGAGGGTGACTGCTCTCTTTATGGGACTAGAGGGTGACTACTCTCTTTACGGGGACTAGAGGGTGACTACTCTTTATGGGGACTAGAGGGTGACTACTCTCTTTATGGGACTAGAGGGTGACTACTCTCTTTACGGGGACTAGAGGGTGACTATTTATGGGGACTAGAGGGTGACTGCTCTCTTTATGGGACTAGAGGGTGACTACTCTCTTTACGGGGACTAGAGGGTGACTATTCTTTATGGGACTAGAGGGTGACTGCTCTCTTTATGGGACTAGAGGGTGACTACTCTCTTTACGGGGACTAGAGGGTGACTTCTTTATGGGACTAGAGGGTGACTACTCTCTTTACGGACTAGAGGGTGACTACTCTTTATGGGAACTAGAGGGTGATGCTCTCTTTATGGGAATAGAGGGTGACTACTATCTTTACGGGGACTAGAGGGTGACTACTCTATGGGGACTAGAGGGTGACTGCTCTCTTTATTCGACTAGAGGGTGACTACTCTCTTTACGGGGACTAGAGGGTGACTACTCTTTATTGGGACTAGAGGGTGACTACTCTCTTTATGGGACTAGAGGGTGACTACTCTCTTTACGGGGACTAGAGGGTGACTGCTCTCTTTATGGGACTAGAGGGTGACTACTCTCTTTACGGGGACTAGAGGGTGACTATTCTTTATGGGGACTAGAGGGTGACTGCTCTCTTTATAGGGACTATGGAAGGGTGACTGCTCTCTTTATGGGACTAGAGGGTGACTGCTCTCTTTATGGGACTAGAGGGGGTGACTCTCTCTTTATGGGACTAGAGGGTGACTGCTCTCTTTACGGGGACTAGAGGGTGACTGCTCTCTTTATGGGACTAGAGGGTGACTGCTCTCTTTATGGGACTAGAGGGTGACTGCTCTCTTTATGGGACTAGAGGGGGTGACTACTCTCTTTATGGGACTAGAGGGTGACTGCTCTCTTTACGGGGACTAGAGGGTGACTACTCTCTTTACGGGGACTAGAGGGTGACTGCTCTCTTTACGGGGACTAGAGGGTGACTGCTCTCTTTATGGATGCGGGAGTGTGACTGTAGGTTTTATAACACTGTGCGATCTTTAGATGATCGTACTTTATTTTTTTTTATTTCCTAGCGTGTCGAAATCTTTGATTTGTTATGTATGTTTATCTTTTATAATGATGCAGTGCGTGAGAGAGAGGAGATAGATAGATAGATGGAGAGAGAGAGAGAGAGAGAGAGAGAGAGAGAGAGAGAGAGAGAGAGAGAGAGAGACATTGAATAAGCTGCAGGTAAGAGCAAGGACTGCCAAGCACCGCTGGGAAATATCCGAAAATGGTTTGGCTATGGCTCAACCGGGAGGAGGAGGACAGGAGCAGGAGGAGCAGGAGCAGGAGGAGGAGGAGCAGGAGGGAAGGTGGGAGAGGTAGGGGAAAGAGAAAATTAATATTAGGGCTGTAAGAAGAGAGAGAATGGTAGCACACAAGACCAAACTCACCAATAAAGACAGGAGGGTCACACACTGATAGACGCAGCAGCAGAATCCTGTGTCCCTAACCTCAGTGCCTCACATAACTAGTCACATCATAATAACTCAAGCAAATATTTATCAAAATTAAATTCCTAAAGTAACCTCAGAGAAGCAGAGTCACAAAGGGAAGGAGCAGTGTCACAGGCTGAGAATATATATACAGTACTAGGACCGTTGTGGTGACCTCTCACATGACTGTCCAAAAATATCTTCAGAACCTGGAATATTACACAGTCACTGGAGTGGCACGCGACGTGGAAGAGACACAAGTACACAAGAGTATAACGCTAAGATGAAATCGTTAAAAATGTCCTCGTTGGCTGATTTGGGGCAAAAGTGAGAGGTGATAATCTCCTGTAATGTTATGAAGAGATTTAAAAGAGAAGATAAAGATTAACTTCAAGAGGGATATCGAAAACCACAGTTGGAAATTGTGAAAAAAAGTGGAAACAAAGGTACACTAGAAAGTTTTTTTTCACGGTGATGGAGCAACGGAATGAATGTAAGGAGAAGGCAGTGAATGTAAGAAGGCAGTGAATGTAAGAAGGCAGTGAATGTAAGAAGGCAGTGAATGTAAGAAGGCAGTGAATGTAAGAAGGCAGTGAATGTAAGAAGGCAGTGAATGTAAGAAGGCAGTGAATATAAGAAGGCAGTGAATGTAAGAAGGCAGTGAATGTAAGAAAGGGAACAGTGAATGTAAGAAGGCAGTGAATGTAAGAAGGCAGTGAATGTAAGAAGGCAGTGAATGTAAGAAGGCAGTGAATGTAAGAAGGCAGTGAATGTAAGAAGGCAGTGAATGTAAGAAGGCAGTGAATGTAAGAAGGCAGTGAATGTAAGAAGGCAGTGAATGTAAGAAGGCAGTGAATGTAAGAAGGCAGTGAATGTAAGAAGGCAGTGAATGTAAGAAGGCAGTGAATGTAAGAAGGCAGTGAATGTAAGAAGGCAGTGAATGTAAGAAGGCAGTGAATATAAGAAGGCAGTGAATGTAAGAAGGCAGTGAATGTAAGAAGGCAGTGAATGTAAGAAGGCAGTGAATGTAAGAAGGCAGTGAATGTAAGAAGGCAGTGAATGTAAGAAGGCAGTGAATGTAAGAAGGCAGTGAATGTAAGAAGGCAGTGAATATAAGAAGGCAGTGAATGTAAGAAGGCAGTGAATGTAAGAAGGCAGTGAATGTAAGAAGGCAGTGAATGTAAGAAGGCAGTGAATATAAGAAGGCAGTGAATGTAAGAAGGCAGTGAATATAAGAAGGCAGTGAATGTAAGAAGGCAGTGAATGTAAGAAGGCAGTGAATGTAAGAAGGCAGTGAATGTAAGAAGGCAGTGAATTAAGAAGGCAGTGAATGTAAGAAGGCAGTGAATTAGAAGGCAGTGAATTAAGAAGGCAGTGAATGTAAGAAGGCAGTGAATATAAGAAGGCAGTGAATGTAAGAAGGCAGGAATGTAGAAACAGTGAATGTAGGGAAATGTTAAAATATAGTGATAAATTAACTATTGAAGACGAGACACCACGAGCATAACACATACACACACACACACTCACACACACACATACAAACACATACACACACATATGTGCGTGTCACAAACCTGTCTCGTTTATTTAACACATAAAATCACAGGTGCCAGCACCAGCAACAAACAGATGGCTACCTTGGCGTTGGTTGAAAATATACAACATAGTGTATATTGAACTGCTATTACTGAAGGAGAGATGGTGTATTTAGTTGTGTAATGGTGTGTGTGTGTGTGTTCTAACGTAATGTAATTGCAGGTGTCGAGTCTAGGCTCCTGGTCCTTCCCCCGTAGACTTTTTTTCCGATTGGCATCATTGGTTTCTGGCCTCCTGAGCCTTCTCATATATGAAACTGAGAATTGAGTTTGCCTCCACCACAGCCTCATCCAAGTCAACCACCCCGTGTGTGTATGTATGGGTGGGTGAGGTAGGGGTGTGAGTGTACTCGCCTAATTGTATTTACCTAATTGCGGTTGTAGGGGTCGATTCATAGTTCCTGGCCCCGCCTCTTCACTGGTCGCTTCACTGTGTGTGTGTGTGTGTTGATGGCTTGGTGTAGCATATTATCTGACTGAGCTGACATATTTTTGCAATATTGAGGACCTACGAGGCAGATGCTTTGTAAACAAACATCCCAGTTGCTTCTGATGTTGATACATTCCCAACTCAGCTCCTTGTCTTTGTTTCATGTTTGGAGTTGTTCCATGTTTAATATCTTCTCTCAGAGTTTATTCTGTGTCTTCAGTCTTCTCCACCTAGGCAGATGAGGGAGGCAGCGACGGGTCACTCAACAATCCGGGATGGACCTCAAAGAGTGGAATATATTGACAGAGACAACATGCACACGACCAGACTGGTGCATGATGGAAGGTGGAGCTGGGGGATAGTGGCGAGGGAGGAGGAGAAGGAGAGATAGCATGTGAGGAAGGAAGACTGCAGGCAAGGGAGATGGAATAATTGGAGTGAATGAAAGAGGAGGGGGAAAAGAAGACGCGGAGGCATACATATAGACATAAGAGAGAGAAGACAAAGAAAAAGAAAATAAACAGTGAGAGAGAGAGACTGATCTATGTAAACCTGAGGAGCTTCGCTGTGTGAGTTTAGTTGCTGAGGCAGTGTGAGAGAAGGCGTCGGCGGGTGCAACTTGCCGGATACAGCACGCACAATCCAACAAGGTTCTTGGGAAGTTGCATTATGGAAACTATATATTCAAACTCAGCTGGGGCAGACCCTGGAACTCTGGCCAGATGAAACAATCGCTCTGAAAGATAATGGAATTGTGCTGGGAAAGCAAAACAGACTTTTGGAAGTTGCAAGAAAGGAATGTTAAGATTAGAGCACGGAGAGAGGATAAACACAGGGAGTTGTCGATGGGAGTGCACTCAGAATAGGTCCAGGGCAGATAGTGGGAGATCTCATGTTCCATATCGAGACTGCGCTAAGAAGCGTTAGTTACGTATCTAACTCTAATTGTAGTATAATATAAGGTTCTCTCTCTGCCTTTCACTCCCACCGTAAACAGAAAGTGGTCGGGATGACACTTGGAGCTACACTCTGGGAAGAGCTTTACACAGAGAAATGACTTGATAAAAAGTCTGCACTTTACACCTACAGTTTACTCTGCACCTACTGTCTCTCTGTATTACATCTGTCGTCACTGCCTGCCACCCAGCATCAGCAGACAGCGTAAACATCGCAATGAAACACTTAGAAAAATAGACTTGAGGAAACACAATTATGTAGAAATCACAGAATAATGAAGAAATACTGACATCCTGGAAGAATATCAAAACATCAGACAATGATAACGGTGAAATCCTGGAACAGTCGTGCTGGAAACTAATTGAATGATTCTTAAACGATAAAGCAAACCAAGAAACTAGTGTGCAAAAAACAGGTACAGGTTTCTTGATGTGCATTATCTGACATAGTCTAGAATGTGGATAACGTGTACCGCTATCCTAGAATAACTTTGCTAAAATTTATCCCAGACTATTTAAGACTTGAAAAAATTAAGTCACAGTACCATGGCTGAAGAAATTTATAAATCCACAAAACCAAAAAAATAACTAGACTTCCACGTGATTTTTTTATGGAAAACTCGGATAAGCAAAAACAAACAGCTGTAAGAACTAGCTCATTATAGTCCCCAAACAAGCGTTGAGTTACAGCTCCTGGCCCTTGTTATAAGGTCTAAGATCCGGGTAGAGAGACAAGTGTTTAGCTACAGCTGCTGGCCTTTGTTTTAAAGCCTAAGGTACGGGTAAACTAGAGATAAGTGTTGAGGTACAGCTGCTAGCCTGTTTTAAGGTCCAAGGTACGGGAGAGGCAGATGTTGAGCTACAGCTGCTGGCCTCTTAAGGCCCAAGGTATGGAAAGAGAGAGAGACATGTGTTGAGGTATGGTTTCTGGTCTCGAGCCTGGGGTTCAAGGACTTACAAGAGAGAGAGAGAACGAGATCCACAAGAGACAAAAACTTGAGGTATAAAATAAGAAAGCTGAGAGGCCCAACATGTTAGTGATAATGACTTTCATCCACTTATGGTTACTGTGCTCACGTATATGGCTGCTGTCTTTTGTATATGTGCACACTCGCCTCACAGTACTGTGCTCACATACCTGATTGTTTCCTCTGCACATGTATACATGTGTAGCAAGATATTGTGCCCTCAAACATAATTATTTTTTCCCGTACACGTGTACACATGCGCACCAATAACGCATCAAACAGCTGTCTTCACTTAGTGCTTCATAATAACCTGAAAAAAACAAAAATAAAATGTCGAGCGTTAATATGTCCAGCGTCTGATGAATCTGATGTGTCCAGTGTTTGATGAATCTGATGTGTTCAGTGTTTGATGAATCTGATGTGTCCAGTGTTTGATGCATCTGATGTGTCCAGTGTTTGATGAATCTGATGTGTCCAGTGTTTGATGCATCTGATGTGTCCAGTGTTTGATGCATCTGATGTGTCCAGTGTTTGATGCATCTGATGTGTCCAGTGTTTGATGCATCTGATGTGTCCAGTGTTTGATGCATCTGATGTGTCCAGTGTTTGATGCATCTGATGTGTCCAGTGTTTGATGCATCTGATGTGTCCAGTGTTTGATGCATCTGTGATGTGTCCAGTGTTTGATGCATCTGATGTGTCCAGTGTTTGATGCATCTGATGTGTCCAGTGTTTGATGCATCTGATGTGTCCAGTGTTTGATGAATCTGATGTGTCCAGTTTTTGATGAATCTAATGTGTCCAGTGTTTGACGAATCTGATGTGTCCAGTGTTTGATGAATCTGATGTGTCCAGTGTTTGATGAATCTGATGTGTCCAGTGTTTGATGAATCTGATGTGTCCAGTGTTTGATGAATCTAATGTGTCCAGTGTTTGATGAATCTGATGTGTCCAGTGTTTGATGCATCTGATGTGTCCAGTGTTTGATGCATCTGATGTGTCCAGTGTTTGATGCATCTGATGTGTCCAGTGTTTGATGCATCTGATGTGTCCAGTGTTTGATGCATCTGATGTGTCCAGTGTTTGATGCATCTGATGTGTCCAGTGTTTGATGCATCTGATGTGTCCAGTGTTTGATGCATCTGATGTGTCCAGTGTTTGATGCATCTGATGTGTCCAGTGTTTGATGAATCTGATGTGTCCAGCGTCTGATGAATCTGATGTGTCCAGTGTTTGATGCATTTGATGTGTCCAGTGTTTGATGAATCTAATGTGTCCAGTGTTTGATGAATCTGATGTGTCAAGTGTTTGATGCATCTGATGTGTCCAGTGTTTGATGAATCTGATGTGTCCAGTGTTTGATACATCTGATGTGTCCAGTGTTTGATGCATCTGATGTGTCCAGTGTTTGATGCATCTGATGTGTCCAGTGTTTGATGCATCTGATGTGTCCAGTGTTTGATGCATCTGATGTGTCCAGTGTTTGATGCATCTGATGTGTCCAGTGTTTGATGCATCTGATGTGTCCAGTGTTTGATGCATCTGATGTGTCCAGTGTTTGATGCATCTGATGTGTCCAGTGTTTGATGCATCTGATGTGTCCAGTGTTTGATGCATCTGATGTGTCCAGTGTTTGATGCATCTGATGTGTCCAGTGTTTGATGCATCTGATGTGTCCAGTGTTTGATGCATCTGATGTGTCCAGTGTTTGATGCATCTGATGTGTCCAGTGTTTGATGCATCTGATGTGTCCAGTGTTTGATGAATCTGATGTGTCCAGCGTCTGATGAATCTGATGTGTCCAGTGTTTGATGCATTTGATGTGTCCAGTGTTTGATGAATCTAATGTGTCCAGTGTTTGATGAATCTGATGTGTCAAGTGTTTGATGCATCTGATGTGTCCAGTGTTTGATGAATCTGATGTGTCCAGTGTTTGATACATCTGATGTGTCCAGTGTTTGATGCATCTGATGTGTCCAGTGTTTGATGAATCTGATGTGTCCAGTGTTTGATGAATCTAATGTGCCCAGTGTTTGATGCATTTGATGTGTCCAGTGTTTGATGAATCTAATGTGTCCTGTGTTTGATGAATCTGATGTGTCCAGTGTTTGATGAATCTGATGTGTCCAGTGTTTGATGAATCTGATGTGTCCAGTGTTTGATGCATCTGATGTGTCCAGTGTTTGATGCATCTGATGTGTCCAGTGTTTGATGCATCTGATGTGTCCAGTGTTTGATGCATCTGATGTGTCCAGTGTTTGATGAATCTGATGTGTCCAGTGTTTGATGAATCTAATGTGCCCAGTGTTTGACGAATCTGATGTGTCCAGTGTTTGATGAATCTGATGTGTCCAGTGTTTGATGAATCTGATGTGTCCAGTGTTTGATGAATCTGATGTGTCCAGTGTTTGATGAATCTAATGTGTCCAGTGTTTGATGAATCTGATGTGTCCAGTGTTTGATGAATCTGATGTGTCCAGTGTTTGATGAATCTGATGTGTCCAGTGTTTGATGCATCTGATGTGTCCAGTGTTTGATGAATCTGATGTATCCAGCGTATGATGAATCTGATGTGTCCAGTGTTTGATGAATCTGATGTGTCCAGTGTTTGATGCATCTGATGTGTCCAGTGTTTGATGTGTCTGATGTGTCCAGTGTTTGATGCATCTGATGTGTCCAGTGTTTGATGAATCTGATGTGTCCAGTGTCTGATGAATCTAATGTGTCCAGTGTTTGATGCATCTGATGTGTCCAGTGTTTGATGTGTCTGATGTGTCCAGTGTTTGATGCATATGATGTGTCCAGTGTTTGATGAATCTGATGTGTCCAGTGTTTGATGCATCTGATTTGTCCATTTAAGCATAATCACAAGTTATATATATATATATATATATATATATATATATATAATGCAATTAAAAAAAAAATTGTGTCCAGTTTTGAGATCTGATGTGTCCAGTGTTTGAACTGATGTCCAGTGTTTGATGTCTGATCCAGTTTTGAGCATCATGTCCAGTGTTTGATGCATCTGATGTCAGTGTTGATGAATCTGATGTGTCAGGTTGATGAATCTGATGTGTCCAGTGTTTGATGATTTGATGTGTCAGTGTTTGATGAATTATGTGTCCAGTGTTTGATGAATCATGTGTCCAGTGTTTGATGATCTGATGTGTCCAGTGTTTGATGATCTGATGTGTCCAGGTTTGATACATCTGATGTGTCCAGTGTTTGATATCTGATGTGTCCAGTGTTTGATGCATCTGATGTGTCCATGTTTGATGCATCTGATGTGTCAGTGTTTGATGCATCTGATGTGTCCAGTGTTTGATGCATCTGATGTGTCCAGTGTTTGATGATCTGATGTGTCCAGTGTTTGATGATCTGATGTGTCCAGTGTTTGATGCATTTGATGTGTCCAGTGTTTGATGATCTATGTGTCCAGTGTTTGATGATCTGATGTGTCCAGTGTTGATATCTGATGTGTCCAGTGTTTGATGATCTGATGTGTCCAGTGTTTGATGCATCTGATGTGTCCAGTGTTTGATGCATCTGATGTGTCCAGTGTTTGATGCATCTGATGTCCAGTGTTTGATGATCTGATGTGTCCAGGTTTGATGATCTGATGTGTCCAGTGTTTGATGATTTGATGTGTCCAGTGTTTGATGATCTATGTGTCAGTGTTTGATGAATCTGATGTGTCAGTGTTTGATGCATCTGATGTCCAGTGTTTGATGATCTGATGTGTCCAGTGTTTAATCTTGTGTCAGTGTTTGATGATCTGATGTGTCCAGTGTTTGATATTGTGGTCCAGTGTTTGATAATCTAATGTGCCAGTGTTTGATGCATTTGATGTGTCCAGTGTTTGATGAATCTAATGTGTCCTGTGTTTGATGAATCTGATGTGTCCAGTGTTTGATGAATCTGATGTGTCCAGTGTTTGATGAATCTGATGTGTCCAGTGTTTGATGCATCTGATGTGTCCAGTGTTTGATGCATCTGATGTGTCCAGTGTTTGATGCATCTGATGTGTCCAGTGTTTGATGCATCTGATGTGTCCAGTGTTTGATGAATCTGATGTGTCCAGTGTTTGATGAATCTAATGTGTCCAGTGTTTGAAGAATCTGATGTGTCCAGTGTTTGATGAATCTGATGTGTCCAGTGTTTGATGAATCTGATGTGTCCAGTGTTTGATGAATCTGATGTGTCCAGTGTTTGATGAATCTGATGTGTCCAGTGTTTGATGAATCTGATGTGTCCAGTGTTTGATGAATCTGATGTGTCCAGTGTTTGATGAATCTGATGTGTCCAGTGTTTGATGCATCTGATGTGTCCAGTGTTTGATGAATCTGATGTATCCAGCGTATGATGAATCTGATTTGTCCAGTGTTTGATGAATCTGATGTGTCCAGTGTTTGATGCATCTGATGTGTCCAGTGTTTGATGTGTCTGATGTGTCCAGTGTTTGATGCATCTGATGTGTCCAGTGTTTGATGAATCTGATGTGTCCAGTGTCTGATGAATCTAATGTGTCCAGTGTTTGATGCATCTGATGTGTCCAGTGTTTGATGTGTCTGATGTGTCCAGTGTTTGATGCATATGATGTGTCCAGTGTTTGATGAATCTGATGTGTCCAGTGTTTGATGCATCTGATTTGTCCATTTAAGCCATAATCACAAGTTATATATATATATATATATATTTTTAAATATATATAATATATATTTTTTTTAAAAAGCAAAGATCACAGTAAACAGGTGATATCAAAATATGCAAAACAACCACTATGAAAAAATAGAAGAATTCCAAGCGCTTTCGTGACTACTCACATTATCAAGGAACTATAAAAGGAAACGTGAGAAGAAGGCTTATAAAGAGGCAGAATACACCTCACAGTCACATCACACTAACAAAGACAACACCTCACAGTAGTGTAACATCTCACGACTCTGTGAAGAGGAACATAAGAAAGGACCTGAAACTCTTTCCAAGAATTAAGATTAGTCCAATTTATCATTAAATTCTTCCAAAATTTTATTAATTATAAATGAATCCAATTTATATAAACCAAAAGAAATATTCATATTATTTTCAAAACTGCTTTTAATAAAACATGATTCTATTATATTCCTCTCAACCATGGACTTGCTTGATACAACCTTCTCAGCATTTTGAAAATCAATTGGATGGTTAAAGTCTCTCACATGAATAAATAGAGCATTAGAATCTTGTCCAGTTCTAATGCTATATTTATGTTGTTTTAATCTTAGTTCAAGACTTTTACCAGTTTGACCATAATAAACTTTATCGCATATTTTACAGGGAATCTTATAGACACATCCGTCAGCATTTTGGGGGGAATTTTTTTATCAAAAGTCTTTTTACTGTATCAAGATTTTTAAATACAACTTTGATATTAAAATTTTAAGAAAAGAAGGCATATCAACCAAGTTTTCATGGTAAGGAGAACCAACATATTTTGGTTGAATAAGGTTGGTTGTCCCTTTTGGATTGTAAAAAGTATTTCTAGCTATTTTAAAAGATTTATCAATTATGTTTCTTGGGTATTTTAAATCATTAGCTATTTCATAAATTTTAGAGATTTCTTCATCTATGAACTCTGGACTACAAATACGTAAAGCTCTCAAAAACGTAGAAGAGAAAACCGACACTTTAACTCTATCTTGATGTGAAGAGTAATAGTGTACATAGGAACAATTATTTGTAGGTTTTCTGTAAATTTTGAATTTAAAAATATTACCCTTAATAATAACAACATCTAGGAAAGGCAATGAGTTATTTACTTCAAATTCAACAGTAAAATTTACAGAATGAGCTAAACTATTTAATTTAACAAGGAAATGGTTTATGTCTACATTCTTAGGCATAAGGCACAAAATGTCATCAACATATCTATACCACTTAGCTCTATTGGGAAGGATTGTGTTAAGCAATCTTGTTTCGAAAAAGTCCATATATAAATTACTAAGAACAGGTGAAAGAGGATTTCCCATTGCCATACCAAACTTCTGAGTGTAAAACTCATCATTAAATACAAATTTTGCATCAACAATACAAAGTTTATGTTCCTCTTCACAGAGTCGTGAGATGTTACACTACTGTGAGGTGTTTTCTTTGTTAGTGTGATGTGACTGTGAGGTGTATTCTGCCTCTCTATAAGCCTTCTTGTCACGTTTCCTTTTATAGTTCCTTGATAATGTGAGTAGTCACGAAAGCGCTTGGAATTCTTCTATTTTTTCATAGTGGTTGTTTTGCTAAAAAAAAATATATATATATATATATATATATATATATATATATATATATATATATATATATATATATATATATATATATATATATATATATATATGATTAAGCAGTAAACCCGTAGGTGTCATACAGGAATTGGGAAATAGTAGTCAACTAGATCTGGGATAAAGAAAGAAGTGAGAGTGTAGCTCTAGTTGCCTGAATCAAGAGCCCCGTCATACCCGCCGCTCCTGGAGGAACATTGCAATGTAAACAATATTGCTCGTCTCACATAATTTCAATAAAGTGTCAATAGAGGCTGGCTGAGGCACTGAACAAAAGCCTCCTCCCTCCTCCGAGCATCGCTTTTATTTCATCTTCCTTCAAACATCAGCTTTACATATTTTTTTCTCTCTTATTGCTTTCTTGTTTAGGTCCATCAAGTATTGTAGGCGCGATGCCAGGGGAGGTTACACAAAACATTGTGGATCTTGCAATAAGATCACAGTAAACAAGTGATATCACAATGTGCAATATTACCACAGTGAAAAAAAATAGTGAAATTCCAAGCGCTTTCGTGATTTCTCACATTATCGAGGAATAATTATAATAATGGAATAGCAGAAGACTTATAGATCTGAGATATGACCTCATACATGACCCGAGTCACTGGGCCTGTGAGTGTAGTGAAGATATAGTCAGAGTACATGTCAAGTAAATAGTAAAAGTGACATGTCAGGCATAGTTTAAAGTCCTCAAAAATTGCTGTTGTTGTAGGTAATAACACTCACACCAAGAAGGACGTACGTACAGAAGCCAACGTTCAGTATTTTTCCTCAGCTACCTTTGCCACAAGGTTAATTGGGTTCAAAGCCTATCGACTATACGAAGATCATTGTGGCTTCATTTAATTCGGTTTTGTTGGGCGGTACATTGTTTACATGCAACCTCTGTCATCAGTAGAAAGGTCAGGGAACTGTGTAGAGATCTTACGATGAAAGTTATTGACCGCCAGATATGCGCTGACAGCTGTTAAAACATTCACATGATGGTAAACACAGGTATCGAGCGTAGTAGCTTCAAACATCAAGAAGCTGAAGGCTCTTACATCCTTCAAGGAGGGTGCTTTGATGTTGCTCAAGACCTCATTCAAGGAACTGCTGCTACTTTCCCGTCCCTTAAGATCAAACCTGGTTACCTCTCTTTCTCCAGGCGCTGTGTAACCCTTTTTTCTTCTGGAATGTGACACAACCTGGACATTCTCTTCCCTGCCACGATGAGAATTTTTTTTTTTTTCATTTTTTTTCCATTAGTCTTGCATGCCACAGCAAAAGTACTTCCCGATACTCTGCAACTCCTGTGTGTGATCGGTTTCGTATATATCTCAGTCTATGATGGTGGTTTGTTCGTCAGAAAAGTTTGTCTCCTACCTCTGAGTAGCAGGTGTGTCAGGACACTTACACTGAGGCTCGCGAGACTGTCAGGTTCTTTATGTCAGGACACTTACACTGAGGCTCGCAAGACTGTCAGCTTCTTTATGTCAGGACACTTACACTGAGGCTCGCAACACTGTCGGGTTCTTTATGTCAGGACACTTACACTGAGGCTCGCAAGACTGTCGGGTTCTTTATGTCAGGACACTTACACTGAGGCTCGCAACACTGTCGGGTTCTTTATGTCAGGACACTTACACTGAGGCTCGCAAGACTGTCGGGTTCTTTATGTCAGGACACTTACACTGAGGCTCGCAACACTGTCGGGTTCTTTATGTCAGGACACTTACACTGAGGCTCGCAAGACTGTCGGGTTCTTTATGTCAGGACACTTACACTGAGGCTCGCAAGACTGTCAGGTTCTTTATGTCAGGACACTTACACTGAGGCTCGCAAGATTGTCAGCTTCTATATGTCAGGACACTTACACTGAGGCTCGCAAGACTGTCGGGTTCTTTATGTCAGGACACTTACACTGAGGCTCGCAAGATTGTCAGCTTCTTTATGTCAGGACACTTACACTGAGGCTCGCAATGTCAGGACACTTACACTGAGGCTCGCAATGTCAGGACACTTACACTGAGGCTCGCAAGATTGTCAGCTTCTTTATGTCAGGACACTTACACTGAGGCTCGCAATGTCAGGACACTTACACTGAGGCTCGCAATGTCAGGACACTTACACTGAGGCTCGCAATGTCAGGACACTTACACTGAGGCTCGCAATGTCAGGACACTTACACTGAGGCTCGAGAGATTGTCAGCTTCTTTATGTCAGGACACTTACACTGAGGCTCGCGAGACTGTCAGCTTCTCATACAGTGGGCTATAGATTATTCGAATCGCTTAAAAGCTAAATAATGGTATGATTATATTCATAGACAGAGTAGGCAAATTAAGCTTTTGACATTACGCAATTTTTTTATCAAGGTCAGATTAATGGCTGTGTTATTTTTATGCTAAATTAAACATCTGCAAATCAAAATTGTCTTAATTGCTGTTTGTTCTTGTTTTGTTGAATTTACACAAGTTGGTAATACTTGTACTCATGTTAGTACTCTGACAAAGTATAAGTTAGATGCAACATCATGGTAAGGCTTATTACCCTGGGGCCCGGAGTAGCATCACAGGTAAGTCTGGAAGCCTCGCAAAAACAAGAACTTCTAAAAGTGGCAGATGCTAATAAAAAAACCTGTTAACCGTAGCAACGGTTACATAACCGTAGCAACGGTTATATAACCGTAGCAACGGTTATATAACCGTAGCAACGGTTATATAAGTGCCACCGCCGCCGTTAAAATCGCCAGTGATGCTGTGGAAAGACAACACAAATTTTCAAGTCTTCTACGCGCAGTCAGGCATTACAAATATTCTTTTATAAGAGTAGTAATATAGAGCAATTGGTGAGTGAGGAAGAGCAGCAGACAGCAGGTGTACACAGCAGACAGCAGATGTACACAGCAGACAGCAGGTGTACACAGCAGACAGCAGGTGTACACAGCAGACAGCAGGTGTACACATCAGACAGCAGGTGTACACAGCAGACAGCAGGTGTACACAGCAGACAGCAGGTGTACACAGCAGACAGCAGGTGTACACATCAGACAGCAGGTGTACACAGCAGACAGCAGGTGTACACAGCATACAGCAGGTGTACACAGCAGACAGCAGGTGTACATATTGAACGCTTATACCGCAAAACTAATGCTACCAGTTTTTATTTGAATTTTTTATATTTTAAATCATTTATTTTTGTTTATGTGTGTAAGTCGTCTTACCGTAACTGTACATACGCATTTCTTGACTGACCTCTTTTGTAATGTACAAGACTTAGGTGTACCAGTGTGCATGAATAATGTACAGTACAGTGAACAAGCATTACTGACGTGATCACTCGTTGAACGATGAACAACCCACATCTGTCACAGTAACACAGAGAACATTGTCTATGTATTTCAGGTCCTGTCAGAATAAAAAGTATTAACGCTGTTTTTAATCTTTATGATGAGGATTACTATTATAGATTACCTACATGGTCAGTATATTACTAGTATATTACAAGTATTTTACTAGTACAAGTATTTATTACTAGTATATTACAAGTATTTATTACTAGTATATTACAAGTATTTATTACTAGTATATTACAAGTATTTATTACTAGTATATTACAAGTATTTATTACTAGTATATTACAAGTATTTATTACTAGTATATTACAAGTATTTATTACTAGTATATTACAAGTATTTATTACTAGTATATTACAAGTATTTATTACTAGTATATTACAAGTATTTATTACTTGTATGAGATAAAGATGGTACACATTTTCAAAATGAGAAGTGATTGTAATTTATTACGTCTTCCAGCACAGTATTGTAAGAAACAGGACCAAGAGCTGAAGCTCGACACCAACTAACTTAAGTAGGTAATCACACACACACACACACACACACACACACTTTCTCACACACAGACACACACTTAAACTCTCTCACACACACGCACACACACACACACACACACACGTAAAGAAACTAGAGAAAGTGCAAAGGTTTGCGACAAGGTTAGTTCCACAACTCAGGGGTCTGTCTTATGAAGAAAGATTGAGGGAAATAGGACTAACAACACTGGAGGAAAGAAGGGTCAGAGGAGACATGATAACGACATACAAAATACTGCGGGGAATTGACAAGGTAGATAGTGACAGGATGTTCCAGAGAGGGAACACAGAAACAAGGGGACACAACTGGAAGCTGAAGACTCAGATGAGTCAAAGGGATGTTAGGAAGCATTTCTTCAGCCACAGAGTAGTCAGGAAGTGGAATAGTCTAGAGAAAGATATAGTGGAGGCAGGAACCATACATAGTTTTAAGACAAGGTATGATAAAGCTCATGGAGCAGGGAGAGCAGAGACCCAGTAGCAGACAGCGAAGAGGCGGGGCCAGGAGCTGAGTCTCGACCCCTGCAACCACAATTAGGTGAGTACAGACACACACACACACATACAACAGGCCTAGTGTCTAATCGACATGTGCCTAGGACAAAATGGTAACTAACACACACACACACACGTACGTCTGCAGCATTAACAAGCCCCCACCCTTCTCATTCTCATCTCCTCCCTTCCTCCTCCATGACACCCTGTCTCCCCCTCCTACACCCCCTCCCTGCTGCATCACTGCACCATCCCCCTCCTTCTCTCCCTTCCCCTTCCCCCCTCCCCCCTGCATCACTGCACCATTAAGATCAACTTTATGAAGGATAATTACAATTTAGCAGTGTAGAGAATCAAGATGAAAGTTTGAGTGGACAACATTTTGTGTGGCCTCCACCCGTCACAGATCACCAGCGTCACATTTGTGTGGCCTCCACCCGTCACAGATCACCAGCGTCACATTTGTGTGGCCTCCACCCGTCACAGATCACCAGCGTCACATTTGTGTGGCCTCCACCCGTCACAGATCACCAGCGTCACATTTGTGTGGCCTCCACCCGTCACAGATCACCAGCGTCACATTTGTGTGGCCTCCACCCGTCACAGATCACCAGCGTCACATTTGTGTGGCCTCCACCCGTCACAGATCACCACCGTCACATTTGTGTGGCCTCCACCCGTCACAGATCACCAGCGTCACATTTGTGTGGCCTCCACCCGTCACAGATCACCAGCGTCACATTTGTGTGGCCTCCACCCGTCACAGATCACCAGCGTCACATTTGTGTGGCCTCCACCCGTCACAGATCACCAGCGTCACATTTGTGTGGCCTCCACCCGTCACAGATCACCAGCGTCACATTTGTGTGGCCTCCACCCGTCACAGATCACCAGCGTCACATTTGTGTGGCCTCCACCCGTCACAGATCACCACCGTCACATTTGTGTGGCCTCCACCCGTCACAGATCACCAGCGTCACATTTGTGTGGCCTCCACCCGTCACAGATCACCAGCGTCACATTTGTGTGGCCTCCACCCGTCACAGATCACCAGCGTCACATTTGTGTGGCCTCCACCCGTCACAGATCACCAGCGTCACATTTGTGTGGCCTCCACCCGTCACAGATCACCAGCGTCACATTTGTGTGGCCTCCACCCGTCACAGATCACCACCGTCACATTTGTGTGGCCTCCACCCGTCACAGATCACCAGCGTCACATTTGTGTGGCCTCCACCGTCACAGATCACCAGCGTCACATTTGTGTGGCCTCCACCCGTCACAGATCACCAGCGTCACATTTGTGTGGCCTCCACCCGTCACAGATCACCAGCGTCACATTTGTGTGGCCTCCACCCGTCACAGATCACCACCGTCACATTTGTGTGGCCTCCACCCGTCACAGATCACCAGCGTCACATTTGTGTGGCCTCCACCCGTCACAGATCACCAGCGTCACATTTGTGTGGCCTCCACCCGTCACAGATCACCAGCGTCACATTTGTGTGGCCTCCACCGTCACAGATCACCAGCGTCACATTTGTGTGGCCTCCACCCGTCACAGATCACCACCGTCACATTTGTGTGGCCTCCACCCGTCACAGATCACCAGCGTCACATTTGTGTGGCCTCCACCCGTCACAGATCACCAGCGTCACATTTGTGTGGCCTCCACCCGTCACAGATCACCAGCGTCACATTTGTGTGGCCTCCACCGTACAGATCACCAGCGTCACATTTGTGTGGCCTCCACCCGTCACAGATCACCAGCGTCACATTTGTGTGGCCTCCACCCGTCACAGATCACCAGCGTCACATTTGTGTGGCCTCCACCCGTCACAGATCACCAGCGTCACATTTGTGTGGCCTCCACCCGTCACAGATCACCAGCGTCACATTTGTGTGGCCTCCACCCGTCACAGATCACCAGCGTCACATTTGTGTGGCCTCCACCGTCACAGATCACCAGCGTCACATTTGTGTGGCCTCCACCCGTCACAGATCACCAGCGTCACATGGACGAAGACACCATGGCAATGGGTGTCGCTTCCATCTCAGAAAACCAGCTGCCTCGTAGAAACGGTTAATGTTAAAAATGTTAACGTAAATGTTACTAACAGCTGTCAGTGAATAAACAAAAATATGGACGCTCTGTAAATTGGTGCCTCTCACGGGATGTAGTACGGTAAGTACTAAGTTCTCGCTGACTTTCTTGGGTTGTCCTGGGGGGCTAACCCTCCGGGGTTTAAAATCCGAACAAAATCTTATCTCTTAGGCTCGCTGTTGGAGACGGTAGAGTCGGACTGTCAATATCCTGACTGCGGTTCGCGCGTCCCATCACCCCACCCTCCCCCCGACCATCTCTGTTTATTCACAGGAACACAACTTAGAGGATAACTGCGATAGACCTACTGGCTCATGCTAGGCAGGTCCTTCTCAACCCCAAACTTTCTCGCTCATAATCTCTCTAACCTACTTCACTCTTGTTGTTGCTATTTTTGTTGTAGTTGTTGCTGATGTAATGGTTGTTATAACTGGTGTTGTAGTAAGTAGACAGCGATCATCCAGAGAGGTGTTACCATCCTCTCATGTACGTACGAAACAAACCTCTTGAACGTTTTGAACTCTGGCAAGACTGCTAATCTATTCCTTTGTGTTTCTTAAATACGTAAGATGGGAGATACAACTTAAGTTCTCATAGTCAGTATGTACGTAGCTTTATCCGTGTTTCTCACTAGTACTTATTCCTTTAATAACACATACACACACACACACACACACATACACACACACATACACACACACACACACACACACACACACACACACACACACAAGGACGGTAGAGCCTTAATTCAAATATGCATAATTGATAAGTCAGACCACACTGCCCTGGCTTGTGTACACATAACATCCTCCTGTCCTCTCTCCCTCACTGCTTCCCTCCCACCACCCTCACTCTCACTTCCTCCCTCACTCCTTCACCCTTCCTCACTACCGCCCTTACTTCCTTCCTAACTTTCTCCTTGCCACCACCTTCATTTTCTCCCTCACTTCTACCTCCGTCTCTCCATCTCTTCGTGTTCCTCCTCCCTCTATCATTCCCTCCCACTTCACACTCTCCGTCTCACCTGCAAAGTAAGTCACTTTTCCTTCGCAAATTACATAAAAGACACAAATAAGGAGAACGCAGAGAAATGCTCTGCATACTAAGAGCTTTCTGCATGTACACCTAAATGTCTGCCATCTCTGTACAAACATTGTATTATGCTGAAAATACAATTTGAATTTGAGAGCGAAACAAAGTTGGTACCATAATTAAGAAATAAACTCTGTAAAGAGAATAAACGTTCTCTTTCATAAAGCGGCAGATCTTATTCAAACGTTTAACTCACTAAACACTAAGAAGAGCAGGTTGAAGTGCAAGACGATGCCACGAGTCGAAACATCTGTGTGAAACATCGTGGGCGCCGACAGGTGCTGAAATGAGGCATGTGTAGTACTTGGAGTTTTCTTGAGTGAAACGTCTCTACATCCTCTGGTGTTCTCCAGGTACCTGATTTACCTGCACATGTAACACGTTGATTTTTGTCAACACTCATAAAACACTGGAACATATTGCCCTCTGTTGTTAAAGGCTTTAAAATAAGAGTGACCAGGCTTTAGTGAAACGACCCACTTTTTTTTTAATCTCTCTCTCTCTCTCTCTCTCTCTCTCTCTCTCTCTCTCTCTCTCTCTCTCCTCTCTCTCTCTCTCTCTCTCTCTCTCTCTCTCTCTCTCTCTCTCTCTCTCTCTCTCCCGTAACAATGTAAAATTTATATATAAATTAGGAAGGGCTGGATGAAGATATATAACCAGACGCAGTTATGCAGTTCTTAACCAGACTCAGCTCTAAGTCACCAGACATAAATGGAGAAATATACACATCTCGGTGTATATACACTTAGATAGTCACCTCCCGGCGTATGTACACAGATACACACAGTCCTCTCTATGTATATACAGCAAGAGATACACATCTCTGGGTATCCACTCACCTGATGCAGCAAACCTTAGCTTCAGTCCCTCTTAAAGAAAGTAAGCCAGTCTTAGGAAAAGCTATATCATCTTTGAATTATATAGCCCTTAATGTGTATATTTAACTCATCCTTCACACACCAGGCTGGGTTTTTTTTTTTATTAAGAAAACCAGTTTTATGAACCTTGTGTTGCTATCTTATTCTGTGTGAGGGTTCCATGGTGGGGGCACCTGATGTGTGGGGGGGTGTTGCTACCTTATTCTGTGTGAGGGTTCCATGGTGGGGGCACCTGATGTGTGGGGGGTGTTGCTACCTTATTCTGTGTGAGGGTTCCATGGTGGGGGCACCTGATGTGTGGGGGGTGTTGCTATCTTATTCTGTGTGAGGGTTCCATGGTGGGGGCACCTGATGTGTGGGGGGTGTTGCTACCTTATTCTGTGTGAGGGTTCCATGGTGGGGGCACCTGATATGTGGAGGGGGGAGGTGCAGTCTTCTGTGTGATAGTTACAGTGTGGGAGGAAGAGGCAGCTAGGTTTCCCACATATGATTTGATAGAAGATGGGAGACTTCAGTAATGTGTCGGCAGGTTGAGGTGGGAGACTTCAGTAGTGTGTCGGCAGGTTGAGGTGGGAGACTTCAGTAATGTGTCGGCAGGTTGAGGTGGGAGACTTCAGTAGTGTGTCGGCAGGTTGAGGTGGGAGACTTCAGTAATGTGTCGGCAGGTTGAGGTGGGAGACTTCAGTAGTGAGTCGGCAGGTTGAGGTGGGAGACTTCAGTAATGTGTCGGCAGGTTGAGGTGGGAGACTTCAGTAGTGTGTCGGCAGGTTGAGGTGGGAGACTTCAGTAATGTGTCGGCAGGTTGAGGTGGGAGACTTCAGTAATGTGTCGGCAGGTTGAGGTGGGGACTTCAGTAATGTGTCGGCAGGTTGAGGTGGGGACTTCAGTAATGTGTCGGCAGGTTGAGGTGGGAGACTTCAGTAGTGTGTCGGCAGGTTGAGGTGGGAGACTTCAGTAATGTGTCGGCAGGTTGAGGTGGGGACTTCAGTAATGTGTCGGCAGGTTGAGGTGGGAGACTTCAGTAGTGTGTCGGCAGGTTGAGGTGGGAGACTTCAGTAGTGTGTCGGCAGGTTGAGGTGGGAGACTTCAGTAATGTGTCGGCAGGTTGAGGTGGGGACTTCAGTAATGTGTCGGCAGGTTGAGGTGGGGACTTCAGTAATGTGTCGGCAGGTTGAGGTGGGGACTTCAGTAATGTGTCGGCAGGTTGAGGTGAGAGACTTCAGTAATGTGTCAGCCTGAGCTGAGAGATTTCAGCAGTGTGGCAGGTTGAGAGTAATGAGAGCTGAGAGACTTCAGTAATGAGAGCTGAGAGACTTCAGTAATGAGAGCTGAGAGACTTCAGTAATGAGAGCCGAGAGACTTCAGTAATGAGAGCTGAGATACTTCAGTAATGAGAGCTGAGAGACTTCAGTAATGAGAGCTGAGAGACTTCAGTAATGAGAGCTGAGAGACTTCAGTAATGAGAGCCGAGAGACTTCAGTAATGAGAGCTGAGATACTTCAGTAATGAGAGCTGAGAGACTTCAGTAATGAGAGCTGAGGGACTTCAGTAATGAGAGCTGAGAGACTTCAGTAATGTGTCAGCCTGAGCTGAGAGATTTCAGCAGTGTGGCAGGTTGAGAGTAATGAGAGCTGAGAGACTTCAGTAATGAGAGCTGAGAGACTTCAGTAATGAGAGCTGAGAGACTTCAGTAATGAGAGCTGAGAGACTTCAGTAATGAGAGCTGAGAGACTTCAGTAATGAGAGCTGAGAGACTTCAGTAATGAGAGCTGAGAGACTTCAGTAATGAGAGCCGAGAGACTTCAGTAATGAGAGCTGAGATACTTCAGTAATGAGAGCTGAGAGACTTCAGTAATGAGAGCTGAGGGACTTCAGTAATGAGAGACTTCAGTAATGTGTCAAGCATTCCACTGGTGAAGTATTCTATGGATCAGCAGACGCAGCAGCAGCAGCAGCAGTCTCGAAGGTCTCCTTGCAGCAGAGTAATTGTTTCGAGGGGATCCCCGTCTCGGAGGGGACAGGAGAAGGGGAAGGGGAAAGGAAGGAGGCTGTGAAGGGGGGAAGCAGGTGGTGGGGGAGGAGGTAGTTAAAACAGTCAGTAGCAGTGGTCAGGGGTTACCAGAAACCTACGGAGCAGGAAAGTGTGTCCGGCACTGTTCTGAAGTAGGTTAACTTAGCTTTGTTAAACCTAACTTAACAAATAATTATTTGTTGTGTCTGAATCAGCAGACGGCAAGTTGCATGTACTACTGAGCGTGCACATTGCTGCTGAGCGTGCACAGTGCTACTGAGCGTGCACACATGGCCTCCATGCTGCTGCAGCTGTAACGAGGATCAAGAAACTTGACACTAGGTCATCAAGCTGCTGTACTGGTGGGTGAAATTATTTTTTCTAACGAATCATGTTGCAGTCTTGCAAGATGCACATAGACTTGCAAGATGCACATAGACTTGCAAGATGCACATAGACTTGCAAGATGCACATAGACTTGCAAGATGCACATAGACTTGCAAGATGCACATAGACTTGCAAGGTGCACATAGACTTGCAAGATGCACATAGACTTGCAAGATGCACATAGACTTGCAAGATGCACATAGACTTGCAAGATGCACATAGACTTGCAAGGTGCACATAGACTTGCAAGATGCACATAGACTTGCAAGATGCATATAGGCTTGCAAGATGCACATAGACTTGCAAAATGCACATAGGCTTGCAAGGTGCACATAGACTTGCAATATGCACATAGACTTGCAAGATGCATATAGTCTTGCAAGATGCACATAGACTTGCAAAATGCACATAGGCTTGCAAGGTGCACATAGACTTGCAAGGTGCACATAGACTTGCAAGGTGCACATAGACTTGCAAGGTGCACATATACTTGCAAGGTGCACATAGACTTGCAAGGTGCACATTACACTAATAATGTTAAGAGGCATCTCATGCTTGCTCTACCACAGAAGATGGAAGACTTTGTAAAAAGATTAATCTCTCTCTCTCTCTTGCTCTCGTGGCCATCCTTGGCCTATACGCTACAAATAGCAACAGTTCTGTGGATCAGGAGTCGTGTAAATCAGGAGTTAGTGCTGGAAGGCGTGTAAACCTTGAAATACGATCCAACCACAGGCCAGGTTGAATCCAGATTTGTGGTGGATATAAATGTGTGTGTGTGCGTGTGTTCTTGTGCGTGTTAGTGAGCTTCTGTTAAAAGCTCTTGTCAGTAGACACTTTGCCTATTATGTGTGCCCTCAGTGGGCTGTGAGTGCCTGGGTCGAGTTACAGCTCCGGGCCCCACCTCTTAAACTACCATCGCTGACATTTGGTACCTGGCTTCTTGAGCTTTTTTGTACCTGATCTTAAAACTATCTATGATACTTATCTTCTCCCACTTCCTCATCCAGCTCATCCCACTAACAAACTGCGACTAGCCGGGGATCGAACCCGTGTTATTTTAGCCCACCTCGTGGGAAGCAAGTATATGTAGAGAGAGAGAGAGAGAGAGAGAGAGAGAGAGAGAGAGAGAGAGAGAGAGAAATAGAGAAAGTTGGTTGGTCTGGTTGGGTAATCGGAGACAGGAAAACACCCTCCGTTATGTGCAAGCTAATCACGCCCTTCCGGTCTAACAGCCTTGTTTGTGCGCTAACTACCGTGTCGTTGATGCCAAGAACTGTTCAGCCACCCAGACCACTCCACAACTACAAGGTGAAGAACGGATCCCTAGGAAAAACCCGCCTTATGCAGCCAGACTTCTGGAAAATTATACAGCATTTAGAACCAGACTGGTGGAGAATTATGGTATTTAGAACCATTTAGAAGAAACTTTTTAGAATTACAGGATTTAGAACCATTTAGTGCAAGTCTGTGCATACTTGCAGCATTTAGAACAAGATTTGTGCAGAAATACGGCATTTAGAACAAGATTTATTTCTGCACAAATCTTGTTCTAAATTCTGCATTTCTCCACAGCATTTAGAACAAAATTTGAGCAGAAATACAGCATTTAGAACCAGACTGGTGGAGAATTATGGTGCTTACAACCAATTATAAGAAAAAAATTTAGAATTACAGGGTTTAAAACAAGATTTGTGTACAAACACAGCATTTATTTTTTTAGAGAATTAAAGCAGTTAGAAGCAGATTTGTGGGGAATTATAATCAACCTTATGAGTGAGGCCAACAGTAAATTGACTGTGAAACTAGACTTAATTGAGAGTTGCAAAATTGGAGGAATGAACTTATTACTCAACAAGCGGCAGTTTGGGAGGCAATTTCTTAATGAAGCCAATTATCTCTAGTCTCCTGTGTTTCACAGTAATTTACATTGCCACAGTGAACCCTCTCCAGTGTGTTTGTTCTGGTGTGAGGCAGCGGCGCGGGTGCCATGATGCCACTACTGGGTAACACCTAATACATACCTCAGTAACACATACCCCAGTAACACAAACCTCAGTAACACGTACCACAGTAACACATGTAATACATACCCCAGTAACACAAACCTCAGTAACACGTAATACATACCACAGTAACACATGTAACATATACCCCAGTAACACAAACCTCAGTAACACGTAACACATACTACAGTAACATAACACATACCACAGTAACATAACACATACCAGCCCGGGACTGGAAGGACTTTCGAAACTCATCAAAGGTACGCATACGCAGGCGCGCACGCGCATGCACACACACACAAAATACAAACAAAAAGGAACAAGTGTCTATCGACAAGTACCTTTGACAACTGGTAGCTAACAACTGAAAGTTGAAAATTCAAATGAGTCATAGGGATGTTAGGAAGTATTTCTTCAGTTAGAGTAAGCTAGGAAGGTTAGGTGAGCAGATAACGTATCGTAACTCACAAGAGAGTAAACTAGGATGCCATCAAAGCCTCGCCAAAGTTGCCTGTACAAAATAAATTCAAAATTTGTGAACATATTTGATAATAAAGTATATTGAAAAAATAAACTGAAGATTTTTTGTGAAAATTAAAATAAAATGTAAGCTGTGAAGTTTGGGATGTTTTAAAGTATATTAAATAAATTAAAAAGAAATTGAGGGAAGTACAAACACTGTGATTGTGGGAAGTACAAACACTGTGATTGTGGGAAGTACAAACACTGTGATTGTGGGAAGTACAAACACTGTGATTGAGGGAAGTACAAACACTGTGATTGTGGGAAGTACAAACACTGTGATTGTGGGAAGTACAAACACTGTGATTGAGGAAGTACAAACACTGTGATTGGGAAGTACAAACACTGTGATTGTGGGAAGTACAAACACTGTGATTGTGGAAGTACAAACACTTGGATTGTGGAAGTACAAACACTGTGATTGTGGAAGTACAAACACTGTGATTGTGGGAAGTACAAACATTGTGATTGTGGATACAAACACTGTGATTGTGGGAAGTACAAACACTCTGATTGTGGGAAGTACAAACACTCTGATTGTGGGAAGTACAAACACTCTGATTGTGGGAAGTACAAACACTCTGATTGTGGGAAGTACAAACACATTGTGATTGTGGGAAGTGCAAACACTGTGATTGTGGGAAGTACAAACACTGTGATTGTGGGAAGTACAAACACTGTGATTGTGGGAAGTACAAACACTGTGATTGTGGGAAGTACAAACACATTGTGATTGTGGGAAGTGCAAACACTGTGTTGTGGGAAGTACAAACATTGTGATTGTGGGAAGTACAAACACTGCGATTGTGGGAAGTACAAACACTGTGATTGTGGGAAGTACAAACAATGTGATTGTGGGAAATACAAACACTGTGATTGGGGAAGTACAAACACTGTGATTGTGGGAAGTACAAACACTGTGATTGTGGGAAGTACAAACACTGTGATTGTGGGAAGTACAAACACTGTGATTGTGGGAAGTACAAACACACTGTGATTGTGGGAAGTACAAACACTGTGATTGTGGGAAGTACAAACACACTGTGATTGTGGGAAGTACAAACACTGTTATTGTGGGAAGTACAAACACACTGTGATTGTGGGAAGTACAACCACTGTGATTGTGGGAAGTACAAACACTGTGATTGTGGGAAGTACAAACACTGTGATTGTGGGAAGTACAAACACTGTGATTGTGGGAAGTACAAACACTGTGATTGTGGGAAGTACAAACACTGTGATTGTGGGAAGTACAAACACTGTGATTGTGGGAAGTACAAACACTGTGATTGTGGGAAGTGCAAACACTGTGATTGTGGGAAGTACAAACACTGTGATTGTGGGAAGTGCAAACACTGTGATTGTGGGAAGTACAAACACTCTGTGATTGTGGGAAGTACAAACACTGTGATTGTGGGAAGTACAAACACTGTGATTGTGGGAAGTACAGACATTGTGATTGTGGGAAGTACAAACACTGTGATTGTGGGAAGTACAAACACACTGTGATTGAAAAAGAATATATAATCAATATGTCAGTATAATTGCAGAAGCTACTATACATCTAAACTACCATAGGTAGTCTTATGGACCTTTATATCACATCATGTTGTAAACATTTTCGATGTTTACCAGAACTAACTTTCTAGTTTCAGAGCGAGAGAGAGAGACGTTCCCCAAAGCTAGCTTTCTAGTGTCTGATGTTTAGAATACATTATACTGTACATATATACAACGTTTCCTAGAGCTAGCTTTCTAGTGTCTGACGTTTAGAATGTTCTAAAAATAGAAACTAACTTCCCCAGAGCGAGTTTATGATCTCTGACTAGCACCTCCGAGCCTAAAATAGTGTGCGCCTCTGAGCCAGTTTTTTGGGCTAGTTAAACGTGTAGAGGCTGGTCAACTTTTGCTCAGCGGAACGTTCATTCACAGAACAAGTTCAGTTGGGTTCAGGAAAGATCAAAAGTAAGGTCCGTGTAATTATTTTCTCCTTTTGTTCTTTAGTCTTGATGCTTCTCACCTGTTCTTAGTGACTAACTCAGCTATATTGACCCATTCCTGGGGAGCCTATATTGACCCATTCCTGGGGAGCCTATATTGACCCATTCCTGGGGAGCCTATATTGACCCATTCCTGGGGAGCCTATATTGACCCATTCCTGGGGAGCCTATATTGACCCATTCCTGGGGAGCCAATATTGACCCATTCCTGGGGAGCCTATATTGACCCATTCCTGGGAGCCTATATTGACCATTCCTGGGAGCCTATATTGACCCATTCCTGGGAGCCTATATTGACCCATTCTGGGAGCATATATTGACCCATTCCTGGGAGCCTATAGTGAATCATTCCTGGAAGCCTATATTGACCCATTCCTGGGGAGCCTATATTGATCCATTCCTGGGGAGCCTATAGTGACCCATTCCTGGGGAGCCTATATTGACCCATCCTGGGGAGCCTATATTGACCCATTCCTGGGGAGCCTATATTGACCCATTCCTGGGGAGCCTATAGTGACCCATTCCTGGGAGCCTATATTGACCCATTCCTGGGGAGCCTATATTAACCCATTCCTGGGAGCCTATATTGACCCATTCCTGTGGAGCCTATATTGACCCATTCCTGGGGAGCCTATATTGACATATTCCTGGGGAGCCTATATTGACCCATTCCTGGGGAGCCTATATTGACCCATTCCTGGGAGTCTATAGTGACCCATTCCTGGGAGCCTATATTGACCCATTCCTGGGGAGCCTATATTGACCCATTCCTGGGAGCCTATATTGACCCATTCCTGGGGAGCCTATAGTGACCCATTCCTGGGGAGCCTATATTGACCCATTCCTGGGGAGCCTATATTGACCCATTCCTGGGGAGCCTATATTGACCCATTCCTGGGGAGCCTATATTGACCCATTCCTGGGGAGCCTATATTAACCCATTCCTGGGGAGCCTATATTGACCCATTCCTGGGGAGCCTATATTAACCCATTCCTGGGGAGCCTATATTGACCCATTCCTGGGGAGCCTATATTGACCCATTCCTGGGGAGCCTATATTAATCCATTCCTGGGGAGCCTATATTAATCCATTCCTGGGGAGCCTATATTGACCCATTCCTGGGGAGCCTATATTGACCCATTCCTGGGGAGCCTATATTGACCCATTCCTGGGGAGCCTATATTAATCCATTCCTGGGGAGCCTATATTAATCCATTCCTGGGGAGCCTATATTGACCCATTCAGGGGGAGCCTATATTGACCCATTCCTGGGGAGCCTATATTAACCCATTCCTGGGGAGCCTATATTGACCCATTCCTGTGGAGCCTATATTGACCCATTCCTGGGGAGCCTATATTGACCCATTCCTGGGGAGCCTATATTGACTCATTCCTGGGGAGCCTATATTGACCCATTCCTGGGGAGCCTATATTAACCCATTCCTGGGGAGCCTATATTGACCCATTCCTGGGGAGCCTATATTGACCCATTCCTGGGGAGCCTATATTAACCCATTCCTGGGTAGCCTATAATGACCCATTCCTGGGGAGCCTATAATGACCAATTCCTGGGAAGCCTATAATGACCCATTCCTGGGGAGCCTATAATGACCCATTTCTGGGGAGCCTATATTAACCGATTCATGGAGGAGCCTATACTGACCCATTCTTGGGAAGCCTGTACTGCCCCATTCCTGGGGAGCCTATATTCATCCATTCCTAGGGAGCCTATCAGATCCTAAAGTGACCCATTCCTGGGTAACCTATCAGCGCCTATATTGACTAATTCCTAAGGCTCCCTTAAAGCTCCTTCCTAAAGGGGGGACACACATAATATCCCCATAATTCTACATGCGTTTACCATTTACAATTATCTTCTCCGCGTAAATAACCACCTTGTAAATCACACCAGCCAACTCTCCGCCATCTTAAGATGTAAATGAAGATGTAAATAACGATAGGAAATGATATCATAAATTCAGTATGAAAAACGAGGCCTCTGCCTGTAGAAATTTCTCAAAAAGGTTCGATCACTCTCTTCTTTTCGGAAGCAGAGAAACAGATTTTTAGAGCAAGTTTAAATTGAAATAACTAAGATAAAGCTCTGTGTAGAGCTTTATCTTAGTTATGTTTCGGTCTGCGTAGAGCTTTATCAAGTTGTTTCGCTGTGTAGATCTTTATCTTAGTCATTAATTGCTGTTTAGAGCTTTTATCATGTCATTTGATAAAGCTCTATGCAGTGTGAAAACCTTATTTTAATTCATTGGTAAAGCTCTACACAGTGAAAAATGTGATGTTAAATTTCTACATAGAGTGAAATATGACTCTATAAAACTCTATGGTGAGTGAAACACGCTCTATACAGAGCGAAACGTGACTTGAACAGTAAGGCCACTTTCAATGGCTGATTAAATAATAGTCAGGTCACTTTTCGAAGATCTGTCGGAAAGTCAGGTCACTTTTCGAAGATTTGTCGGAAAGTCAGGTCACTTTCAAAGGCTGCATAGTCACTTTCAAGGTCAGTAAGTTAAATTTCAAGAAGATGATACCCACTGAGAGTGACTTCACTTTTAATAACAGCTATATCAAGGTACATTTTATCACCATTATCAAGGACAGTGACGGATTCACATCCAGGTCCAGTGAACACACTCTCAGTGAAAGTGATGTGTCACTATCATACACTATTCAACATACACTCTAAATATAAGTGGTGAACAATTTTGAACATTGAGCAGTGCTATACCTGTTCAGCCACTCGCCTCGGCTGCCAGTCATTCACGTAAATACTGGGCACTAACTCAACCAGTGGTGATATATATATATACATATATATATATATATATATATATATATATATATATATATATATATATATATATATATATATATATATATATATATATATATATATATATATATATATATATATATATACTAGCACACGTCTTCATTTTACAGTAAAGAAAGTGATTGGAGGAGAAATGAAAATCTAAATTATACATTTGAGATTATTATTATTATTATTATTGTCTTATTTATTATTATTATTATTATTATTATTATTATTATTATGATTGCCTTATTATTTTATTATTATTATTATTATAAATTAATACATTAAATCTATATGGAAGCGCTAAATCCGCAGGGGCCATACACATCTTGGAGAAAAGCAGGCAACCAGATTTTATCACAGAAAGGGGAGGGCAGCTCCAATTCATTGAATCAAGAGCACCGCATTACCGCAACTCCTTCCTCTTGTTCAGGACTCTCGTGTAGTCAATAGGTTTCAAACCCAGTTAAGCTAACCTAAGAGAGAGAGAGTGGTGGGGTGGTGTGCAAGATGTTCTGAGTGGCCACTCAAAGCAACCAATCACAATCAGTGTAGAGAGGTTGGTTTGGTTGGCTTAGATTGAAAATCTATCGACTACGCAGAGGTTCATTAATACTGAATGTCGCCTGTACACCACTAGTCAATAATGTCTTAATACTTAAACCAGGGGTTAAGGTAATCCGTGTGTGTATACACACTGAGAAACACCTCACGGTGCACATGGACTCAGAGATGCACACCTCTAAGTGTATTTACACACATATCTCAAGATATGTGTGTAAATATACATGAAAGCGCTCAGGTTTTCCTATATATGCTTGCTTTCACTATGATTCGTATATATATATATATATATATATATATATATATATATATATATATATATATATATATATATATATATATATATATATATATATACACACATATATACATACATAATTTGTGGTATAGTATTGGTCCTAAATATTGTGATTGTAACTGTACATTAAAAGATAAGATAGGCCTCGCCTTTACCCAAGTGTTACAGATACTTCTTATCTAATGTTATCTTTTAACATGAGTGAAACTCACGGGGGGGGGGAGAGCTGCCATTCGTGGGGAAGAGCGGTAAGCCCGTAGGGATGAAGGGGTCGTAAAGCGCCTGTGGGAATGGAAGGCAGACAGGTGTGAATCCTAGGAAAGGATGCGGGGGTGGACATTTTCTCTTCCTTGGATCAAGAACTCTTCACCAACGTAAAGGTGACTTCCCTTGATGAAGATGAACCATATTTTGCTAGAAGTGTCGGGATTGAATAACAGAATTTGATTCTTCTTCTTCTTCTTCTTCTTCTTCTTCTCATTCTTCTTCTCAAAGATCTACATAAAGTATCAGATATCTACTTTGATCATCACATACGTTGTTCATGAAACATCTACTCTAAATACAAAATATCTACCTTGACCACAAAATATCTACCTTGATAATAAAACATGTACTCAGTGAGTGACCAAACAATACAGTGACTCAGGTAATTACTTAAAGAAGGAAGTACAGCTTCCTCTGGTTGAACATGAGATGGCATACCTTCTTCTAGGTGCCGTCCTGCCTCTCTCTATGTGGCCTCTCTGTCGTACGTGGCGTCCTTACTCTGTCTGGGTAGCACTCTACCTCATCTGATATACCTGTGACTAGTTTCCTGGGTTTTTTCCCTTGTAGTCCGACCTAAGGCAAGCTTTTTTGTGTTCTGTTTTTATCGTATTAGTCATGCCCTCATGTGCATCACAGCCTGGTTGATCTGGCACTTAGTGGAGGTAGTGACATCTAGGTGAGTACATATAGGAAGCGCGTCTGTCTGGCGCTCAGCAGACTGAGGATCAAGCCTCCACCACGTCTTGCGTTGAATGACCCACATGGGTTTAGCACTTAACATGAATTATTAATTAGTTGAGGTAGTGATCCAGTTACCTCTTGGAAACTTCTACAGTTGTTCCGGCAGTATTCCTGGTAGCAGGTTGAAGACTCTTGGACCACGGATGTTGACTCAGTGTTCCGTTATTGTGCCCATGGCGCCCCTGCTTTTCACTGGGCCTATCCTGCGCTTCCTCTCATATCTCTTCTCCAATAATTTGTTATGACAGTGTGTAGATTTAGGACCTGGCCCTCCAATATCTTCCAGGTGTACATTATCAGTTGTCTCTCTCTTCTTCGCTCCGAAGTGTACAACATACCAAGTAATTTGAGGCGCTTCCAGTAGTTTAAACACTTTATTGACACTATACAGCTGCACACATTCCAGCTCTGATATGTCACCTGCCTTGAATGGAGCCGTCAACACTGAACAATATTTTAAACAAGAGAGCACAAGTGATTTAATTAATGTCACCTCTGGCATTATTTCTCCTATTTTTTAAAGTTCTCATTATCCACACTGTCACTGTTATGGCCTTTACGGCGGTTGCCTTATTGTGTTCTCTAAATGATAAGTCATCTGACGTTAGTTTGCCCAAGTCTTTTACTTGTTCCTTTTCGTTCTATGAGATGATCCCCTTCTCTTTTGTATCTAATGATCCTTTTTATTTAGTTCTTCATTATTTCTATATATGAGCAGTTGGAATTTTTTACTATTGAATGTAATGTTATTTTTCTACTGTCCACCGGAATATTATGTTGGTATCTGCTTGCAGATTTTTCCGTGTCTTTTTAAGTGACGTTCATGCATATCTGGGTATCGTCCATAAATAATGGCTTTTGCTTTTATCTATGTCTGCTATGAAGATAAGAAACAGTGAAGGCACCAGGATCGTGCCTTGGATTACTGAATATTTTACTTTGCTAAGGCTAGATTTTGCTTTCGTTGTTACCAGTTTTTGTTTTCTCTTCGTCAACAAATTGAATATGCATTTTCCTAACTCTCATGTTATGCCTCTTGATCTTACTTTGTTAGCTATCACTCCATGATCGCATTTGTCAAATGCCTTGGTGAAGTCTTTAGTCTCTAGGTGACATCCTGCCCTTTGGTGGCGTCCTGTTACTCTAGGTGCTTCCTACAGACGGACAACAAGAAACACCTTTTCTCTTACTTTTGTCAATTTTCAATATTAGTTTTTCAGTGCATCTAAAAAAAAATAAGAAAGAACACATTGCCTCTTACCTTTTTTAATGCCTCACTTAAGATGAGCTAAAAAAAATATTGCCTCTTACCTTGTTCAATGAGTCTCCTGGCGACGTCGCAGCCGGAGGAGCTGGCGAGTGCCTCCCTCTCCTGCACCAGTTGGCGAATGTACTCCATCCTCTCCTGGTGGAGAGCGTCTGCCGTCACCCCCTCCTGCATGTTGGCCGCTTGCGGCGTGGCCGGATTGACCACCGCCTCCATGACGAAGGTCACTGGAGGAGGAGCAGGAGCTGTGCCTGGCACAGGAACAGAGCCGGGGACGCCACTGCCCACCGCAGCAGCACCGACGGGGATAAACACAGCCGTCGTGGTGGTTGGAGACACGAAGTCGAAGATTTTTACAAGAGTCGAACTCCGCCTGTGGACTTATTTCTCAGTGGCACTGAGTTCTGACTTCACTGAAAACCAGAGATGTTGTTACTGAGTTTGCAGATCAGTCCTGAGTTGAAGTTGGCCAAGTTCTCGGCTGTATATAATATTATTTCTTGACTTGACTTCGAAGTGATTTCGGGGAATTGTGTCCTTTCGGTTGTGGCTTCACTGATTTTTCATTTTTTCTTTTCTTAGAATTTTTTTTTTTTTGCACAGCAGCAAACCAGTTCGCAACGGGGTACCACTTCGCAAACAGTCGCTTACTGTTTACACTGAGTTAGTAAACAATTTTGTTGGAATATTATCCGGTTGACACTATGTGTTGTTGCTGAGTGTTTTTATTGCCACCTCAGCTCTCTCTCAGCACTCATGGGAGTCCGCTTACCAATAGAGCTGAGGGTCAGTAGGTGATTTGAGTTATTCACTTGCAAGTCTCCTTTTTATGATGCACTTAAACTTTCTCTACACAGTCCTCTCGCATTCTACTTAATTCTTTGTAATTCTTAATGGGCGCGAGAACTTTTTTTGACAAGTTCTAATGCACCTAGAGTTATCTTGGAAGGAGTTCTCATACACTTCAAGGTTTCATTAGCTGAAGTTCTAGCACTTAAATAGAGCTGAAAATCTTGAATCTGCTCTTCCTCTGAGTATTAAAATTAAAGAATTCAGTCAGAAGGAAAAAAATTCGTTCCGGGAAATACTCAGAAAGTCTATTGGTCCTTAAAGGCCTCCTCTTAGGACAGAGTAAATAAGATGGTATTCAAATCTAGAATGAAGCAGCAAAACAAACAAAAATAGTCTCCAAGCTGTATGAAAAGTTACTAAGGTATACAGAGTTAGTGAGGGGTCTCAGTGCTGCAAACCTCCTGCAACTTTGCAACTCTGCAACACCAGCTCCACACAACCCTTGATCCCACGCCAGGTAAAGCAAAGGTCAAAGGTCACTCCGCCCTGGGCTTTTTTTTAATAGGATTTTCCCTGCGAAAACGCCCACCTGAGAGATTATTTCCGCGGGGAAGAGATGGTCTCACGTGTAGAGTCTTGGTACATCCCTCAATTAGAGTTGTCTTGAAGGAAAGAAAAGCCACTTTAGCGGAGACAATTTCTGTCCTGGAGGTGAATCCTGTCGCAAAATTTAATATTACAGGTTATTTCCAGGCGAGTGTTTTAATCTTCTCACCTGAAGAGACGAAGTGTTGTAGTTTTAGTAAGATAGTCCCGTCCCTCACTAAAAAATTCTTGAAAAAAACACACATACACAATTTGTCTCATTAAAAAATTCCCACAAACTAAACACCGTTCGTAAGTTTGTTTTGACTTCGCAATGGTTATCCCCCCAAAATCACTGGTGATATGTAGCACATTGGTTCAGAATCCAAACGACTTGACTTCTCAGGTAAGATCACAACACTGTGAAGGTGGAGCAGCGGGCACTGAAGCACCGGGGTATAATACGAGCAGGTCAAGCCTGGGAGGGCAATGGTTGGCTGAGTGGCACAAACGAGACACGAGATGCAGAGGGATTGGAATAGGGGCGGCAGCGATCCACTCCCTAGAACGGTCGGGCAGGTACTGAACCAGCACACACACACACACTCCCTCCTCCACCAGCTTCACGCACTCCCCCACTCAACCCCTCGACCCCACTCACCGCTCAGGTGCAGAGAGAAGGACGAAGGGAAGGAGAGAGCGACGTAGGAAGAGAGGGGGTCAAGCAGGGAGGGAAGCTGGGGACAAATTAAGGATGGAGTGTAAATACTCAGACAGCTGTGTGATGATAACTGTGCTCCCGGCATACCTCCACACACACACCTTGCTAGTACCTAAGAAGATCTTTACCTACCCACCTCCTCTTGACCTAGATGCCTCACTCCTACCCTTCCTTGCCTTTCTGCCGCTTCCTCTCCTTCCTACCTTGTCTATCTATTTCATTTCTCGCCTCCCTCTATCCTCCTCAAGATCTAAGTTGCAAAGTCAGTCTGCAACCAGAAATAACGAGTGAAAGTTAGTAGACAGATACAAGATGCAGCTTCTCTAACAGATTTATAGAACACGAGAGAAATATCACCAGGAGTGAGTGATGCAACACAAAGATGCTGTTGTAGTGATGCAACACAAACCTGCAACACCAAGATGCTGTTGTAGTGATGCAACACCAAGATGTTGTTGTAGTGATGCAACACAAACCTGCAACATCAAGTTGTAATAATGCAACACAAACCTACAACACCAAGATATAGTGATGCAACACAAGGATGTTGTTATAGAGATGTAACACAAAGATGCTGTGGTGACGCAACACAAACTATCAACACCAAGGATGTAGTGACGCAACACAGATGCTGTGGTGACGCAACACAAACTATCAACACCAAGGATGTAGTGACGCAACACAAACCTTAAAGCGCAACATGTTAATTAAGAGGATACAAGACATTAATCTTGGTATCTGACTGGATGACAGAGTTAAGGCTGTCAGTGTTGATCATAGCTGTTGAAGAGGCAGGTGAGTACTATCAGCCAGGTAGTGTGAGACTGTCTGACCATGAGGGCAACGAGGAGCATCAAACTTCAGCACTCCTTGTAATGAATAGCATCTACACTGCTTTATTATATTTCACACACACACATACACACACACTCAGATGAGTATTTCTTCAGTCATAGAGTTGTCAGGAAGTGGAATAGTCTTGAAAGTGACGTAGTGGAGGCAAGATCCATACATAGCTTTAAGATGAGGTATGATAAAGCTCATGGAGTAGGGAGAGAGTGGACCTAGTAGCGACCAGTGAAGAGGCGGGGCCAGGAGCTATGAATCGACCCCTGCAACCACAGTTAGGTGAGTAAACACATGACTAGGAAATATAACGTCTTAGGAAGTCAGTTATTGAAAGGACAATATATACAAAGGTTCAAGACTAAGTATGACAGAGCCCAGGCCGTTAGAAAACAACTACACAAGACAGATGAAGTATAAACACACACACACACCACACCAAACACACACAAATATATATATATATATATATATATATATATATATATATATATATATATATATATATATATATATATATATATATATATATATATATATATCAGCCCAAGTGTCTATTGACAAGTGGCTTTGACAACTAGTAACTACTAAGACACACATACACACAATACATACACACAAACAAACACACACACACACATACATACAAACACATAACAGTCCAAGTGTCTTAGCGACAAGTTTAGTGACAAATGATAATTAAAAACACACACACACACACACACACACACACACACACACACACACACACACACATGTAGCAGCGGATGTATGGATGGTATACAACGACCTATGTATGTTTTCACGGCACGCATATTCGGTATTGATGTATTTTGTGTAACAATTCGTAATTAATTGAGTTTTATATTGCAGGTGATGTATGATTTAACGCTCTTGTGTGTGTGTGTGTGTGTTAGTTACCATTTCGTCCTAGGCACATGTCAATTAGACACTAGGCCTGTTGTATATGCATGCGTCTAAGTTATGTGCGTGGGTCACTCTCCCTGCGCCATGAGCTTTATCATACCTCTTCTTAAAGCCATGAATGGATCCTGCCTCCACTACATCACTTGCTAGACTATTCCACTTCCTAACTACTCTATGGCTGAAGAAATACTTCCTAACATCCCTTTGACTCATTTGAGTCTTCAACTTCCAATTGTGACCCCTTGTTTCTGTGTCACCTCTCTGGAACAACCTGTGTGTGTGTGTGTGTGTGTGTTTTAGTTACCATTTTGTCCTAGGCACAGCGTGTGTGTGTGTGTTCAAGTATCAGCGCTGTCAGGGTATACACACAAAAACACCCCACCCCCCACACTTCCCTCCCTCAACATCACATTCCCACGACCTGACACCGTCCCTCACCACCCCTCCCTCCCCCACCCCTTCCTCATCTCTCTTCCCTCCCCCCCCCAACATACTTCAGATCAACACACCCTCCGTAATTTAACTCTCCTCGTGTAATCTAATTACTTAAGGACAAGGCGGCTCCACAAGTAATTAATTCTAGCACATTCTATACTAGAAAAACAACCTCATGGAACACTTTAGAAACGATCCTTTAAAGAGGATTTGATCCTTTAAATAGGATTTGATCCTTTAAAGAAGATTTGATCCTTTACAGAAGATTTGATCCTTTAAAGATGATTTGGTCGTTTAAGGAGGATATGATTTCTTATTGATCCTATAAAGAGGATTTGACGCTTTAAAGAGGATTTAATTCCTTAAAGAGTATTTGATCCTTTAAAAAAGATTTGATAATTTAAAGAGGATTTGATATTTTAAAAATAATTTGACCCTTTAAGGAAGATTTAATCATGAAGTAAGTGCCAGATTTAAAAACAACTCTCTTAAAGGAACTGGATTATGTTTCACTCAAACTAATCATTTTTTTAAAGAGGATTAGATTCTTAAAAAGCAAAAATCTTATTTGAAAGAGGATTGAAACATTTTGAACTGGATCTAAGTCTTTCAAAAGCGAGAGGGAGGGAGAGAGAGAGAGAGAGAGAGAGAGAGAAAATGACACACCATATCTTTAATGGTTGAAAATGTCTTTATAACTGTTCTCATTTCTTATACCTTCGTTACTCTGAGGGAAGAAGAGAGGGAGGGGCATGGGTGGAGAGGAAGAGATGGAAGGAAGGGGGGGGAGGAGAGAGAGAGAGAGAGAAGGAAAGGAGAAAGATGATGACAAAATGATTAGTGTTAGAAGGAGCAGGTCAGGCTGGGGAGGGGGGGTGTTGAGGTTGACTCACATAATCTCTGAACAAACAACGGTACCCCAGTTCACCTCCTATGTGAACTAGAGTAACACCTGTGTGTGTGATGCTAGACTAGCACCTGTGTGTGTGATGCTAGACTAACACGTGTGTGTATGATGCTAGACTAACACCTGTGTGTATGATGCTAGACTAACACCTGTGTGTATGATGCTAGACTAACACCTGTGTGTGTGATGCTAGACTAACACCTGTGTGTGTGATGCTAGACTAGCACCTGTGTGTGTGATGCTAGACTAACACGTGTGTGTATGATGCTAGACTAACACCTGTGTGTATGATGCTAGACTAACACCTGTGTGTGTGATGCTAGACTAGCACCTGTGTGTGTGATGCTAGAATAACACGTGTGTGTATGATGCTAGACTAACACCTGTGTGTATGAGCTAGACTAACACCTGTGTGTGTGATGCTAGACTAACACCTGTGTGTATGATGCTAGACTAACACCTGTGTGTATGATGCTAGACTAACACCTGTGTGTATGATGCTAGACTAACACGTGTGTGTATGATGCTAGACTAACACCTGTGTGTATGATGCTAGACTAACACCTGTGTGTGATGCTAGACTAACACCTGTGTGTATGATGCTAGACTAACACCTGTGTGTATGATGCTAGACTAACACCTGTGTGTATGATGCTAGACTAACACCTGTGTGTATGATGCTAGACTAACACCTGTGTGTGTGATGTTAGACTAACACCTATGTGAACTAGACTAACACCTGTTTGTGATGCTAGACTAACACCTGTGTGTATGATGCTAGACTATCACCTGTGTGTGTGATGCTAGACTAACACCTGTGTGTATGATGCTAGACTAACACCTGTGTGTATGATGCTACACTGACACCAGTGTGTATGATACTAGACTAACACCTGTGTGTATGATGCTAGACTAACACCTATATGTATGATGCTTGACTAACACCTGTGTGTATGATGCTTGACTAACACCTTTGTGTATGTGTATGATGCTAGGCTAACACCTAAGATTTAATGCTAGCTAGGTTTTGAAATTAGCTGAAGTTCAGAGCTCGTAGCTTTGAAAGTGAGCTGAGATAGGAGAGTTTTAGCTTTGAAAGTGAACTGAGGCAGGAGTAGAGCTCGTAGCTTTGAAAGTAAGCTGGGACATGAGGAGAGCTCGTAGCTTTGAAAGTAAGCTGGGACATGAGGAGAGCTCGTAGCTTAAGCTGGGACATGAGGAGCTCGAGCTTGAGCTGGGACATGAGGAGAGCTCGAGCTTGAAAGTAAACTGGACATGAGAGCTCGTAGCTTTGAAAGCAAGCTGGGACATGAGGAGAGCTCGTAGCTGTAGCTTTGAAAGTAAGCTGGGACATGAGAGCTCGTAGCTTTGAAAGTAAGCTGGGACATGGAGAGCTCGTAGCTTTGAAAGTAAGCTGGGACATGAGGAGAGCTCGTAGCTTGAAAGAAGCTGGGACATGAGAGAGCTCGTAGCTTTGAAAGTAAGCTGGGACATGAGGAGAGCTCGTAGCTTGAAAGTAAGCTGGGACATGAGGAGAGCTCGTAGCTTTGAAAGTAAGCTGGGACATGAGGAGAGCTCGTAGCTTTGAAAGTAAGCTGGGACATGAGGAGAGCTCGTAGCTTTGAAAGTAAGCTGGGACATGAGGAGAGCTCGTAGCTTTGAAAGTAAGCTGGGACATGAGGAGAGCTCGTAGCTTTGAAAGTAAGCTGGGACATGAGGAGAGCTCGTAGCTTTGAAAGTATGCTGGGAATCTGAGCTGATTCTTTGAATAAAATTAAAGTTAAAAAGCGCTCGAGAAATAGAAAATATGGTTAATTAAGGAGGAAGAGAAAGTGAGAGGAGACGACGCTTAAAAGATGTATAGTGAGGGAGAAGGAGGAGAAACAGGAAGTGGCACTTTCCTTCCTAGCTTCGCACTTCCCATCTGAGCTTCTCTTCTGAGCTTGGCACTTCCCTTCCTAACTTGGCACTTCCCTTCCTAACTTGGCACTTCCCTTCCTAGCTTGACACTTCGTATCAAACCAGATTACTTCTTCCCCTGGAGCTGATCCTTACAGGTTTAGAGCTTCCTTCATGAATGTATATACATTATGAGGCTTCCAGTCCTCATGTACTCTCGCATTAATATTATAAACATTGCTAAACCATTCAAATGATTATTTATATAAATTTATTCAGTGTGTATCTGTGTATGTGTGTGTGTGTGTGTGTGTGTGTGTGTGTGTGTGTGTGTGTATTCACCTATTTGTGGTTAGAGGGATCGATTCACAACTCCTGTGAATCGCTGGTTGTCAAAAGCACTTGTCGATAGAAACTAGGCCTGTTGTGTGGTCGTGTGTGTGTGTGTGTAAAGAGAGAGAGAGAGAGAGAGAGAGAGAGAGAGAGAGAGAGAGAGATACTAAGTATCTAACATGGTAGTGTCAGTCTCATTAAGTTGTTAATAGTCTTAACTAACCACAGGATCTATTACTAACAACCAGTTAAGATCAGATAATTACGATCTAGCTTCTCATTGGTGGCTTTGAGAAAGGTGGGCGTGGTCAAGGCATCGTGGTAAAGCTGTAAACCAATCAAGTACCCAAGAGGTGAGGGCGTGGCCGGATGACGTATACAGTGTCAGCCAATCATCAGAGAGAAGGGTGGGACCTAGTGACGTAATCAAGTCACTCAGCTAATCACGTGACAGGAGAGACGAGAAAGATGACATCATCCTCTTGCAACGAACCAATCAACACCTACGTAGAAAGTTCACCCTTTAGTGATGAGGGTCACCTCTTGAGTGATAAGGGTCACTCTTAAGTAATAAAGGTCACCCTTAAGTGAATACACTCACGAGTAAGAAGAATCACGCTCGAGCGATTAGGGCCACGCTTGAGAAAAAAGAGCCATCCTTGAGAAATAAGAACCAGACTTGAGAAATAAGGGCTACCGTTGAGAAATAAAGGCCACGCTTGAGAAATAAAGGCCACGCTCAAGTGGTGGAAGATGAGAGGGTAGCCTAGACTGATGCAGACACTCCTCCCTTGTTGATGTTAAGATGTATACACACTTGTAGTTACTGTAGTACACTTGTAGTTACTGTAGTACACTTGTAGTTACTGTAGTACACTTGTAGTTAATGTAGTACACTTGTAGTTACTGTAGTACACTTGTAGTTACTGTAGTACACTTGTAGTTACTGTAGTACACTTGTAGTTACTGTAGTACACTTGTAGTTACTGTAGTACACTTGTAGTTACTGTAGTACACTTGTAGTTATGAGTACTAACTGTAGTACACTTGTAGTTACTGCATTTAAATACACTTGTAGTTACTGTAGTACACTTGTAGTTACTGTAGTACACTTGTAGTTACTGTAGTACACTTGTAGTTACTGTAGTACACTTGTTAAGTTACTGTAGTACACTTGTAGTTACTTGTAGTACACTTGTAGTTAATGTTACTGTAGTACACTTGTAGTTAATGTTACTGTAGTACACTTGTAGTTACTGTAGTACACTTGTAGTTAATGTTACTGTAGTACACTTGTAGTTAATGTTACTGTAGTACACTTGTAGTTAATGTTACTGTAGTACACTTGTAGTTAATGTTACTGTAGTACACTTGTAGTTACTGTAGTACACTTGTAGTTACTGTAGTACACTTGTAGTTACTGTAGTACACTTGTAGTTACTGTAGTACACTTTGTAGTTACTGTAGTACACTTGTAGTTACTGTAGTACACTTGTAGTTAGTAGTACACTTAGTTACTGTAGTACACTTGTAAGTTACTGTAGTACACTTGTAGTTACTGTAGTACACTTTGTAGTTACTGTAGTACACTTGTAGTTACTGTAGTACACTTGTAGTTACTGTAGTACACTTGTAGTTACTGTAGTACACTTGTAGTTACTGTAGTACACTTGTAGTTACTGTAGTACACTTGTAGTTACTGTAGTACACTTGTAGTTACTGTAGTACACTTGTAGTTACTGTAGTACACATGTAGTTACTGTAGTACACTTGTAGTTAATGTTACTGTAGTACACTTTTAGTTAATGTTACTGTAGTACACTTGTAGTTACTGTAGTACACTTGTAGTTAATGTAGTACACTTGTAGTTACTGTAGTACACTTGTAGTTACTGTAGTACACTTGTAGTTACTGTAGTACACTTGTAGTTACTGTAGTACACTTGTAGTTACTGTAGTACACTTGTAGTTACTGTAGTACACTTGTAGTTACTGTAGTACACTTGTAGTTAATGTTACTGTAGTACACTTGTAGTTAATGTTACTGTAGTACACTTGTAGTTACTGTAGTACACTTGTAGTTACATGTTTGTACACTTGTAGTAGTTACTGTAGTACACTTGTAGTTATGCACTGTAGTACACTTGTAGTCAATGTTCACTGTGTAGTACTTGTAGTCAGCACTGTGTAAGTTATGTAGTACACTGTGTAGACTGTAGTCACTTGTAGTTACTGTAGTACACTTGTAGTTAATGTTACTGTAGTACACTTGTAGTTAGTGTCACTGTGGTACACTTGTAGTCAATGTCACTGTGGTACACTTGTAGTCAGTGCCACTGTGGTACACATGTTGTCAGTGACACTGTGGTACACTTGTAGTCAGTGCCACTGTTGTACACTTGTAGTCAGTGCCACTGTGGTACACTTGTAGTCAGTGCCACTGTGGTACACTTGTAGTCAGTGCCACTGTGGTACACTTGTAGTCAGTGCCACTGTGGTACTGTAGTCAGTGCCACTGTGGTACACTTGTAGTCAGTGCCACTGTGGTACACTTGTAGTCAGTGCCACTGTGGTACACTTGTAGTCAGTGCCACTGTGGTACAGAACACTGTAGCAGTACACGGCTCCTGTAGCCAGTTATGGTTAATACAAACAATTATCCTCCGGCACCCACCCCCACATCTCCAACCCACCCCCACACTTCCCTCCTACCCCGCACCGTCCACCTCCCATAAACCCCCTACCTACCCCACACCACACCTCCCCCACACTCCCACCCGCCCCACACACAAACACACACATCACACACCAAACATTTATAACATTAATGACATAATATGTCTCGTCCATGAGCAAAGAGGAGAGGGATTAGTGGAGGGGAAGGGAAGGGAGGAGAGGAGGGGAAAGAGAGGAGAGGAGGGAGACAAGAGAGGATGTTCGGGGAGGTGATAGGGGGGAAGGGAAGGTAATAGGAGAAAGGGAGAGAGGAGAGGGGAGGGGGAAAACGATAACTTAGCTAAGGATCTCCAGTGGTTAGATAATGACACTTGGATATTTAATCAGTAATAAAAGTGTTAGTTAAATACCTCTCTCTCTCTCTCTCTCTCTCTCTCTCTCTCTCTCTCTCTCTCTCTCTCTCTCTTTTTCAGATGAAGTGATGTTCTTGAGAAGGATACAGCCAGAGTGTTGTTGTTTCCTGCCCGTCTTGTTGTATAGAAGCTGTCTTCTCGCTGTCCCTGAAGTGAAGCCAAGTGTAGTGGTACCTTGACAATATTGGTCTTGTAGAGACTACGTCTCTCTGATGTCGAAGGTTCTGCTGAACTGACAGATCTATCCAGGCCGAGTCCTGACGAGAGATAACTCCTTTTACTCAGTTCTCTATGCTGTCCAGAAGTAGTAGATGAAACAGGGGGGTGAGCACAAAACAGGCAATCGAAGAAAGTGGTGCTTACTTAACGTGTGAACGCACTTACAAGATTTACCACGTGATTCTTCACAGACATTTTGTAGTCAAATTTCACCTTTAGGATATCTACCTCATCCCCTGGTTCTAACATTCATTCATTAATTGTTACCACTGCTGCTCCGGCATTAACATCAAGCTGCCTAGAGACTATCATCATTTCTGCTTTTTCAGAAGCAAATGTAACCTGCCATTATTTCTTTAAGGTTTATATTGCTCTAAGAGGTGATGGATGGTCAGCACATCTCAGCAATCTTGGACTCACCTTTTCTGGACACAAAGCATTTTCTTGGTCCAGGGATTTAAGCAGGAGGTATACTTGATCCTGTCTTACTGCCACCACTGTATTGATTATAATAACTAGTACTGGATCTATAATAACTAGATATGACTCTATAATAAGTAGTATTGGATCTATGAGTATTAGTTTTGGCTCTATAATAACTAGTTTTGGCTACATAAAACTAGAATTTGATCTCAAATGTATATTACTTGCTCAGTAATAACTACCATTGTCTCTATATTAACTAGCATTAGATATATAATAACTGTTATTTGCTCTATAATAACTATAATAGCTGGGCAGTCACACCTCGATTTCAACACCTGTTCAGTGAACACTAGCATGGAGGTAAGCAACACATGTGTATGAGGATATATATATATATATATATATATATATATATATATATATATATATATATATATATATATATATATATACATATACACACACACACCGAGATATGCATGTCTCTCAGGGTATATATACTGAGAGGTGCTTGTCTCTCAGGGTATATACACTGAGAGGTGCTTGTCTCTCAGGGTATATATACTGAGATGTGCATGTCTCTCAGGGTATATACACTGAGAGGTGCTTGTCTCTCAGGGTATATATATTGAGAGGTGCCTGTCTCTCAGGGTATATACACTGAGAGGTGATTGTTTCTCAGGGTATATACACTGAGAGGTGCTTGTCTCAGGGTATATACACTGAGAGGTGCTAGTTTCTGAGGGTATATATACTGAGAGGTGCTTGTCTCTCAGGGTATATGCACTGAGAGGTGCTTGTCTCTCAGGGTATATACACTGAGAGGTGCCTGTGTCTCAGGGTATATACACTGAGAGGTGCTTGTCTCTCAGGGTATATACACTGAGAGGTGCCTGTCTCTCAGGGTATATACACTGAGAGGTGCTTGTCTCAGGGTATATACACTGAGAGGTGCCTGTCTCTCAGGGTATATACGCTTAGAGGTGCTTGTCTCTCAGGGTATATACACTGAGAGGTGCTGGTCTCTCAGGGTATATACACTGAGAGGTGCTTGTCTCAGGGTATATACACTGAGAGGTGCTTGTCTCAGGGTATATACACTGAGAGGAACTTGTCTCTCAGGGTATATACACTGAGAGGTACTTGTCTCTCAGGGTATATACACTGAGAGGTGCTTATCTCAGGGTATATACACTGAGAGGAACTTGTCTCTCAGGGTATATACACTGAGACGTACTTGTCTCTCAGGGTATATATACTGAGAGGTACTTGTCTCTCAGGGTATATACACTGAGAGTTTACTTAAGTCCTTCTTCTGGGTATTGCATTATTCTTGACTGGTGGTGAATCGGTGACATGCAGCCTTAATGACACATGTAGTAGACAGGCTTTAAACCCAATTAACCAACCACCCAACAGATGTGTACGGATTCACTTTCTATTGCAATCCCTGCATGATTGATGTGATTTTTTTGGTTCAAATTGATGATGGAAAGTCAACTGGAGGCCATTAGGGACCCAGAGGGGAGAATTTTCCATCATTCATTTTAATTAATTACTGTGTGACGTGTGGTCTAGTCTGCCATGGATGCTGGTTTACACTCATCTCCCTCTGTGTGTGTGTGTGTGTGTGTGTGTGTGTGTGTGTGTGTGTGTGTGTGTGTGTGTGACGTGTGACGTGTGGTCTAGTCTGCCATGGATGCTGGTCTACACTCATCTCTCCCTCTGTGTGTGTGTGTGTGTGTGTGACGTGTGGTCTAGTCTGCCATGGATGCTGGTCTACACTCATCTCTCCCTCTGTGTGTGTGTTTGTGTGTGTGTGTGTGTGACGTGTGGTCTAGTCTGCCATGGATGCTGGTCTACACTCATCTCTCCCTCTGTGTGTGTGTGTGTGTGTGTGTGTGACGTGTGGTCTAGTCTGCCATGGATGCTGCTCTACACTCTCATCTCTCCCTCTGTGTGTGTGTGTGTGTTGTCTTCAAACACCTAATTACATCATCTTCAAGTTAAACACAAAATTCATACATTATTTTCACTAGTACCAGTGTCTCGTGTTCGTCACCTGTGGAGGGTCGAGTCTCAGCTCCTGGCACCCTCTGAAAGTGTTCCATGAGTGTGTCTGTCTCCTGACATTGAGAGAAAGTGTTCTATGAGTGTGTCTGTCTCCTGACATTGAGAGAAAGTGTTCCATGAGTATGTCTGTCTCCTGACATTGAGAGAAAGTGTTCCATGAGTGTGTCTGTCTCCTGACATTGAGAGAAAGTACGGCTTTGTCAAGCCGTACGGCTTGACAAAGCTCCTGGAGAGCGAAACGTTGCCACAATAAAATGTCACATTAGTTGCATTTGTGTCCCTTTACTTAACATATTGTCGGTAATTCTACCAATATTAATACAATACTATGTTAATACACTGTTAGACCAGTGTTGTCTACAATACTATATTAATACACTGTTAGACCAGTGTTGTCTACAATACTATATTAATACACTGTTAGACCAGTGTTGCCTACAATACACGAAATTTCTATGTCAAAAATATTACCCTAAGTTTAGACATTCAAGTGAGTGGTGTGACGTACTCAGTATCGATAACGTCTGGTAGATTCAACGTAGACGATGAGTAGACTGTAGACTCAAGAGTACATGGTTAGACCAGAGTAGACGTTAATATCAGAGCAGATAGCTGGATCTCAACACATTATATAAGAGAGTAGATGGTAGGTTCTGAGTGAATAGATGGACTAGAGTAGATAGCAGAATCAAATTATTGGAAAAAATAATTATATTCCTGATGCGATTAAAAAAACCCACTATAGTTAATGAGAAAAATAAATACTTATGAAATTACTAGTTTAAATGAGTTTTAAAAATGACCTCGCCCAAAAAATGTAATGGCTCTCTTAATTGAGGAAATATTCATTGAAATGAATTTGAGTAAATGAATGATAATAGCGACTTTCTTGCGCTGTTTAATTATTTAGATTAATGACTGAGATTGATATTTACCCCGAGAGGGAAAGAATTAAGACACATGTGCAGCATCTGTGTAGTCAGGTTAAGCGCCTTTAGCCTCGTCAAAACTCATATAGCTCTGGGACCTGTATCGTTGCTAACCTTTGCACATATTTCCAGCTCCGTGACATGTTTTATTTGTAGACGTTTCGCCTTCCGGTGGCTTTACCAATACAAGGACAAAATGTGAAGAGTGCAGAACTATGTACAACAGACGAGGTAATCAGTCCCTCAGTCTTGGAGTTGATAAAGAGCACCGTAGTGCTGAAGAATCCGCAGATTGTTCGTCTTGTCGGTATTGCGTACCATTTACGTACACCGCCCAGAGCTGGAGACTAACCTGCATGGGCCTGGGCTGCAGGCTTCATCAGTCGATTGCAGAGACAACAGCACTGGTGGAAGACAAAGTAGACGCAGAGGAGAGGTAGCTGATGTAATCAATCCATCAGCCTTAATATAAGAGGATAAGTGTCTTAGCCTAATGCAGAAGCAAGTGGACAGAGGCATTATTTTTTTCCCACCAAGGCAGGGTGGCCCGAAAAAGAAAAGCTTTCATCATTCACTCCATCACTGTCTTGCCAGAGGCATGCTTACACTAGAGTTATAAAACTGCAACATTAACACCCTCCTTCAGAGTGCAGACACTGTACTTCCCATCTCCAGGAATCAAGTCCGGCCTGCCGGTTTCCCTGAATCCCTTCATAAATGTTACCTTGCTTACACTCCAACAGCACGTCAAGATCTAAAAACTATTTGTCTCCATTCGCTCCTATCTGACACGCTCACGCACGCTAGCTGGAAGTCCAAGCCCCTCGCACACAAAACCTCCTTTACCCCCTCCCTCTAACCTTTCCTAGGTCGACCCAAACCCCGCCTTCCCTCCACTACAGATCTGTAGTGGAGGGGACGGAGGCTTATATACTGGAAAGTGAGATCCAGCTGCTTGAAGATGAGGTCACATACACTGAGATGTGTATGCCTCTCAGTGTACATACACTGTGAGGTGTATGTCTCTAAGTGTACATACACTGAGATGTGTATGCCTCTCAGTGTACATACACTGTGAGGTGTATGTCTCTAAGTGTACATACACTGAGAGGTGTATGCCTCTCAGTGTACTTACACTGAGAGGTGTATGCCTCTCAGTGTACATACACTGTGAGGTGTATGTCTCTAAGTGTACATACACTGAGAGGTGTATGCCTCTCAGTGTACTTACACTGAGAGGTGTATGCCTCTCAGTGTACATACACTGTGAGGTGTATGTCTCTAAGTGTACATACACTGAGAGGTGTATGCCTCTCAGTGTCCTTACACTGAGAGGTGTATGCCTCTCTCAGTGTGACATACACCTGAGAGGTGTATGTTTTCCTAAGTGTACATACACTGTGAGGTGTATGTTTCTAAGTGTACATACACTGTGAGGTGTATGCCTCTCAGTGTACATACACTGAGAGGTGTATGCCTCTCAGTATACATACACTTGTAAGTTGCCTTAACCCTCTTTTTAAAAAGATTAAAACATTTTTAACCGGTGGTGAACAGGTTATGCGCAGCCTCAGTAACCCTCATGTAGTCGATAGGCTTTAAACCCCATTAACCAACCAATTGTAAAGGATTAAACAAACTTTTTAAAATGTCTGATTAAACATTTGTGTCTAGTAATTCCTGGTTGAAACAGACATGTAATATATCTCAATATAATGGCTATGGAGAAGTCTTTTTAATTGGGTACAGTAAATAAGATATTTAAACTCTACTGACAGTTAAAAACACAGGAAATATTGAGCAGGTGTAGAACCTTGAAGATGTTGATAAACCTTTATACTCTATTTTAAAACTGTTGAATTCACAGGTTAAGAGCTGCTCTCTTACTGTTATATTCACAGGTTAAGAGCTGCTCTCTTACTGTTATATTCACAGATTAAGAGCTGCTCTCTTACTGTTATATTCACAGGTTAAGACTGCTTCTTGTTATATTCACAGGTTAAGAGCTGCTCTCTTACTGTTATATTCACAGGTTAAGAGCTGCTCTCTTACTGTTATATTCACAGGTTAAGAGCTGCTCTCTTACTGTTATATTCACAGGTTAAGAGCTGCTCTCTTACTGTTATATTCACAGGTTAAGAGCTGCTCTCTTACTGTTATATTCACAGGTTAAGACTGCTCTCTTACTGTTATATTCACAGGTTAAACTGCTCTCTTACTGTTATATTCACAGGTTAAGAACTGTCTCTTACTTTATATTCCCAGGTTAAGAGCTGCTCTCTTTGTTATATTCAAGGTTCAATGCTCTCTTACTGTTATATTCACAGATTAAGAGCTGCTCTCTTACTGTTATATTCACAGGTTCAGAGCTGCTCTCTTACTGTTATATTCACAGATTAAGAGCTGCTCTCTTACTGTTATATTCACAGGTTAAAAATTGCTTTTTGTTATATTCACAGTTTAAGAGCTGCTCTCTTACTGTTATATTCACAGGTTAAAAACTGCTCTCTTACTGTTATATTCACAGGTTAAAAACTGCTCTCTTACTGTTATATTCACAGGTTAAAACTGTCTCTTACTGTTATATTCACAGGTTAAAAACTGCTCTCTTACTGTTATATTCACAGGTTAAAAACTGCTCTCTTACTGTTATATTCACAGGTTAAGAACTGTTCTCTTACTCTTATGGTCCCAGGTTAAGAGCTACTCATACTTTGTTATATTCAGTTTAATCTCAGTGTTTTCCATTTATATTTTCTCTTTCCCCTTCCATCAATTGTCCGTCCCTTGTGCTCTCTCTCCTCTCCCTCCCTCACTCTCGTCCTCCATGCCTTCTCTTCCTACCATCACCCTCCTTCCCTAACCTCCCTCCCCTCTGACCTGAAACAGGATCGAACCTCCTGTCCGGCCACGATTTACTAACTGACACCTAACTACCCGTAACGAGGCTGTTGGGCACTTAACTCCTTCCTGTGAGTCAATAGGGAAGATTTACCCTTCCTTAATGAGGCTGTTGGGCTGTTTAGGCTCGTTTAGAGAGGTGCAAGGTACTCATCGTATTAACAAGGTTGTTTGCTAGTTGAGTCGTTTGAGAGGAAGAAGCTAGTTAGGTTTTCTAACTTATATGTTTAATAACTAGCGATTGTAGTTAGCTTAGTTATTGTGAAAATATCTTTAAATTATTGTAAAATTACTCACACACACACACACACACACACACACACACACACACACACACACACACACACACACACACTCGCACTCACACACACACAAAATATCTTTAAATTATTGTAAAATTACTCACACACACACACACACACACACACACACACACACACACACACTCACACTCACACTCACAAACACACACACACACACACACACACACACTCACACACACACATACACACACACACTCACACACTCACACACACACACACACACACACACACACGCTTGACATCAGGTCTAGCAACTGGCTTCTCGAATTCAATCCCACCAAATGAAAAGTCATGAAGATCGGAGAAGGGCAAAGAAGACCGCTGACAGAGTACAGGCTAGGCGGACAAAGGCTACAAACCTCGGCAAAGGAGAAAGACCTTGGGGTAAGTATAACGCCAAGCACGTCTCCGGAGGCACACATCAACCAGATAACTGCGGCAGCATATGGGCGACTGGCAAACCTAAGATTAGCGTTCCGTTACCTTAACAAGGAATCGTTCAAGACACTGTACACCGTGTACGTCAGGCCCATACTAGAATATGCAGCACCAGTCTGGAACCCACACCTGGTCAAGCACGTAAAGAAACTAGAGAAAGTGCAAAGGTTTGCGACAAGGTTAGTTCCACAACTCAGGGGACTGTCCTATGAAGAAAGGTTGAGGGAAATAGGACTAACAACACTGGAGGAAAGAAGGGTCAGAGGAGACATGATAACGACATACAAAATACTGCTGGGAATCGACAAGGTAGACAGTGACAGGATGTTCCAGAGAGGGAACACAGAAACAAGGGGACACAACTGGAAGCTGAAGACTCAGATGAGTCAAAGGGATGTCAGGAAACATTTCTTCAGCCACAGAGTAGTCAGGAAGTGGAATAGTCTAGAGAAAGATATAGTGGAGGCAGGAACCATACATAGTTTTAAGACAAGGTATGATAAAGCTCATGGAGCAGGGAGAGCAGAGACCCAGTAGCTGACAGCGAAGAGGCGGGGCCAGGAGCTGAGTCTCGACCCCTGCAACCACAATTAGGTGAGTACAATTAGGTGAGTACTCACAAGCACCGCCACTAATTACACAGATGGTCTCATAAACAGATCATAGTTATGTTTATTGTGTTTCTGGCACCTTTATTCACTTACATATGCACACCAGCTGGTACGGACACCAGCTGGTACGGCCACCAGCTAGGGATACAACTGATAGGGACACCAGCTAGTAGGGACACCAGCTGGTACGGACACCAGCTAGGGATACAACTGATAGGGACATCAGCTGGTCGGGACACCAGCTGTGAAGTGAAGGATTATAAACAACAACATGGTATCAGATTCACTATGTGGAAGTACTCCAGATCGACTCCCAGAAAAGCTTCAAATTAATCGACAAATAAGAGATCCTCTGTTATAAAGAGAGAACCAATCACAGACAAAGTTCACTCAGACCCAACACAACTTCACCCAAGTGTAAACAAACGTGACGTTATGTGGAGAAAACTCATTAAACAGTCACTTTATGAGATAGTTAGTAAATTTTCCTGGGACTCATTAAACGAGGAACTGTCAAACATTCTCTTTGAAACTTTTCATGTTCACTCAAAACGCAAACTAATGCATAGAAAATTTGAATTGTGAGGCATACAAGGTCTGTGTAGTGTATGTATCACTGAGAAGGTTGGAAAAACAGTCGAAAATAGGCAGACGTAGGAGTGAGGAGCTGATTAGCAGCTATAGGTCAGCAATAGACAGAATTAGGAAGAAGGGTGGGAACCCTGTCATATGTGGTATTTTGCCAAGGAGAGGAGTTGGAAATGAATGGTTGTCCAGGGCAATTGGTGTCAATTGCTGGCTGGACAAATACTGTAAGGAAAATGCAGTAACATTCATTGACAACTGGGACCTCTTCTATGGCAGAAATGACATGTATGCCAGGGATGGGGTTCACTTATCTAGGTCTGGGGTGGGGGCACTGGCAACTGAAGTGGAGGGAGCTGTTAGGGCTTTAAACTAGAAAAAGTTAGTGGTATGGGTTATGGGGGGAAAACAGTGAAGTCCCAGTGTAGTAATGTTATAAATTCTAGGGGAACTAGTAATAGGCAGAATAAGGTGGATATTGGAAAGCCAGTGGCACTAGGTGACAAGGACAGTAATAGGTATAAGGGAAAAACAGAAATGAGCAGGAAGGGTAAAGAGAAAGGAGGGTCTTTAAGTGTATATTACACCAATAGTCGTAGTGCTAGGAATAAGATGGACGAGTTGAGAGTAGTTGCAAGTACAGGTAATATTGATGTTTTTGCAATAACTGAAACATGGTTTAATATGAAAAATCGGGACTTGCCTGCCGAATGTCACAGTCAGGGTTTTAAATTGTTCCAAGTAGACAGAAGTATCGGGAAGGGGGGTGGGGTGGCACTCTATGTCCGTGATCATTTAAATTGTTGTATAAAAATGGGTATAAAGTCTGAATTAACACATACAGAGTCTGTCTGGATGAAAAATTGATTTTAGGTGTGATATACCGTCCCCCAAACTTAGATAGGGACCAAGGGAGACTACTATGGGAGGAAATTGTTAAGGCCACAATGCACGATAACGTAGTTATTCTGGGTGACTTCAACTTTAGTCAAATTGATTGGAATTTTTTGACTGGGAATTTAGAATCTAACGATTTCTTAGAAGTAGTTCAAGATTGTTTTTTGAAGCAGTTTGTGACAGAACCTACAAGGGGAAATAATCTGCTTGACTTAGTTCTGGCAAACAAGGAAACCCTTGTTAATAATTTAGAAATTACAGAGGAACTCGGCGCAAGCGACCACAAATCAATTACCTTTGGCATTGAATGGAAGTTTCATAGTAGGAATAACTCAGTAACGGTCCCAGATTTTCGCTTAGCAGATTACAATGGACTTAGAGAACACTTATCATCTGTGGACTGGGGTAATGAAGAGAGCTATCAATATGACAGTTTTCTGAACACTATACATGCTGTGAATGAATGGTTCAGAGAACCGACGAGTTGGTAAATTAGACACATATGCAACACTTGGGTATCTTTATTGAGGAAACGTTTCGCCACACAGTGGCTTCATCAGTCCATACAAAGGAGAATCGTGAAGAACAGGAGGAGTGTGAGGTTGTCAGGCCCTCAATCTTGAGACGATGTTGTCAGTCCATCAATCTTGAATAGAATAACAGCATATGAGCAGAGGAACCTTATATACTGTAGACAGGAGAGGTGCAGCAGTAGTAGGAGGTGTCACATTTGTTCAATGTGGAAGTAGGTCGGGCCCAAGGAATAGGCAAGCAAAGAAATCCCTGTAAGGTTCCTCTGCTCATATGCTGTTATTCTATTCAAGATTGATGGACTGACAACATCGTCTCAAGATTGAGGGCCTGACAACCTCACACTCCTCCTGTTCTTCACGATTCTAAGAACATAAGAACATAAGAAAGGAGGAACACTGCAGCAGGCCTGTTGGCCCATACTAGGCAGGTCCTTCACAATCCATCCCACTAACAGAATATTTGCTCAACCCAATTTTCAAAGCTACCCAAGAAATAAGCTTTGACAATTCTACCCACTCATGCAACGAGTCCACTCAAATCCAACCCCTCTCACTCATGAATTTATCCAACCTAAATTTGAAACTACCCAAGGTCCTAGCTTCAATAACCCTACTAGGCAGACTGTTCCACTCATCAACTACCCTATTTCCAAACCAATACTTTCCTATATCCTTTCTAAATCTAAACTTATCTAACTTGAATCCATTATTGCGGGTTCTCTCTTGGAGAGATATCCTCAAGACCTTATTTATATCCCCTTTGTTAATACCCATTTTCCACTTGTATACCTCGATCATGTCTCCCTCATTCTACGTCTTACAAGTGAATGTAATTTTAGGGTCTTCAATCTTTCTTCGTAAGGAAGATTTCTAATGCTATGTATTAATTTAGTCATTCTACGCTGAATGTTTTCTAACGAATTTATGTCCATTCTGTAATATGGAGACCAGAACTGAGCTGCGTAATCTAGGTGAGGCCTTACTAATGATGTATAAAGCTGTAATATAACCTCTGGACTTCTGTTGCTAACACTTCTTGATATAAATCCCAGTAATCTATTTGCCTTATTACGTACGCTTAGGCATTGCTGTCTTGGTTTAAGGTTGCTGCTTACCATCACCCCCAAGTCCTTCTCGCAATCTGTATGGCTAAGTTCTACGTTATTTAACTTATAAGTGCTTGGGTTATGGACACTCCCGAGCTTCAGAACCTTGCATTTATCTACATTGAACTGCATCTGCCACTTTTCTGACCACGAATTAAGTTTGTCTAAATCTTCCTGAAGTTCTATGACATCTATGTTTGAATCAATTATCCTACCTATCTTCGTGTCGTCGGCGAATTTGCTCATATCACTAGTAATTCCCTCATCAAGGTCATTGATATATATTATAAATAACAATGGGCCTAAGACTGATCCCTGTGGAACACCACTTGTTACAAGTCTCCATTCGGATTTAACCCCATTTATGCACACTCTCTGCTTCCTATTGGTGAGCCATGACTCGATCCATGACAGCACTTTTCCCCCAATGCCATGAGCTGCCACTTTCTTTAACAGTCTCTGGTGCGGTACTCTATCAAAAGCCTTACTAAAGTCTAAATAAACAATATCGAATTCTTTATCGTGATCAACAGCCTCAAAAGCTTTACTGAAGAAGGTTAATAAATTAGATAGGCAGGAACGGCCCTCGTGAATCCATGCTGGGTATCATTAATCAAATTATGGTTATCTAGATGGCTTCTAATAATATCAGCTATAATTGACTCTAGTAATTTGCCTACAATTGAGGTCAGGCTTATTGGGCGGTAGTTTGACGGTAGTGACTTGTCCCCTGCTTTAAAAATAGGAATTACATTAGCCATCTTCCACATATCAGACACTACACCTGTTTGAAGAGATAAATTAAAAATGTTAGATATTGGTTCACAGAGTTCCATTTTGCATTCCTTAAGAACCCTTGCAAAAAGCTCATCAGGACCCGGCGATTTATTTTGTTTCAGTCGGTCCAGCTGTTTCATAGTCGGTCCAGCTGTTTCATAAGTCGGTCCAGCTGTTTCCTTTGTATGGACTGATGAAGCCACTGTGTGGCGAAACGTTTCCTCAATAAAGATACCCAAGTGTTGCATATGTGTCTAATTTACCAACTCGTCGGTTCTCTGAACCATTCATTCACATCCTGTCTGACACTGCAACATCTTGGTATCTTTATACAGGGATTTCTTCGCTTGCCTATTCCTTGGGCACGACCTACTTCCACATTGAACAAATGTGACACCTCCTACTACTGCTGCACCTCTCCTGTCTACAGTATATAAGGTTCCTCTGCTCATATGCTGTTATTCTATTCAAGATTGATGGACTGACAACATCGTCTCAAGATTGAGGGCCTGACAACCTCACACTCCTCCTGTTCTTCACGATTCTCCTTTGTATGGACTGATGAAGCCACTGTGTGGCGAAACGTTTCCTCAATAAAGATACCCAAGTGTTGCATATGTGTCTAATTTACCAACTATACATGCTGCCCAAAGAACATTTATCCCATATAAAGAAATTAGATCGAATAGAAATGACCCAAAATGGATGAATAATAGGCTCAAATATCTTTTAGGGCAGAAGAAAGGAATTTATAGGCGTATCAAAAGAGGTGAGGGTCATCTTACGAATCAGTATATTGACATTAAGAGGGACGTTAAAAAGGGGATAAGAAAAGCTAAGCGGGACTACGAAATTAAAGTTGCTAGGGATTCGAAAACTAACCCAAAAAGTTTTTTCCAGGTGTATAGAACAAAAGTTAGAGATAAGATAGGTCCCCTTAAAAATAATTATGGGTATCTTACTGACAAAGATAATGAAATGTGCTCTATTTTTAATAATTATTTTCTCTCGGTTTTCACTCAGGAAGACACTAATAATATCCCAAGAATTAGGTATTTTAGTGGGCCTGAAGAAGATAAATTATGTAGTATCACAGTCACTAGCGAAATGGTTATCAAACAGATAGACCGTTTGAAGCAAAATAAATCGCCAGGCCCTGATGAGCTTTTTTCAAGGGTTCTTAAGGAATGCAAAATTGAACTCTGTGAACCCTTAACTAACATTTTTAACCTATCTCTTCAAACAGGTGTAGTGTCTGATACGTGGAAGATGGCTAATGCAATTCCTATTTTTAAAGCAGGGGACAAGTCGTTACCATCAAATTACCGCCCAATAAGTCTAACTTCAATTGTAGGCAAATTATTAGAGTCGATTATAGCTGATAACATAAGAAGCCATCTCGATAGGCATAATTTAACATAAGAACATAAGAAAGGAGGAACACTGCAGCAGGCCTGTTGGCCCATACTAGGCAAGTCCTTCACAATCCGTCCCACTAAAAGAATATTTGCTCAACCCAATTTTCAATGCTACCCAAGAAATAAGCTTTGACAATTCTACCCACTCATGCGAGTCATAAGAACATAAGAACATAAGAA
>WNWK01000260.1:502500-602171 GCA_009830355.1 Cherax destructor | reverse complement strand
CCTGGTTGACCAGGAAGCACCAGCAGCCCCCAGGGCCCGGGGCTAAAGGGGAAGATACCTCGAAACTCTTCAAAGGTATATCAAAGGTAAGGTAAAGGCACTTCTTCAATAGAGTAGTTAGGGTGGAATAGTCTCGAACGATATATGGGGGGGGAACCATACATAGTTTTAAGACAAGGTATGATAAAGCTCAGGGGCCCGGGGAGAGCAGAGCCCAGTACCGGACAGCGAAGAGGCGGGGCCAGGACTGAGTCTCGACCCTGAACCCCAAATTGGTGGTACACAAAAACACACACACACACACACACACACACACACACACACACACACACACACACAAAAAACCCCCGGTGGCCTAGTGGTAAAGTCCGCATCACGCACGGGGGCCCCGGGTTCTTTTCCCCGACGGGCGGAAACTTTTCGAAGTTTTTCCCTTACACACACACACACATCCCAAAAAAGGCCTAGTGTCAAATCGACAGGGCCTGGAAAAAAAGGGTAACAACACACACAAAGAAGACCGCAGACAGAGTATAGGCTAGGTGGCCAAAGACCGCAAACCTTACTCAAGGAAAGTTCTTGGGGTGAGTAGAACACCGAGCACGTCTCTGGAAGCACACATCAACCAGATAACTGGTGCAGCATATGGGCGCCTGGCAAACCTGAGAATAGCGTTCTGATACCTTAGTAAGGAATCGTTCAAGACACTGTACACTGTGTACGTCAGGCCCATACTGGAGTATGCAGCACCAGTTTGGAACACACACCTGGTCAAGCACGTCAAGAAATTAGAGAAAGTGCGAATGTTTGCAACAAGGTTAGTTCCGGAGCTAAGGGAAATGTCGTATGAGGAAAGGTTAAGGGAAATCGGCCTGACGACACTGGAGGACAGGAGAGTTAGGGGAGACATGATAACGACATACAAAATACTGCGTGGAATAGATAAGGTGGACAGAGACAGGATGTTCCAGAGAGGAGACACAGAAACAAGGGGTCACAATTGAAAGTTGAAGACTCAGATGAGTCAAAGGGATGTTAGGAAGCATTTCTTCAGTCATAGAGTTGTCAGGAAGTGGAATAGTCTAGCAAGTGATGTAGTGGAGGCAGGAACCATACATAGCTTTAAGACGAGGTATGATAAAGCTCATGGAGCACGGAGAGAGAGAGGACCTAGAAGCGTCAGTGAAGAGGCGGGGCCAGGAGCTAAGTCTCGACCCCTGCAACCACAATTATATATATGCTAGGAATTCGCAAGAGCAGGCGAAATATTCACAAACACTGATCTATGGCCGAAGGAGACTCGAACCTACGAAATTAGTGACAAGGTACGCAGTGCTTAACCGACCGTACCACACTGGACCAATACCTTGGCGTCCAGCTCTCGCTAGAAGTTGATCCAAGGCAGCCATCTTTCAGGCAGGTGGCATACAGGTTTTCATGTCATCCCCTGCATGCATCGACCAACTAGAGATTTTTACAATAGTAGGAATTCGCAAGAGCAGGCGAAATATTCACAAACACTGATCTCTGGTCGTAGGTTCGAGTCTCCTTAGGCCAGAGATCAGTGTTTGTGGATATATATATATATATATATATATATATATATATATATATATATATAATATATATATATATATATATATATATATATATATATATATATATATATATATATACATATATATATATATACATATATATATATACATATATATATATATATATATATATATATATATATATATATATATATATATATATATATATATATATATATATATATAGATGCACAGGCAGTGGCCACTTTATTAGGTACACACATCAAGAGAGTTATACTCTGAAGACAGAATAAGGCAGCTAAAGTTAAATAATGTTTTTCAAACTGTTCACGAGCATTGTGAAGAACATCCTGCTGCGAAGTTTGTCAAGGTTAGGAACCAAAACCAGTATGGTACTAGGGGAAGTGAACATAATTTTGTAGTGCCTACAGTAGCGGTCAGGCCTCAAGCACCTTTTATTATACAGCAATAATGGAGTGGAACGGATTGTCTGAACATGTATAGAGTTCTACTGTCTTCCAGTTATGTCCTGGATTTTGTATTGATAAAGCCACTGGAGGGCGAAACGTCTACAGTAAAGATACCCAGATGTTGCACAATATGTCTAATTTTCATGTCAAAGTCTGTCCTATCACTAGACAGTTCAGGAAGAGAGCTAAAAAGTTCCTAATACCTGGAGTATATCTGGAGATGGCTTCGGGGATCAACGCCCCCACGGACCAGTCCATGACCAAGCCTCGTGGTGGACCAGGGCCTGATCAATCAGGCTGTTACTGCTGGCCACACGCTAACCGACGTACGAACCACAGCTCGGTTAGTCGGGAATTGATTTTAGGTGCCTGTCCAGCTCCCTCTTGAAGACAGCTGGGAAGCAGCTGAATAGTCTTGGGCCCCTGACACTTATTGTGTTGTCTCTTATCATGCAAGTGGCGCCTCTGCTTTTCATTGGGGGGGGGGGATGTTGGACAGCCTGCCGAGTCTTTTGCTTTCGTAGAGAGTGATTTCCGTGTGCAGATTTGAGACTAATCCCTCCAAGATTTTCCAAGTGTATATTATCATGTATCTCTCTCTCTCCTGCATTCCAAGGAGTACTAGGTAATTAACACGTGTTACTATGTTTGATAATTTTAATAACCATAATTTGTACAACTGTACTTACGTGTACCTGCACCTAAATAAACTTACTCAATGGAATACATATAGTATACAAATTCTCGTGTATAGTATATCCTTCGGTATATATACTGTAGTTATGCACTACTGATTAGTAAGTAAGTAAGTAAGTTTATTCAGGTATACACAAATACATTTACATACATTATCATACATAGCAGCATATGTGATGTTAGTGGTTTAATAAGTTTTAAGTTTATAAACTACACCAGAGTCAGTAAACCAGTTTACTGTTTTTTTTATATGTATTTATTTTGTATTTCATTAACTTTCATAAATTTATTGATCAAACGAGTGTACGTGCATAATATAATAGTATACAGACACGACACACTCGTTTTCTTTGTTAAAATTTATTTTGAAGAAAACTAGTTTTACAGTATAACTCAAGTATATGTCCATCAAACTGTAAAACAAGTACGTAACTTTATTTAGGTACAGGTATACATAAGTACAATTACACAAACTTATGTGACTACACGTGTCATACATAGTAACTCATGTGTAAATTACATGAGATAACCCAATCACACAAAGTGACTTATTTCCATTGGAGTCCTCGTAATATCTTATTATTTAAAGTCTGGCTGCAAAATACGGTAGAAATCAGTTATTGTTATAACCATAAAAGTTAAAATAGCTAAGTAACTCAACTGTGTGAAAATCAGTCACAGTAAAAGGAGGTGCAATAGGAATAAAGTGAGCTGAGTTATTTAAATGAATATTAAACATAGAGGATCAGCTTACACTAATAGGTACACCAATGTTAACCATACTAAAAATAGCAAGTTTTTTTCAGGTACAGATACACATAAATACAGTTACATAAATTATCATACATAGCAGCATATGTGTAGATTACCCAGGATAACCCAAGAAAGTCAGACAATGTGACTTATTTCCATTGGGGTCCTTGTAATATCTTATTATTTAAATCTTAAAAGTTTAAACAGCTAAGTAACTATATAAAAAGCAGTTACAATAAAAAAAGATATACTAGGAATAATGAACTCTGTTATTTACATTAACATTAAAGAGAGGATCAGATCTTAGTAATAGGTACATGAATGATACAGTAATAGGTACATGTATGTTAGCTATACAAGATATCACTCTCATCCCTTTCTGTAGTTTCATTCATTAGGTACCTTTTAGCTCTCTTAACTGGTTCATTCTATGACAGGCTTTGACATGTACAAGCAGTCCGTTCCACTCCTTTATTGCTGTACAATAAAAGGTGTTTGAAGCCTTGCCACCTACTGTGGGTACTACAAAGTTGTGTTCCCTTCCTCTAGTACTATACTTGTTCTGGTTCCCAACCTTGACAAACTTGGCAGCAAGATATTCTGGACTCTGCTTGTGAGCAATTTTATAAACGTGATTTTTAAGTATTTTCCAATCCTAAATTTTATTTATGCTATCTAAAATAACTTTGATTGGTTACATGAGGGTTAAGGCTGTATGTAACCTTTTTACCTCCAGACAAGAATACTTTATTACCTAAGATTGGGAAAAATTTCTCAGCTTTTGCACTGAGAGACCTAGTAGCAATCAGTGAAGAGGCGGGGCCAGGAACTATGAATCGACCCCTGCAACCACAAAATAGGTGAGTACATGTCAGTGCACATATCCTGTGTGTAAGGTTAGCAGAATATTAGTTTTTAAGTTACTCTGTGTATCAGTTGGCATCGGTAGATGATGTCTTTCTTCAGATAACTGACACCAGTTAATTAACTTATTTACTGCTGGGTGGAAATAGGAAGCAGGTTTATCATATCTCGCCCTTATATGCCTCCTGTTAATCTTGTATTATTACAGTTCCTTGATAATGTGAGAAATCACGGAAACGCTTCGAAGTTCACTATTTTTTTCACAGTGTGTGTGTGTACTCACCTATATGTACTCACACCTATTTGTTGTTGCAGGGGTCGATTCATAGCTCCTGGCCCCGCCTCTTCACTGATCGCTACTAGGTTCTCTCTCTGACTGCGCCATGAGCTTTATCAAACCTCGTCTTAAAACTATGTATGGTTCCTGCCTCCACTACGTCACTTTACTTTCTAGGCTATTCCACTTCCTGACAACTCTATGACTGTATATATATATATATATATATATATATATATATATATATATATAATATATATATATATATATATATATATATATCGTGCCGATTAGGTAGTTCAGTTCAGACTCAGACTCTCAGGTAAGGACCCACTAGGGGCGAGGGGGAAGTGGGGACAGAAGAAGAATAGCCGGTGAGAGGAAGAGCTGAAGTAGAAGAGAAAGAGTCAGGACTAAACCCAACAGTCTAACTACTTTACCTATTAGGTAAAACTTGCTATTTTGGCTTAAATAGCAACGCTCACCTTGCCATATAAGACAAGTGAAAATTTGTGTATGCAATAATTTCCCCAAAATCATTCTGAACATAACGAAAAAAATATATTTCATTGTGTTTGTTTATTACTAAATTAATGTTAACGTATCTAAAATATATTTAGTTGGGTTAGGCTAAATTAAATTGCGCTTGTTGTAATAAGGTTAGGTAGGTTTTCAAAGTTTCTCTTGGTACAAAATTATAAATTCTTACATTAACATAAATGAAAAATATATATCTTTATACATATAAAAGAAAATTTTAGAAAGGACTTAATTTTAGATGAGTTCTTGCTAATTGACCAGTTTTACCTAATCGGCACGACATATATATATATATATATATATTTTTTTTTTTTTTTCAACAAGTCGGCCGTCTCCTACCGAGGCAGGGTGACCCAAAAAGAAAGAAAATCCCCAAAAAGAAAAAAACTTTCATCATCATTCAACACTTTCACCACACTCATACATAATCACTGTCTTTGCAGAGGAGCTCAGATACGACAGCTGAGAAAAGTCCCTCCCAGCTGTCACTATCTCAGACCCCTCCTTTAAAGTGCAGGCATTGTACTTCCCATTTCCAGGACTCAAGTCCAACTAAATCAATTAACTGGTTTCCCTGAATCCCTTCACACAATGTTACCCTGCTCACACTCCAACAGATCGTCATATCCCAAAAACCATTCGTTTCCATTCACTCCTATGTAACACGCTCACACATGCTTGCTGGAAGTCCAAGCCCCTCGCCCACAAAACCTCCTTTACCCCTTCCCTCCAACCTTTTCTAGGACGACCCCTACCCCGCCTTCCTTCCCCTACAGATTTATACGCTCTCCAAGTCATTCTACTTTGATCCATTCTCTCTAAATGACCAAACCACCTCAACAACCCCTCTTCAGCCCTCTGACAAATACTTTTAGTAACTCCACACCTTCTCCTAATTTCTACATTCCGAATTTTCTGCATAATATTTACACCACACATTGCCCTTAGACAGGACATCTCCACTGCCTCCAGCCTCCTCCTCGCTGCAGCATTTCCAACCCATGCTTCACACCCATATAAGAGTGTTGGTACCACTATACTTTCGTACATTCCCTTCTTTGCCTCCATGGATAACGTTTTTGTCTCCACAGATACCTCAATGCACCACTCACCTTTTTCCTTCATCAATTCGATGGTTAACCTCATCCTTCATAAACCCATCCGCTGACACATCAACTCCCAAATATCTGAAAACATTTACTTCTTCCATAATCCCTCTCTCCAATGTGATATCCCAATTTTTCTTTATTTAAATCGTTTGATACCCTCATCACCTTACTCTTATCTATGTTCACTTTTAACTTTCTACCTTTACACACTCTCCCAAACTCGTCCACTAACCTTTGCAACTTTTCTTTAGAATCTCCCATAAGCACAGTATCATCAGCAAAAAGTAACTGTGTCAACTCCCATTTTTCATTTAATTCTCCATAATTTAATCCCACCCCTCTCCCCAACACCCTAGCATTTACTTCTTTTACAACCCCATCTATAAATATATTAAACAACCATGGTGACATTACACAACCCTGTCTAAGACCTACTTTTATCGGGAAGTAATCTCCCTCTCTCCTACACACCCTAACCTGAGCCTCACTATCCTCATAAAAACTCTTTACAGCCTTCAGTAACTTACTACCTATTCCATACACTTGCAACATTTGCCACATTGCTCCCTATCCACTCTATCATATGCCTTTTCTAAATCCATAAATGCAATAAAAACTTCTCTACCTTTATCTAAATACTGTTCACATATATGCTTCACTGTAAACACTTGATCTACACATCCCCTACCCACTCTAAAGCCTCCTTGCTCATCTGCAATCCTACTCTCTGTCTTACCTCTAATTCTTTCAATAATAACCCTGCCATACACTTTACCTGGTATACTCAGTAAACTAATTCCCCTATAATTTTTACACTCTCTTTTATCCCCCTTCCCTTTATATAAAGGAACTATACATGCTCTCTGCCAATCCCTAGGTACCTTTCCCTCTTTCATACATTTATTAAACAAAAATACCAACCACTCCAGCACTATATCCCCCCCTGCTTTTAACATTTCTGTCATGATTCCGTCAATTCCAGCTGCTTTACCCCCTTTCCTTCTACGTAATGCCTCACGCACCTCCCCCACACTCACATCCTGCTCTTCTTCACTCCTACACGATGTTGTACCTCCCTGGCCAGTACATGAAATTATCGCCTCCCTCTTTCCATCGACATTTAAAAGTTCCTCAAAATATTCCCGCCATCTACCCAATACCTCCAGCTCCCCATCTACTAACTCCCCTACTCTGTTTTTAACTGACAAATCCATTCGTTCCCTAGGCTTTCTTACCTTGTTTATCTCACTCCAAAAATTTTTCTTGTTTTCAGCAAAATTTCTTGACAGAGCCTCTCCCGTTCTTTCATCCGCTCTTCTTTTGCACTCTCTCACCACTCTCTTCACCTTTCTTTTACTCTCCATATACTCTGCTCTTCTACTAACACTTCTGTTTTGTAAAAACCTCTCATAAGCTACCTTTTTCTCTTTTATCACACCCTTTACTTCTTCATTCCACCACTCACTCCTCTTTCCTCCTGCACCCACCCTCCTATAACCACAAACTTCTGCCCCACATTCTAATACTGCATTTTTAAAACTATCCCAACTCTCTTCAACCCCCCCACTACTCCTACTTGCACTAGCCCACCTTTCTGCCAATAGTTGCTTATATCTCACCCTAACTTCCTCCTCCCTTAGTTTATACACTTTTACCTCTCTCTTACTTGCTGTTGCCATTTTCTTTTTGTCCCATCTACCTTTTACTCTGACTGTAGCTACAACCAAATAATGATCTGATATATCCGTTGCCCCTCTATAAACATGTACATCCTGAAGCCTACTCATCAACCTTTTATCCACCAATACATAATCCAACAAACTACTTTCCTTACGTGCTATATCATACCTTGTATATTTATTTATCCTCTTTTTCATAAAATATGTATTACTTATTACCAAACCTCTTTCTACACATAGCTCAATTAATGGCTCCCATTTACATTTACCCTGGCACCCCAAATTTACCTACTACTCCATCCACAACATTTTTACCCACTTTAGCATTAAGATCCCCAACCACAATTACTCTCTCACTTGGTTCAAAACTCCCACACACTCACTCAACATTTCCCATATATATATATATATATATATATATATATATATATATATATATATATATATATATATATATATATATATATATATATATATATATATCTCACCTGTTTACTGTGATCTTATTGCATATGCATACAGATATGTAATGATATACATTGTGATGACGGGTACTCATTTCTTTTGATGGTGAATGATATGCGATGTTTTATTGTTGTTTACTAATGCCATCGCTTATTAAGGGTTGGTTTGATTCTGAGAATTGTAACTGGTCAAATGTGGCAGTAGAGTATCTAGTGATCACGATGGATATACGTCGAAGGTAGCAGTAACAAAGACGACTGCCATTTCGTATTAACTTGTAATTGGATCTGTCTTGGGAACGGCAAACCCAAGAAAAATGGGTTGTGGCAAAGATCATATCAGTGATTCCACACGCGGAAAACCCGTGAAGTTGCGTTCAAAGTTGCGTTCAAAGTAGCGTTCAAAGTTGCGTTTTAAAGTTTATGACAATATTTATCATACCGAATATCTGGATAATCAGAGAGTTTCAACTGTTAATGAAATATTAGTAATTGCTGTTTATCTTGAAGTGTTATGTGTGAACTTGAATATTTATTGTTGTAGAGGTGGATCTATATTATATTCTGGCCCCGATTGACTTTGTCATGACTTTTTTTAAGTTTAAATTTAGACTTTAATAAAGTTCTTCCTAATATATTCGACTTTATCTTCACACTGAAACAATTCTTCGTACTTTTGCTACAACTGAATTGACTTTTTACTTGACCCCTATGCCTATGCCTCTTATGCCTATGAATGTGAGGGACGATCGTTCTTATACTATTATTTTCACTTTAGCTGAGTTGGCAACAATGGCGTCACGCACAGTCGATGGACAAAGTACACGTTCTTGTTTGGGTACTTTTAATGTTGGTGGAATTGGCTGATCGATGATCGAGTCTCTTACGATTCATACCACACCTCCCTGTCTATCTTGTTAATGTCTCTGAATTTTTGTTGTGGTTATTTCTCCCGTGGTTTATCGAATCTCGAAAATAATCAGATTTACTTCCTTTAACCTATTTGTGAATCCTAGCTATTTCAGTTCTGGGACCAACCAGCCCTGTATTTTTTCTTAAGAACTAATTTTTTGTTTTAAATTTCTGTAAGTTGCTCTAATACTTGTCAGTCTTGCATTTGTCTACAATGTTATCAGTTTGTGTCTCTAGCTCCTTCTTTCCCTCTGCTGACAAGCAGAAGGAAAGAATGTAACGGAGAAAGCAGACTCCGACATAGAGTTCACGGTGTTTGTGCTTGCTAGTGCTTCTCTGGGTGGCTCTTGGAAGCAGTAAAGCTGTCATGGTAGAGACTACTACATTGTCCGTCGCTGATGTACTATGGCTCGCTCGAATTAAGTCAATGAACTCTTTGATTAATCACCATAACGGTAATACGATTACAGAAATGTTGGTTAACTTTATGGTTAATATTCGTAAAATTGTTGTCTAGCATGATAAATTTCATAGAATTCAGTAAAACTGCTCTAACTCACACTTGAGTTCTATAAAAATGTCGGAGTTCCCTTATAAACACAAATTCGGGTTAACAAATTATCTAGGGTATATGCGTGTACTCGTATACTTACACACATGCATACTTACATGTAAACATACATGCATACTTACATGTAAACATACATGCATTCTAACAGACACATACACACACGTTAGCTATGAATCGTCTCCTGCAACCAACATTGGTGAATACAATTAGGTGAGTACACGTGTGTGCGCGTTTGTGTGCATGTGTGTGTGTGTGTGTACTCACCTAATTGTGGTTGCAGGGGTCGATTCATAGCTCCTGGCCCCGCCTCTTCACTGGTCGCTACTAGGTCACTCTTCCTGCTCCATGAGCTTTATCATACCTCTTCATAAAGTTATGCATGGATCCTGCCTCCACTACATCACTTTCCAGACTATTCCACTTCCTGACAACTCTGTGACTGAAGAAATACTTCCTAACATCCCTGTGATTCATCTGAGTCTTCAACTTCCAACTGTGTGTGGGTGTTTAACTTATTTTCAGTCGAATGTAAAACAGAGGCTGATCATTGTGTAAGTGTTAGGTGCACAAAACATTGCTGCACCAACATAATAGAGAAGAATCCTTCGTTTTTATATAGCCTTTTATATGATTACAGAGTACAAATAGGCCTATATAGGAAAAATAATTGATTTTGATGTAGATGTATATGTAGATGATTTTGCAGGACTGAAGGCAAGGAAATATAAGATCTGATTCACTGAGATGTTACCTGTACTGAAGGTCAAATCGGAACTAGTGTTTCTCTGATATTGCAATGTTTTTCATTATTTTTCAAGTTTTTTTTTTTTCATTGTTGAAGATGAATAAATGTAGGATCTGTTGCCTGTACTCAAAGTGGTATTTGAGTTTATGTTTCCTCAATATTACTACGATTATTTATTTTATCATTAATAAAGATGAGAAGTATTCTCTTGTTCAGTTTATGGCTAATCATTAGTCACTAGGCATGCAGAAGTGACGTAACTGATCATGCAGAAGTGACGTAACTGATCATGCAGTAGTGACGTAACTGATCATGCAGAAGTGACGTAACTGATCATGCAGAAGTGACGTAACTGATCATGCAGTAGTGACGTAACTGATCATGCAGTAGTGACGTAACTGATCATGCAGTAGTGACGTAACTGGTCATGCAGTAGTGACGTAACTGGTCATGCAGTAGTGACGTAACTGATCATGCAGTAGTGACGTAACTGATCATGCAGAAGTGACGTAACTGATCATGCAGTAGTGACGTAACTGATCATGCAGAAGTGACGTAACTGGTCATGCAGAAGTGACGTAACTGGTCATGCAGTAGTGACGTAACTGGTCATGCAGTAGTGACGTAACTGGAGTTTACTCCACCTCATCCCCCCGCCCTTGGATTTCATGGGGGTGACACCAACCCTAGCGACGCCACTGGGTGTGGATGGTTTCGGAGGGTTGGAGGGGCGGTTGCTAGAATTGTTGGAGGGGCTGGTGGAGAGGAAGAGAGGCAGGTGGTAGCGATGGTGGTACTTGAGATGATGCTACTGTAGCTGTCAACAGGTCATAAATTCTCTCGCTCTCAGCGAGGAAGCAGCAAGGCACTATCTGCGAAGCCCTTTAAGAGAATTTACTGTACTCGATAATCTTACCGTGCGATCAAGACACTCCGAGGAGTGACTGCCGACCAGACGACAGAAGAACTAGCTGCCATTTCGGGGACCATTCTCCAATTTAAACAGTCCAATCTGATCGTATACCTGGAGTATATTTGAAGAGAGTTTCGGGGGCCAACGCCCCGCGGCCGCGCGGTGGATCAGGACATGTCACCGAAGACACATTCCACGCCTTCTACCTCAGCGACGATGAGACTGACTAGATTGTTGCGACGTCTGCTATGAAGTTGCTAAACAACAACACTTATAAAGGGTTCCTGCTGCCAGCACTGACAACCAAGAAGCACCGCTGTATGACCCTAGTGGGCGCTTGGTTTTGATAATAATAATATTAATGTAGACCGAGAAACAGCTAATGAGCTAGTGTTTTGAAGAACCAAATTGAGGACCTGAAAAACTGAGCCGAGATGGACGAGATTTGTAATACCTAACACTTACACAACCATCAGCCTCTATTTCACATTCGACTGAAAATAAGTTAAACACACACACACACACACACACACACACACACACACACACACACACACACACACACAGTTGGAAGTTGAAGACTTAGATGAATCACGGGGATGTTAGGAAGTATTTCTTCAGAGGATCTATGATGTCACCCTTAAATGGTGTCACCCGGGGCGGCCCCCCCAGCCCCCCCCCCCCTAACGACGCCACTGTCCATACCATCACTCCATCCCCTCCTATCCCCACCACCGCTATAACCTACAACAAATTACCCTTCCCACTACTACAACCACCACCTCAACCACCACCACTCCCACAACCATCACCACCACCACTCCCACAACCATCACCACCACCATTCCCACTACCATCATAACAACACTTAACATCACCCCCAACTAAAAGGCAGAGTGTACCAAACATGCAAGAGGTCTCACCTGCCATGCTGATGAACACAATTTGTCTTTCCCTTTCACTGAAAAATGAAAGTTAAGCGAGTTATCTTCTTATTGGTCGTTGACAAACTTTGTATTCCGAGGCAGCAAAGCTGCTGTTGTTAACTTTCTCTGTGTTGAGGAGTGATACAAAGCTTTTTCGTGTTTAGTCTGCAAGGTAAACATTGTGTTGGTAGGTAGACTATACCTATAGTGTACATACAATAGTAAGGTGCGTGGCTATAATTCATTATAATTTTTGATGTTCGGTATCTATTAAAAAATAGATGGAGTCAAGGAGTTAAAGGAAGGTGTTAAATGCAATCCTCTCTCTGATATATATATATATATATATATATATATATATATATATATATATATATATATATATATATATATATATATATATATATATATATATATATATATATATATATATATATATATATATATAGCTCGTAAATTTTCACATCAGTGACTCGCTTCATTAGTTAATTACACAACACTGACAGTTACTTCTGACCAACGGCTTCGTAACTGCTCGTTTGGGGAATCACAATAATAAAAGTTAAATAGGTCTTAAAAAATCCTGGAATTTTAACTAGTAAGAGAAAATATAAGGATTAAGAGGAGAGTTGGTTGATGAGGGAGGGGAGGGAAAAGTTGATTGATGACGGGGGGTAGGGGAAGTTGATTGTTGAGTAGAGGGGGATGGAGTAAAAATGGATTAGGAGACGGAAGGGAAAGAGTTGGTAATGAAGGGAAATGGGAGAGAGATTTGGTTGAGGGGAGTGGAAGGTGGGAGAGATCTGGTTGAGGGGAGTGGGAGGGGAGAGATCTGGTTGAGGGGAGTGGGAGGGGTAGACATTTGGTTGAGGGGAGGGGGAAGAGATTTGATCGAATGGAGTGGGAGGGAGAGTTGGTTGAGGAGAAGGGAAGGGGGAAAGTTAGTTGATGAGAAAAGGGGAAGGGGAGGGTACATTGATGAGGGGGAAGGGAAGGGTCATCAGGGGTTAAGGAGGAAGCAATCTTACCACTCTATTCTGCATCGCTGCAAAATAAATGCGATTTAAATTTACAGTGGAATGACTTTTATTATTTTAAAATCCAAGGAATGTTCTAGGGACGATACCTGAGCCATTTGTATATGAGCCACACCTGCTACCTTACACGGCACACACCTGCTACCGTACGCGGCACACACCTGCTACCGTACACGGCACACACCTGCTACCGTACACGGCACACACCTGCTACCATACATGGCAAACTCCTGCTACACCATACACGGCACAAACCTGTTACCATACACGGCACACCTGCTGCAGTACACGGCACACCTGCTACCGTACACGGCACACACCTGCTACCGTACACGACACACACCTGCTAACATACACGGCACACACCTGCTAACATACACGGCACACACCTGCTAACATACACGGCACATACCTGCTAATATACACGGCACACACCTGCTGACATACACGGCACACACCTGCTAACATACACGGCACACAGGAACAAATAATGAAACAGGGTATTCCAGTGCTTCAAGTATATTGTTATTGCTGATAAATGAGACGCGTGTGCAACATCTGGGAATCTTTATTCCGGAAACGTTTCGCCCGGCAGTGGTGAAACGTTTCCAGAATAAAGATACCCGGATGTTGCACAAGAGGGTCTAATTTGTACGAATTAATAGAACCATAAATTTTTCTTTTTGCCAGACCTTGCTTCAGATTTTCAACTCTCGTCTATCCTACTTAGAGATATGTTGGAAATGTTCATAGAATGTATTGAAGCCATTTTCTACTTATCTATTTATCAACTCGTCGATTTTCTAAAGCATTTATTGACATTGTTATTGCTGTAGACACTAGTGTTGGTAGTGCCGCTGGCTCATGACATGCTCCTTCATTTTTCCACCAGTTATATTCAAGTTGTTTAATTCAACTTGACTTGGACAGATTTATAGATTACGGGAAAACATGTCAGTAGGTGTGCATTTGTTATTAGAGTTGGGTGTTTAGCTAAAGACTACTTGAATCTCATTGGAACATTAAAACCTTTTTTTTTTTTTTAACTACGTACTTATATCTGTCGCAAAACTGCTAGCGTATGGGATTCGTTTTCAATTGCTTCAGATTTTTACACCCCACTTCCCAGCACTGAAACATTGTGTCGGTATATACACGAAAGAGACGGGAATTTATGACGACGTTTCGGTCCGTCTTGGAGCATAAATTAGTCACTATGCTTCCTGTATATACTCATGTACTCCCTGCTAATGTAGATCCGTTTGTGACTTGATAAAGCTCACTGTGTGGGTGAACCGTAGTCAATAAAGGATCGCAATATACTGCATTTGTGTTTATTTTTCCATCGTATCGGTATTTTATATCGTCTTCATCTATCCAGGTCTTCCTGTAGCGCTCTAGTGTCCTAGTCAGAATTAATCCGATGGTCTATTTTGGTGTTATCGGTAAACTTACTTGTATCGAGATTATATAAAATAACATACTGCGACCAGCCAGGGATCGAACCCGAGTTATTTAGCCAGCCTCCCGGGAAGGTAGATAAATTGTTGACGCCTTAGTGCACTACGCCACTTCGATCCCCGGCATCATATCCAAAGAGGCTGAACGCGCGCATCATAAACCGACCCATCCACCTATCCCTCACCATATCTCAGACCCTTTACCTGCTATCCTTCAAAATATCACGTGGTCCTCCTAGTCTCTCTACCTCTTTGCATTCCCACCCCTCACCTTCCCCTTCATTTGCTTCACCTCGACTCGTGTTGTTCCTTTCCCCTCCTCTCATTTATCACCTACTTTCTCTCTCTATCTCTCTGTGCTTCACTCTCTCCCACTATCATCCACTGCCCTTTTCCTGCTCCTGCCGTAACACTGACAACTGCCACTTCAGTTTTCGGTCAACTATCTAACTCTACTCACCCTCATCAATCCCTTAAAACTTAATCCTGTCCCTCTCCCTTCTCTTCCTCCCCTAAGGCCTTTTCTCACTCCTACAATATATATCACTTCTCATAAATCTCCAACCCATTCACCACAAAGGTGGAAAGACAAAATCAATTTCACTAACTGAAAGGGAACAACAGTAATGGAAGGGCAGAAAACTGATGGTTAGAACAGCACAGAAAAAAAGAATCCTAACTTTTACTTTAGTTAATGCATTTTTTCCCAGTAAGATTTCAAGCAATGAAAAAAAAAAACGAGAAACTAGAGGGAGTAATGCTAATACTGATCAGAAACTAGATACATTGGTGAGTCAAGCAAATCATAAGAGCTACTTTTTAGGGAGTTAAAGAATGCTTTATGGCACACTATATTACTTCTGGTTGTCTTATAAGAGTATACATCCCACACCTGATTAAACGTTTGTAACTATATTAGTTCCCGAGGTGAAGGAACTGAATAACAAGAAGAAATTAAAGCAACTGTTAGTATATGCATGGTATACACAGTACCGACAAGTTAATGAGTGAGATACCTATATAACACTTAAGTATCTTCAATTACGACCGTAAGAGAAAGAACAATTGAGAGATAATAACGACGTATCTCATCCTTAAACTGTTTAAAAAAAACAAATAAGAAACTCCATACAAATGCAAAAATCGAAAGCTAGAGAACAAAAATGTACAAAAAGAAAATATGTACAAAAGAAACCTCAGGAAATAAATACTTGCAACAGTAATAAAATGGAATGATCTGGATGTTGAAAGTGACGGAGGAAAACTCCAAACATTTGTAAGTTAAGGGATGGGGACAGGAGCTAAGAGACGACCGCCAGAAACACAACTAAGTACGCACAAGCACTTTCAGATGTGTATGGGTTTGGAGTCTCATGAAATTCATGCGGAAGATTTAGATTTTGCTATCGGAACTACTAGGTTACTGTAGGTCCTCATATCCAGCATGTGGAAGATAGCGCAAGAGCCTCTGGATACACAAAATGCCTAGGTACTAGGCCCTAAAAGGGATAACAGATGCGTAATAAGGCTACAAATACAAGTGGCTATTTCAAGGCGTGTTACACCTGGCTATAAACAAAGGTAACAATCAAGAGAGCAGCCTGGCAATAAAAGGGAAATGAAAAAAAACAGAAGAGATAGTTTTTTCTTTACTTGTATATTCCTTCACCACTATGTTCAGTAATTACAAAGTTAAATTAGCAATATTAATGATAAGACAGAGCAAAAAGCCACTCATAACAGGAGGGGTGGACTGGACCAGCGTAAGCGAGTCTGACAGACAGGGGCAACATCACCTTGGATGAGGAGCCAGCTCTCACGCTATTGGTTGGTTGAACTGGACATTTAATAAAGCATTGGAGCCCAATTATTGCTATATTCTGAACTATCAGTTCGCTGATCGAGAGGGCATGCCAGTGGGTCTATGATGAACGTCGAATAAATATAATTTACTCAGTGCACATCACACCTACGAACCAGTCCCAGGAGCATATCTGGATTACTAGAAATTTCTTATCTGTTGCAAGCAAATTTAGGATATTTGCTTAATATCTCTAATGTCTTATTTTTCATTAATAAGATACCTTGACATATCACATGGGTTATTATACTGTCTATCTCTTTATACCTCAATAAGTGGTCAATAGAACACATAGTGTCCACGAAAGTGGCCATAGAGCCGGCCTCATAATTTTCATTTAGTTTGATCAACTTCTGTGTATATGCCAAACTGCCAGAGGTTGTTGTAACTAAACCTCAGCCTGGCTACTACAACATTAGTCAGTCGGTCTGTTTACATTAGAAATTCCTCCGTAGACATGTTTATTTACGTTCATGTTGTCATAATGATTGATATGTCTACTTAGGTTTCTAATTGCATTCATATGACATTCACTTTCATTATTTACTACTCTCTTAATATTATTCCCAGTGCTAGACTCAGATGTATCAGAGTTATTTTGTTCATTTACATTTTCCTTCAGGGTGCTTTTTTGACAAGCTTATTCACTTTATCATGAAGGAGTAATTCAACGCGTGATGGAATCCATAAAAAATGTACATTAATTCCTTTTTTTCTCTTTGATTTTTTAGTATGCCTGGATTACCTAAGAGCATATGAACATGTTAGAGTCATTATGTGAGTCAAGTGTCATTAATAATGACATAAAATGAATAATAATCAAAGAGCCAAGCTCAGTGTTATTATTATTATTATTGTTATTATCAAAAAGCGCAAAACCCATCAAGGTTCTCAGTGTTATAAGTTAACTTAAGTGCCATTAAAATGGCAAACAATTTGGTTTGCAGTGTAGACGCCCAGCTGTTAATTCTTACTCCTAACTGAGCATTGTTGCTATAGTTCTTATCTAGGGAGGTGGCAACAAGAGCAGGTACAACCCTGCCAGTAGATTACTGCTTAGATTCATCATTGTATATCATTTGCGATATATTATTACTGACAGTTAAGTGAGAAATTTCTTCTTACTCGCCGGTCTGGCGTTTAACGACTCACTCGCCGCGAGTTCAATCATGTCATTACGATTTCGTGAGTCAGTTGTCTTTGCAAGGTTCGTGCATAACGTTCATAAAAAAGTTAATATTTCCTAATAAACAACAATGGCCTAAGTGAAGAGAACTCAGAACATTTAAAATGGAATTTTTTTTTTCATAAATATAATTTTTTAGAATAACCTTCATGATAATGCAGTCACTTTAGGCTCCTCAAATACGTCACTGAAAATTTTCCATTCATATATGCAGATCCTGAGAATCTTAAATGGCCAATAAAACTTAAGTTCACCGTAAAATATATTGGAGAATAAAATGGAATTAGTTTGTAGTATTATCATAATAATTGTAATAATAATTTTATTTTATTATAATAATTTTATTATTATTACTACTACTACTACTACTAATATTATTATTATTATTATTATTATTATTATTATTATTATTATTATTATTATTATTATTATTATTATTATTATTATTATTAATTTGCTTAACCACTAAACGATTTTCTCAATACACATTTTGTAAAGTAAGCATAATTTAGCTTTTAACTACTTATTAGACAAATTGTTATATTGGTTAAAAAAAAATGAAGCTCTCGTTTCATGGAACCTGTTATGGTTCCATGATGGGAGTGCAGAGACTTGGAACGCAGGTAAATCTCCAGAATGTATAGCACTAGAGAGAGAGAGAGAGAGAGAGAGAGAGAGAGAGAGAGAGAGAGAGAGAGAGAGAGTTGTGGGTAGTGGCTTACAGAGACACCCGCCGCAGCCTCACCTTCGTCTGGCCTCTCAAGACAGCTGTCTCATCTTTGATGTTGTGATGGTCGGTTAATGAGGTTAGATGCAAAGCATCAGCGGCTGTTGAGGTATTTCATGATGCTTTTGCTTCATGATGCTTCCTGCTCTTCACACACACACACACATACACACACACACACACACACACACACACACACACACACACCCACGCCCCGATGGCATGGTAGCTAGCGCTCTCACTTCACCCACGGAGGGCCCGGGTTCAATTCCCGGCGGGGCCGAAAACATTTCGAAGTGTTTCGTTACACACACACACATACACACACACACACACACACACACACATACATACAACAGGCCTAGTGTCTAATCGACATGTGCCTAGGACAAAATGGTAACTAACTATCACACACACACACACACACACACACACACACACACACACACACATACCACACACGGAAGTAAGACACGAGAGAGAGAGAGAGATGGGTAGACTGCATTTTCTTGGACTGCAAGAAGGCCTTCGACACAGTTCCTCACAAGAGATTAGTGCAAAAGTTAGAGGATCAGGCACGTATAACAGGAAAGGCACTGCAATGGATCAGAGAATATCTGACAGGGAGGCAACAACGAGCCATGGTACGTGACGAGGTATCAGAGTGGGCGCCTGTGACGAGAGGGGTTCCACAGGGGTCAGTCCTAGGACCAGTGCTATTTTTAGTATATGTGAATGACATGGCGGAAGGGATAGACTCAGAAGTATCCCTGTTTGCAGATGATGTGAAGTTAATGAGGAAAATTAAATCAGATGAGGATCAGGCAGGACTACAAAGAGACCTGGACAGACTGGAAGCTTTGTCCAGCAACTGGCTTCTTGAATTTAACCCCGCCAAATGCAAAGTCATGAAGATCGGGGAAGGGCAAAGAAGACCGCAGACATAGGATAGGCTAGGTGGCCAAAGACTGCAAACCTCACTCAAGGAAAAGGATCTTGGGGTGAGTATAATACCGAGCACATCCCCTGAAGCGCACATCAACCAGATAACTGCTGCAGCATATAGGCGCCTGGCAAACCTGAGAATAGCGTCCCGATACCTCAGTAAGGAATCGTTCAAGACTTTATACACCGTGTACGTCAGGCCTATATTGGAGTATGCAGCACTAATTTGGAACCCACATCTAACCAAGCATGTAAGGAAATTAGAGAAAGTGCAAGATTTGCAACAAGACTAGTCCCGGAGCTAAGGGGCATGTCTTACGAGGAGAGGTTAAGGGTAATCGACCTGACGACACTGGAGGAAAGGAGAGATAGGTGGGAAATGATAACGATATATAAAATACATGTACTAGGAGGAATTCACAAGGTAGACAGAGACAGGATGTTCCAGAGATGGAACACAGCAACATGGGGTCACAATTGGAAGTAGAAGACTCAAATGAATCACAGGGATGTTAGGAAGTATTTCTTTAGTCACAGAGTTGTCAGGAAGTGGAATAGTCTGGGAAGTGATATAGTGGAGGCAGGATCCATACATAGCTTTAAGAAGAGGTATGATAAAGCTCATGGAGCGGGAAGATTGAAGAGGCGGGGCCAGTGAAGAGGCGAGGCCAGGAGCTGTGAATCGACCCCTGCAACCACAACTAGGTGAGTACAACTAGGTGAGTACTGACTCCCATCATACTGGAGAAATAGCCTAAGGGACCTTACTGTTGCCAGCTACCACACAGTTCTGAGTTTCGACTACCTGGCTGTAATGGTTATGGCAAGGGGGAAGAGACAGACCAGACTAAAGGAGACTGAACTACGTAAAAAATGGGGACTTTTTTTGATCACGGCTCAGAGACAAAGGTAAGTTAAAGGAAAGACATCGAATCAGATCAGGTGTTCAGCTGGGAAATTAAAGGAAGTGGAGGATAACTTCATATCTATAAAGGAGAAGTCCACACGAGAGGGAAGAAGACAGTAAAGAATCAAGTTACGGTACAAAGGAAGGAAGAGCAAACGAATGAAACAAATCTCTGAGGAAATGAACACATGATTCAAGTAGGTATTCACTGCAAGAACAAAACAGAGAATGACAACAAAACAAGAGAATGACAACAAAACAGAGAATGACAACAAAACAGAGAATGACAACAAAACAGAGAATGACAACAAAACAGAGAATGACATGAAGAAGCTCCTAAGTGAACGGACATCCTAAACTGACATCCAGAGAAGACATGACAAGGCACTGTCTAAACCGCAGCAATTATTGCTGCAATATTCTAAAAAACGTAAGTGAAGAAAATAAAACTGCATATCACCGACATGTAAACTATGGTAATAGATGTTGTATGACTTATATGGGTTTACTACCTGCTTTTCAATATTATTACTATTAAAAATAATATTAATAATAATTATAATAATAGTCATAATAATAATAATTATAATGTACAAGAATGGTATACAATAACGACAAGATGAAATAAAGACACATGTGCAACATCTGGTTATCTTTATTGTAGACGTTTCGCCATCCAGTGGCTTTATCAATACAAATTCTAGGACATTATTTGAAAACAGAAGAACTATATGCAAAAGATGAGGTAATCAGTCCCTCGGCCTTGGAGTGGTGTAAACACCACCGAAGTTGTTGAGTTTCTGGAGCAGAGGCAAGGAGGTTGGCGCTTATATACTAACGTCAGGTGGAAAGGGACGGGTAGCAGACGAGGGCATAGTCACTGGTAGGCGGGATTTCCCAGTGGAAGTAGGTCATACCCAAAGAGATGGGTTAGTTGTAGTAGTAGTTGTCGTTGTCGTCTACAATAAAGATACCCAGATGTTGCACATGTGTCGTAATTTCACCTTGTCGTTATTGTATACCATTCTTGTACAACCTGTCAGACACTGCAACATCATGGAATCTTCATTCTAAGGACCTGTACATAACCTACAACTAACCCATCTCTTTGGGTATGACCTACTTCCACTGGGGAATCCCGCCTACCAGTGACTATGCCCTCGTCAAGATAGCAGGATTGATGGCAACCAGCACAAAGGTTACGGTGTTTCATATCATCGTACAAGTATTAATTAAGAAAGACATGGTGGGGAGGGAGGGATGGATACTAGGAATGGGACGATATCAAAATTTTTGCCAATACCGATTCCAAAATTTTTGGGCCGATGTTGCGGGTTCCGTTGTTTAGAGGTGAAATTAAAACGTCTTTGTGCTCTGCCACGGGTTTGATGAGAGAGCCAAGATTGGATGCTCACGTCTAGTGTGAACTCAAGCTACGCCATGACTGACTGTTACGGCCAGGCTGCGGCAGCGGGGCCACTCAGATGAGCGGGATATGAAATGCTGTGGGGGTCAAAATGTGACCCCTACGTAGTATAATAATAATCTTTATTTCTACAAGTACATGTACAAGGTATACAGGCCCAGCTGACTTCAATGACATACTAATATATAGAAAGCCGCTTGTTTTGAAGAGCATTTCGGGTAAATTAGGTCAATTTTGTCCCCAGGATGCGACCCACACCAGTCGATTAACACCAATTTACCTATTTTACTGCTAGGTGAACATTGACAGCATGTGTCCTAAGGAATCACGACCTAATGTTTCCACCCGTACCAGGAATCGACCCCCGGACCTCAGTATGTGAGCTGAGTACTCCAGCACTCAAGCTACGGGACAAACCCCAACAGTCACTAACGGATGTGGGTGTACATATTTGGGTGTACATATGTGGGTGTACATATGTGGGTGTACATATGTGGGTGTATATGACTGTACCTACACTGTTGACATCAATACCGATACTTTTCCATATATCTTTTATTTTTAAAATTATAATGTTTATTGCACAATGTGTATTAAATAACCCAGTAAGGTTAAATATTAAATAACTTATTTTTTCTGAAATGATAATGTCATTATTTATCACTTGGCCTGTTGTGTTAGTTACTGTGTACTCATCTATTTGTGGTTGCAGGGGTCGAGTCATAGCTCCTGGCCACCGCCTCTTCACTGATCGCTACTAGGTCCTCTCTCCCCCTGCTCCATGGGCTTTATCATACCTCGTATTAAAACTATGTATGGTTCTTGCCTCTACTACATCACTTGCCAGTATGTGTGTGAGTGTGTGTGTGTGTGTGTGTGTGTGTGTATTTGTGTGTGTGTGTGAGTGTGTGTGTGTATGTGTGAGTGTGTGTGTGTTTGTGTGTGTGAGTGTGTGTGTGAGTAATCGTCACAATCGTGAGGTAGAGTATTAATGTTGATATTTTTAACCACATGTAATTTTACTATTTTAGAAAGTATCGGTTGGTATTGGTCGTTTTTTCACCGATTCCGATACCGTATAAATGGCCGATACCGATACCGAAACTCTGGCACATCCCTAGACTGGATACACTACATTCTCCTAAATTGCGAAGAAAATATGATACTGTACCTGTAAGAGTCTGACCCACGAAGTAAAACAGCAGACAGTATGCTTGGTATATTGTTCCACCAGTTGAAAGACTACTCTTGGCCCTAAATGCATTGCATAACTAGGGGCCTATCTATGGAAGTCATAATTATGAGTCACATTGTATTCCATATAATAGTACAGATTTTACAGATTCCAAGTAACAGTAGTTTGCTACTTGTGTAAACTTATAAAAATGCATTGATGTACTAAATCCTGACGATATAGGACATAGTACCTTTCCATCTATCGCTGAAATAGGTAATCTCACAGACGCTGATTTCCCCTACCTGGAAACTCGCAGCAGCAAATCTTAGGTGTTGGGGAGACGACCAAGAGCAAATTGTAAGCGACATGTTGACTCTGCTATAGAAGGTGAACACGCTGGGTGTAACCTCAGCCTCACCTGTCAACCTCACTCCGCTGATCTGCTTTGGCAGACTTGGCATTACATTGTTTGGGTTGTAGAGGTTTGCTGAGGGGCGTGTGTGAATGTGATGAAAGAGAATGTGTATATGTGTGTATATTGTGTTATACAATGCAATATACATAGTGATATGCATGGTAAACGTGACGGTATACATGGTCGCAAACATAGTTGTATATAGGGTATGTATAAATATGTTGGCATATAGTTGTGTATATGCTGGAATACAAGTGTATATATATGATGGTAAACATGAGGGTATACGCTGTGGTATACACACTGGCATACAGTAATGTACAAAGCGATATACGTATTGGTATACATGTCACCCTTTCATTTCTTAAGTCAGGTGAGACTCATACAACTCTCCTCACAACACCCGTTATACGTCGCCTGGCGTTGTCCACACACTGCCTTTCTAGACATGTTGCGGTTGCTTTAATTGTACTATTTTGTAATTATATTTTCTGTATGTTTATGTGACCAATTATTAGCTAACCTATTTAATATAACCTGAATTAAAATAAAAACTGAATGCAATTTAGTTTCAGTTACAGATTTTTTTTTTTTACAAATGGCCACCGCGACATGATTTCTCGAAATCTGACCGAAATATTATGTTTCTTAAGACGAATAAGACGAATTCTTTTGACATGACTGAACTATGATCGGTGAAAACTTGTCCCACGGACATGATCTTCTTGATTTAATTCCTGTCCTCACTTGGCTTGCTTCATGAACAAGACTTTTGTTGATTAAAATAAATACGATTTTTTTTAAAACTTACTAATAGAACTTGACCTTCCCACCTTGATTAAGAGCATCTTTTTCGACTCATCTAATAAACTTCTAGATCTAATTTATAAAGATTTAATCTTTCTAGATCTAAGATTCGGGGGATTTTTGTTTATATCTTAAGGGTGAGCAAATGGAAAGCTTAAGAGTCTAAAGATATGACGTACTTCCTTCAAATACATATCGTGTAATACTTCTCCACTACCTTAAGATATTAACCCATGCTTGTGAAGCCAATTGAATTTTCCAGCTTATGTATATTATCCATTTTGGTGAATCCTCGGTAGATTCTTTTATTCAACCATTTTATTCGGATTTGTAACATCTGGGAGTCATTTTTACTCTCTAAAAATGAGTGCAAATATAAACAAACGTGACTTGGGACGAAACAAACTGTCCTCCATAATACTACACATAACTCTGCATTCATTACAGGTGGGTGTGTGTGTCGCCCGTGAAATTCTCTAACACATTTCTGCATTCACAAATTGCGATATTGTTAACATATATATGTATTATTCATATAGGGTCTCGCCTGCGTCTCATGCAGTACATTATACATTAACTGTTATGCATGCAGATTTCTAATTTGTGTGGTTATATCAAATGTATTTTTTAATACATACGGATTTAAATATTAAATATTGATGTATTTTGTTTCTATACTACTAACAATAATAGTCCACGTCCAACTGAATGTAAATAGAGTTAGTAGCAAACTATTCTTTGACTGCTAAGTAAATATGAAAGTCGTTATATTAAAAAATGATCTGAAAAATAAAGAAGTGGGCGATTTTTGCTAACGGGATTGGTGAAGATCCTATTTTCTATACCATCAGATCCAGACTGCTTATTTCACATCCTGTGGTCCACACCATACGGACCACATGTGGTCCACACCATATGGACCACATGTGGTCCATGTCGTGTTCACCACACATGGTGTGGACCACATGTGGACCATGCAGTTCTACGTCGTGTAATTCACTTTGCCTCGTGGGTGCTGGTCGGCGATAAATTTTATTACTATGACCCCAGCTGCGATGCTGCTCCCCTGCCAGAATTTTAATCACAAACCAGCCACTCCAACAGTCAGTGACCCGGACACACAAACCCTCGGACACATAGACCCCTCGGACACACACACCCTCGGACACATGAACCCTTGGACACATGAAGCCTCGGACACACGAACCTTCGCACACGAACTCTAGGACACAAACTCTCGGACACATGAACCCTCGGACACATGAACCCTCGGACACATAAACACCAACTTTCAAGTACAGTGAAACCCCGGTGCTTGAATTTAATTGGTTCCTAGGTGGTGCTCGAACTGCGAAAAGTTCGATGCCCGAAACAATATTTCCCAGGCTTCATTTATCAGCCTCACACACTAAAGGAGTTTGGTCAGTGTCAGAGGTCACTTCAAAGCACTTTTGAAAGAGGGCTTTCCTCTAAAGTTTTTTACAACTGTATTTTAAACCTGTCAGCGCGTTCGGACTCTAGAAAAACGTTCAAAGACTAGGACTATTTTTTCTGACAAAATTGTTCGGATTCTGGTTTGTTCGAGGTCCGGTACGTACGAACACCGACGTTCCAATGTACATGGAACGGCAAATGCTAAAAAAAAAAAAAAAAATCACTGGAAAAATCACATACGAAAGGAAAAATTAATTATTACCACATTAAGGAACATCAAAATAATTGATAAACAAAGGGAAAAAAATCACACCATTTTGTAAAAAAAAAAAAAGAAATACAGCACTGGACCAAAAAACAACAACAGAACTTGGTCCAACAGGAGATACTGTGTACTTAAAATATATATTTATAGTTAATTAAAGAAGACATGAGAGGAGAAGCCTAGCTCTTGCACTGTTACTACACACGGCTTACACGTTCAACATTATAACCAAGGTATACACATCCAGTGTTTGATAAAACGGAGTTAAACCCATGAATGAGCCTCAGTGCGTTGATGCTGCTGACGAAACCTACGTCCAAGGAATTGAAGCTATCCTTCCTGTTAACTCTCCCCTTCCCGTTAACCATTACTTTCCCGTTAACCATTACTTTCCCGTTAACCATTACTTTCCCGTTAACCATTACTTTCCCGTTAACCATTACTTTCCCGTTAACCATTACTTTCCCGTTAACCATTACTTTCCCGTTAACCATTACTTTCGTTAACCATTACTTCCGTTAACCATTACTTTCCCGTTAACCATTACCTCCCCGTTAACCATTACTTTCCCGTTAACCATTACTTTCCCGTTAACCACTACTTTCCCGTTAACCATTACTTTCCCGTTAACCATTACTTTCCCGTTAACCATTACTTTCCCGTTAACCATTACTTTCCCGTTAACCATTACCTCCCCGTTAACCATTACTTTCCCGTTAACCATTACTTTCCCGTTAACCATTACTTTCCCGTTAACCATTACTTTCCTGTTAACCATTACTTTCCCGTTAACCATTACTTTCCCGTTAACCATTACTTTCCCGTTAATCATTACTTTCCCGTTAACCATTACTTTCCCGTTAACCATTACTTTCCCGTTAACCATTACTTTCCAGTTAACCATTACCTTCCCGTTAACCATTACTTTCCCGTTAACCATTAATTTCCCGTTAACCATTACCTTCCCGTTAACCATTACCTTCCCGTTAACCATTACTTTCCCGTTAACCATTACCTCCCCGTTAACCACTACTTTTCTCTTAACCATTACTTTCTTGTTAACTTTCCCCTTCCCGTTAATTATTACCTTCCTGTTAATTCTCCCCTTCCCGTTTACTATTCCCTCCCCCTTTATCTCTTCATCTGTTGATCAATTATCTTCCTCTCACTCTCCACTCCCTCATCCATCATCACATCCGCCCTTCATCACTCCCATCTACATCTTATTATGAGGATGACAGTTAATTTCAACGCCAAGTTGTCCACGAAATTTTATTTATTCTTTTCTAGTCTATTTTTCATAATGGCCAACCATTAGGACAGTACCTGCTCACTTAACTTTATTTCACTTGCAAATTATATGCCAATTCTATTTTTCACTTCTACTTAATAATGTTTGGTTCTACAAAATCTGTATTCTGTAGATTTTGTAGAATATGTATATGGGTAATTACATATATCTGAGTACACACTGAACCAGCAGCCACCCAGTTATGTTGGCTATCCAATTATAATTATGTCTGTTATCCTGCCAGTTATGTCAGCTATCCTGCCAGTTACGTCAACTATCCTGCAAGTTATGTGAGCTATCTCGCCCGTTAAGTCAGCTATCGTACCAATTATGTCAGCTATCCTGCCAGTTACGTCAGCTATCCTGCCAGTTATGTCAGCTATCCTGCCATTTATGTGAGCTATCTCGCCAGTTATGTCAGCTATCCTGCCAGTTATGTCAGCTATCCTGCCAGTTATGTCAGCTATCCTGCCAGTTATGTCAACTATCCTACCAGTTATGTCAGCTACCCTACCAGTTATGTCAGCTATCCTGCCAGTTATCTCAATTATCCTGCCAGTTAACTATGCTGGAAATCTAACATCCATTCCGTCAGTTGTCCATTCAGTTAATCCTGGCTGCTAAAATTCCAGGTATTCCGTAAGCTATCCTGCCAAATGTCCTGTTATCTCGTCGGTTATCCTGCCAGCTATCCAGCCAACTATCCCGCTGCCAGTTATAAAGTCGGCCGTGCTGGACGCAAATGAAGCAGAATTTAAAACTTCAGACTGATGCAGAATTACACCAGAATTTTTGGCTCCGAGTATCATATACTTTTTTCTAACTATCATTATGAGTTTTTATTTTGGCACCATAGTGAGTTTTAGTCCCGCAGTGAACTTCGAATGTTGAAGTTAGCTTTTTAATCTTGTAGTTAACTTTCTAATATCGTAGTTAGCTTTCTAATCTCGTAGTTAGCTTTCTAATCTCGTAGTTAGCTTTCTAATCTCGTAGTTAGATTTCTGATCTCGTAGTTAACTTTCTAATCTCGTAGTTAGCTTTCTAATCTCGTAGTTAGATTTCTAATCTCGTAGTTTCTAATCTTGTAGTTAACGTAATAGTACAGTAATGAACGCTCAAATACCATAGCAAAATTTCAACACCATAGCTAATGTTCTAATACCGTAACCAATTTTTTACATAGTTACCAGAGTTCTTTTACGGAAGCTAACGTTCCCGTTCCGAAACGAACGTTCTAATACCGTAGCGAACGTTATAATTTGCTGGATATTCTCCCAACAAAATCTCTCGGGCAGCACCTAAATTTTTCACAAAAATAAAAAATTATAATAAGTAAAAAATAGTAAATCGCACGGGGATTTTAACTTAATACGAGATAATACGTAGGAAGCATTATTATTATTATTATTTTAATTATTATTATCATTATTAATATTATTTTAATTATTATTATTATTATTATTATTATTATTATTATAGGTGATGCAGCCTATGGGGGAATGTGAAGCAGTTACGTTCGATCCAAAGAATTGAAGGCCAAATCCTTCATCAGTATGGTGGGGCTTCCGTAAGGGTTCCATGGGAAGCAAACGATTACACGGGCGTACATGGGAGTACATGAAAATACATGCGAGTGCATGAAAGTACATGGGAGTACAAAGAATAGACGTAACCATGATATTAACCATAAATTCTTTGTTTTTTGTTTGTTTTCTGCTATGCGGTTTTCAACAACATGCAAGAAATAAAAGAGTATAAACAACAATTTATAACCAAGGAAATTTTGCAAAAGATTGTTGGAACTAGTCAGAAAGAGAAGTTTACTGTTTGTTACCTTTTCGTATAGTCTTCAATACCCTAAATGTTTTACATTTTTTGGCTAATGTGTTCATTAAACGGCTCTGATTTTTTTTATTTGTTAGTATTATACACATTTTCTTGGTCAGAAATACTTTAAAATTTAGTCTCATTAATATTGTCTCATTATTATTATTCTGTACTTAGTCCTTTGAAGGCTGGCGATATATGCTAATTATAAAAACAAAAGAATAAGGGTCTGTTACTGCTCACATACAGTCAACAAAGCACCTGAACTCCCGGACCTGTACTCAGTGAAACGTACATAATTTAGCGGGTATAAGATGAACTCAGTGGTGAGGGTGAGTACTGCTAGTATAATTGTACACTACTGATAATATCAAGAGTCCTAGCCTCTTCAACGTTTTAGGGAAAATATAAGATTACCTGCTGAAACAGAGACGAAACAGCAGAGATTCCCACATGCAACAATAAAGGGAAATATTGATGATTGTGAAATTAGGAGCTTTCATAATGCTTTTTACCACCAAGAAATAATTGGAATATTTTAATAATGCTTTTGGCGTATTTTTCAACCAGGCGGGTGCCGACATGTATCAAGTCTGAATTTATTCAAGCCTGATATTATTGGAAAACCCCAGTACCACTGAGGATCAACATCAGTTTGTCATAAATAATTTGTATCGTCATCAATAATCGTTCATCATTATTATCGGTATCATTATTGTGCCGTCTCATATTTCATTGATCATATTCATATAAATATAATGAATCTTATAACGTGGTTAAACACAGCAATACAGAAGCCCCCCCAAAAAATTCATGAAAAATGTTAAGAACATGATAAACACGAGCCATGAGAATAATAATACCCTCACCTAAATTATTGTCACTGTTACTTAAAAAATTCCTGGTAAAATATTTGACAGGAAAACTTAGGGTGTTACGTGGCGGTCTTGGCTGCTCATAGATCAACATAAAACTTTCACATCAGCAAATTTGCTTTTTTATACACATTTTTTTTTTCGTATGATTTACGTCTCTGACGTTAAGGGTGTAAATATTTCTTGCTTGATAAGAACAGGTATGCTTGACACTTATCGTGAATGTCTTGACGTAAGTTGCGAGTTATGTTTCACAAGACGTGACCCAGACAGGTTAAACTGCAGTGCCCCAAGAGTTGTAGTGACGCTATTTAAAGAGGAGTATTGATATCAACCTCGAAGATAACCAGCTACGTCACAGAATCAGTGACGTCGAAGAAAGGACCAGTAACGTAACAGACAACCAGTGACGTCAAAGAAAACTTTCAGCACTGGAACAGTATGTAGAAATCTCAACTCTCACATGTTACAAAAGAAACATCAATCAAATTGATGACTCAGTTCAAGTTTCAATGCATCGTTCAAAACTGTAAAAGTCCCATTTTTTTGGAAGAATTTATCTCGTTTATCCTTTTATCTCACTTAAGCAATGCTGAAGAAAAAAGACAATACATCTTGGCCTTATTTGGTTAAAGGATAATTGATACCGACTACACATTATGACGAAGATTATGATGATCGGAGTGCTTTAGGAATTTACTTGCATGTAGAAGTGCAAAGAATGCAAGCTCTTAATTTAAGCTGTGGAGTTCCTGAGACACCGGACGGGAACCCTAGACACAGCAGTCACTCCTCTGGATCGCCACACCGAGGCGCTGGAAGAGAAACATGGCAGCCGTCTGGTTTCTGATGAGCCTGGAACCCACCTCTTTGAAGAAAACCATTGCATGCTTTTCCCCTTGAGCCAAGGGTTTCCGAACCTATTGGGACGAAGTGGTACTGGTGGATCAAGAGCTTGCAATCTTTCCTGTGATCACTAGCACCACCCTGATGACCAATATTAAATGTGATGTAAGTTTTAGCCTGGGTAGAAGACATGGAAAATAATTACACGCAGTTTGAGCAAAAGATTAAAAAAATATAAATGAAAAGAAGAAAATGAAACTTATGGTAAAGTTGAAAACTAGACAACTTAAGATGCAGAATGAAATAAGAGGGAGAGACATAGATAGAATAAATAATTAAGGATATATTAAAGTGAATATAGGAAAGAGTAAGGTGATGAGGATAACAAAAAGATTAGGTGATGAAAGATTGGATATCAGATTGGAGGAAGAGAGTATGGAGGAGGTGAATGTATTCAGATATTTGGGAGTGGATGTGTCAGCAGATGGGTCTATGAAGGATGAGGTGAATCATAGAATTGATGAGAGGAAAAGGGTGAGTGGTGCATTTAGTAGTCTGTGGAGACAAAGAACTTTGTCCGTGGAAGCAAAGAGGGGAATGCATGAGAGTATAGTTATACCAACACTCTTATATGGGTGTGAATGTTGCAACAAGGAGAAGGCTGGAGGCAATGGAGATGTCATGTCTGAGATCAATGTGTGGTGTGAATATAATGCAGCGAATTCGTAGTGTGGAAATTAGGAGGAGGTGCAGATTACCAAGACTATTATCCAGAGGGCTGAGGAGGGGTTGTTGAGGTGGTTTGGACATGTAGAGAGGATGGAACAAAGTAGAATGACTTCGAGAGTGTATAAATCTGTAGTGGAGGGAAGGCGGGGTAGGGGTCGGCCTAGGAAAGGTTGAAGGAGGGGGTAAAGGAGGTTTTGTGTGCGAGGGGCTTGGACTTTCAGCAAGCATGCGTGAGCGTATTTGATAGGAGTAAATGGATACAAATGGTTTTTAATACTTAACGTGCTGTTGGAGTGTGAGCAAAGTAACATTTATGAAGGGATTTAGGGAAACCGGCAGGCCGGACTTGAGTCCTGGAGATGGGAAGTACAGTATCTGCACTCTGAAGGAGGGGTGTTAATGTTGCAGTTTTATAACTGTAATGTAAGCACGCCTCTGGCAAGACAGTGATGGAGTGAATGATGATGAAAGTTTTTCTTTTTCGGGCCACCCTGCCTTGGTAGGAATCGGCCGATGTGTTAATAATAAAAAAAATAATGTGAGACCTTGGCCAAGTAAAAATTGTCCTTTAATACTTGGTGATCAATACTATTAGCTTTGCTACAAAAAAATATCCCCTTGAATAATAATATTTCATATTTATTATATTTGCTGCGAGTGTCAACAAAAAAAAATTTGTTGCTGTATTTGTTATTGGTCATTATAGGAGACATTAGTTTAAATTATTTAAACTTGTATACCTATGTTATAAACGTTATGAGTATTATGATAACGTTCTTGTAATAAATGTTAATATTAATGCTAATCTTCTTCTCTTCTTCTTCTTCCTCTTATTATTATTATTATTATTATTATTATTATTATTATTATTATTATTATTATTATTATTATTGGTATTGTTAAGAATACTACGAATAATATTATTATAGTTCTTTACTATCATTATCACTGTCATTATTTATATGGTAAATACGGTAAATACGGTGTGACAAAAGCCAAGCATGCCGAAACTAGAGTGAAGATACCCTACAGCTCGTGCAGTCACGTATCCTGTAGAAGACCAAGACGAAGGAGGACTGCGCTGGCACGGTGGTCGTAGGCTGCTACTGGTATTCTGTCACAACTCACAGCCTTGTGTTAGTGGCTAGTCGTTCCCATGGTGACAGTGACGCAATGCAAGGCTGCCTTAGAACATGATATTGATCTAATGTCGGTACTGTAAATTGAAGTGTTGCGAACCTGAGGCGTAGCGTAGATGCGTATGTCAGTCTTTCAATAAATGCCGAGACTATCACAAGCTGTGGGGCATTGGCATCTGACTTGAAAGAGAAAATATTACAAACGTATAGGGGAACACTTGCATTGTAACACTTATATAGTGGGAGCATGTGACCTCATATATGGAGTACATGGAGTACATGGGACCTCATATATGGAGAACATTGGAACCCCTACACAGAAGTACATAAGATCATTTTTATGGAGAAGATTGGAAAACGTATATGGAAGTACATTTGAACACTAACATTAAGATATAGAAGACTGATCTGAAAGGTAAAAAAAAAAAAATATAGAAGGAACAGCAGGTTAACGCTTACATTTTATATTTTTTTAAAGACTCACACAAACGTAATAAAATGGAAACAAAAATCAAAGGGAAAGGACACCAACGGGATGCCACAAGGATTAGTACTGGTGTTAATAATGCTTCGAATTTAAACAAATGAGTTTCCATTGAGGATAAAAATCTATGTGAACATGTTTGCAAACAAAATATGGGATGGTGTGAAATGTGCATATGATGTTCTGAAACACATAGGTTGTTGTGATATACACCAGGGATGTTGTGATACATACCAGAGATGTTGTGATACATACCAGAGATGTTGTGATACATACCAGGGATGTTGTGATACATACCAGAGATGTTGTGATACATACCAGAGATGTTGTGATACATACCAGGGATGTTGTAAACATACCAGGGATGTTGTAAACATACCAGGGATATCATGAAACACTCAGAATGCTGTGGAAAATAGATGCCAAATTTTCCTTATTATGGACAAATAACTATTACGAGACCAAAATAAAACAGGACGTTCTTATAGTATCGCATTTCCTCTGATTTAACAAATATTCACTAAATTCATCTGGTCGGCGTCCACACATGAAACTAATATTTTGACAGGAATTTAGGTTGATAAAGTGCGATGCAACGTTATAATTTAATATACTGCTTGTGGCTCGGCTGTTATTCAACACACACGAGTGTTGTGTTTGATACGTGTTCACCTATCTGCGCATGTGGGGGGTTGAGTCTCAGCCCCTGGATCATGGCTATTAATCTTCGATTGACTTGTGTTCAATTTGTAGTTATTTATTATGTCTACCTACAGTACCTCTATAGTTTGTTTTACTTTCAATTTGATTGTTTAACTTCCATATATGTCCTCTTGTTTTGGTCCCTTCTTTGGTCTTCTTTCTCAGTTTTCGTGAGTAACTTATATGTTCTGATATCTTCCCTAAGTCTCCTCTTCACTGATGTTAGGTTTAAACATCTTGAGACTTTTCTAATACCTCTTCGTTCATCTCTTGATCAGTCGTTTGGTAACCATTTTCCGTATTTTCTCAAGTTTCTTTGTGCTAGGCTCAGTGTCGCGATCTTCCCACATATTCGGGAACTTGTTTTACTTAAGTGATGTACACTGATTTACATGTTTTAGTTTCATGATTTAGTTTACTGATGATGGGCCTTTCATATTCCAACCTTCAACACGACGCTCAAGCTATTTGATTTGTGGGTCTCATGAGATGGATTCAGTACGATTTTAACCTCACGTTATTTGTATTTGTGAGGAATGAGGTGTAATTTCTAATCATAGGATTTTCCTTGAAAGTGTTTTTAAATTTTCCTGCTGATACCTGAAGGTTTTTCATTTGTATCCTCATCAGTTTTACATCTTCTTCAAACATTAACCTGGAGTCCGTCCTCTGCTCTTAGACCGTTTACATATATCAGGAACATTGTCAGTCCAAGGACTGGCTCTGAAACTCTACCTTACACACTGTAAACTAAATGGTTATAACCATGACCATAATTTTTAAAGGGGGTGGACCGGTAAGCCAGCGGAAGGCCTCGGTCAGATGACTAAAAGCTCCAACGGCGGGTCATCATCTCATTTACACCTATCATCATCATGATTTACACCTATCATTTATTTTCATTAGGCTTATAATGTAGGATTTGCCATTTCTAAACAAGTGCTGATGTGTCGTGTGGGGGTTCCAGTCCTACACATGAACCAGTAATCTTAATATTAGTATTTTTTTTCCATTGTCTTGTGTAGTATGCATGCTAGAGTTATTGGTCTTTAATAATATGTTTCCTATATGTGATCTTTTGCTAAAGTGGAAAGATGTTCGTTGGCTCTTTTAGGTATCTGGTAGTTCTTTTGTCTGGATATGCATGTATTCATACATGTTTGTATACATGCCATGAGTGTATGCGTGTGAGTACTCACCTGACAATATTTATTGGACTGACGTAAAGCCTCTTGGGTTCCTCTACTTGACCAGCAACACAACAGTCCCTTCCAGTAATTCAAGAAGTTTCGTCGTATTTGGATTAGAATTCAGGCACAGAGTTTACTACCACTATTTCCTTGTTGAATACACTACTCTCTCTCTCTCTCTCTCTCTCTCTCTCTCTCTCTCTCTCTCTCTCTCACTTCCTCACTGTAATGGCCTAACTCACTCTTACTTCACTCACTTTCTCACACCTTTACTATCACCCACTTTCTCTTTCACTCTCTGTCTCACTCCGGCACTCATTCTCACTCACACACTCACTTTCACTAGCTCTCTTACTACCACCTCTCCTTCACTTCCTTTACACCGAAACCATTCCATCTTAAAACTCTTTAACTATTAATGATGTCCAGTTTTCGTCAGTGTTCCCTTGTCCCCGTCTTCTGCACTGTTTCTTATATGTTGTGACTAAGTCCCCACCGTGCCTTCATGTCTCTGTTGTTACCCAGGAACCAGTCCCCTGACTGTGACTAAGTCCCCACCGCACCTTCATGTCTCTGTTGTTACCCAGGAACCAGTCCCCTGACTGTGACTAAGTCCCCACCGCACCTTCATGTCTCTGTTGTTACCCAGGAACCAGTCCCCTGACTGTGACTAAGTCCCCACCGCACCTTCATGTCTCTGTTGTTACCCAGGAACCAGTCCCCTGACTGTGACTAAGTCCCTACCGTACCTTCATGTCTCTGTTGTTACCCAGGAAATAGTCCCCTGACAATGTCTAGATTCTCAAACTGTTGTGTGTGGCAGAAGAAAATTGTAGTAGGAAAAAAAGGGCATGTAATTACGAAAGAAAATATAAAACTAAAAACGAGAAGACACAGGAATACTTGAAAAGGAAAATATAAAAAAGAAAAATGATGGAAAATACAAATATTTGAAGTTAACGAAGATTCCTCTGAAGTGGAGTAAAAGCAAATGATAAGACAATACATGGAAAGAAAAAATCAGGAAAGAACTAAACGGAGAAAACATTAAAGTATATAAGATGTGACAGCAGCGGGAGGGAGTGAATGCCAGTGAACGGGATAAACGGCAAGGCACAAAAAATATTACAGCTCTCAGTGTCTGAAATATTTTCTGAAATGTTGGCTTACTATTTCACACGTGTGACTATTTGGTACGTGATTGTACATGCGTCACTAAGACGCACTGTGGCTCAAGGCTACGCAAACATTCTCTGCTGTTTCAGCTAACTCGTACACACCATAAGCTACTCACTGCCTCTCCTCACATACAATACTCACACCTTGTTCCACATAACCTATCTTGTTATTTCATCCTGCACTTGCAGCTCCTGCATATATATTCGCACACATACCGCACTGTACATTCCCCCGGAATTATCTACACCTTCCCGCTCTATGATTTTCTCGTCAATTGCTTACGTAATTAGGTAGCGAGACTGCTACCTAATTATGTGTTATAACATTTCTCCCCCGACGTCACTCTCACCAATACATAAATCTCGTATCGGCAAACTATTGCATCTACCACCAGGCATATACAGTTAGATACATTCTACAGTCCTCTTCCCCGGGATGAGACCCATAGTGAAGAGGGCCAGCATGTGTAAAGAAACATGTTCAGAGTCTCCATTCACCCCAGGATCGAACCCGAGTTCTTTGGTTATGAGCCGAAGGAACAACCACTGTGCCACGAAACTCTTCATTCTTCACTTTGAATATTTTAAGGTCTGTTGCCACTTTGTTGTACAGTTGACACACACACACACATAGAGAGAGAGAGAGAGAGAGAGAGAGAGAGAGAGAGAGAGAGAGAGAGAGAGAGAGAGAGAGAGAGAGAGAGAGAGAGAGAATAAAATCTTTTTCCTTCAATCATAGAGAAGTAGAGGATAATTAGGTGCCGTCGGGAAGAATATTAATGTAATAAATCAAGAGTGAGAAAATTTTTGAGTAAATTTTTGGGTAATTGTCTCACTTTACTTTTGTATCCTTCTGTCTTACTTTGCTTTGAAGATCTTCCACTTCTCTGGCATCAATTTGTAATCCATATTATTGACACGTTCTCTAAGAGGACACCAGTCTGTCAGTCACTCTGCTGCTCCTCTCCGTAAAATTGTGCATTATGTCGGGGTGTCATGAAATGGAATGTGTATACCTTCAGGAACGTCCGTCTTCTGCTTACAAGCCTCTTGTTCACTGTTTCACTCTCTCTTCCCTTCAGCTCCAGGTCCACTGTAAACTCTGTATCAATACACAGTGATCGATTCCTCCATTGGAAAGTAGTTTTTAAATACACGGTGTTTTAGAAAGATGGACCCAATTTCAAAGCAGACTGCTTTGAAATTGGGTCCATCAATTTAAAACACCCAGTATGTAGATGACTGTGATCAATAGGAGAATCAATGCTCTGTACACTAAAATATTGCATACTTGCACACAAGCTTATCACACATACAAAATACAACTAACCCTTGAAATTAAAACAAATTAAACAATTTAAAAATATTCCACATCAGGTAAAGAAAAAATGATAATGCTAATATTAACACAATCCCCTAAACTTACCCAGAGTCCACAGAGGTGACCAGATAAAAACGGAAAGACCAAAGCCGTGAACAGACACTTAAAAAATGTACTAGAGTCAACATCACGCCGCAAGTCACAGAGTGGTAAGGAAGCCTGCGGCAGGTGGTTGAGGCTGAAATTGTCGCAGCTTCGTTGGAAACCAAAATAATTAAACCAACTTTGCATTAGATTCTTTGTGGATGCTTATCATGGTTTATCAATTTTCCCTCACTGCTGCATATTCTTCGGCATGGAATCTTAGAAAGTTTCTTGGTGTATACCGCAGTGTTGTAAGTGAATAAGACACAATATGCGGCCTATGGCATTTATTAAGAAGACTTCTTAGCAGCGAAACGTCTTTATACAAAATACCATAGACAGTATATTATGTCTTATTCACAAGTTATGTTTATTTTACCAATGATGTACACTCCAGTGCTGCTCTCTAAGCGTCTTCTCCACCATTAAGGGTCTCTGTCTTCTCCACCATTAAGGGTCTCTGTCTTCTCCACCATTAAGGGTCTCTGTCTTCTCCACCATTAAGGGTCTCTGTCTTCTCCACCATTAAGGGTCTCTGTCTTCTCCACCATTAAGGGTCTCTCTCTTCTCAACTATTAAGGGTCTCTGTCTTCTCCACCATTAAGGGTCTCTCTCTTCTCCACCATTAAGGGTCTCTGTCTTCTCCACCATTAAGGGTCTCTCTCTTCTCCACCATTAAGGGTCTCTGTCTTCTCCACCATTAAGGGTCTCTCTCTTCTCCACCATTAAGGGTCTCTGTCTTCTCCACCATTAAGGGTCTCTGTCTTCTCCACCATTAAGGGTCTCTGTCTTCTCCACCATTAAGGGTCTCTGTCTTCTCCACCATTAAGAGTCTCTGTCTTCTCCACCATTAAGGGTCTCTGTCTTCTCCACCATTAAGGGTCTCTGTCTTCTCCACCATTAAGGGTCTCTGTCTTCTCCACCATTAAGGGTCTCTGTCTTCTCCACCATTAAGGGTCTCTGTCTTCTCCACCATTAAGAGTCTCTGTCTTCTCCACCATTAAGCGTCTCTGTCTTCTCCACCATTAAGGGTCCCTGTCTTCTCCACCATTATGGGTCTCTCCTCAACTATTTCACCAACGTTAAAGTCACTTAACAATCTTGCTCCGACAATGTTTGGTTTCAAAGATAATGATAAAAAAAAAGTTCGTCACAGAACACGAACAAAAGTTTCATCCCTTTCCCCACACCACTCAAAATACAAAAAGCACAATGAACATAATTGAAGGTCAAGAGCTGAGAATGGGTCCAAAAATCGTGGCTCTCGAGCGTAACGTGTCTCCATGCAGTGGCTTCATCATTCCAATACAAAGAACAATGACTACAATATATAAGCCACTTCTCTGAGCATATACTGTACATTCTTCAAGACTGATGGACTAAACAAATCGATTCCAGGCTGAGGGACTAATTACCTCAAACTCCTCCTCTTTTTACACCGTTCTTCTTTATATTGGACAGATGAAGCCACTTTGTGGCGAAACGTTTTCTCAGTACAGGTTCCCAAATGTTGCATAAGTGTCTCATTCTTCAGCTCATCAGTTTTCAAAACCATTTATCATATTCTGGAGCGTAAACTGGTCTGGTTATAATAGAAAAAATCAGAGTCTCATTGTTTAAGGTGAATGGAAACTCAGTCTCGGGAAGTTTACTTCTACATACTAAATAGTGAGTAGACTTTGTATTTGTCCAGCTTTGTGAGCTCATCATTTGCTCGGACTGAAATGAACTTTGTCTCTGAGTTCCTTGTTGGTGTCTACACACTGTATTTTGTGGTCTTAGTCTCTAACTAGATACATACACTGTGTGCACCACAAGTCGTGTTTCAGCTGTTCACATCATTATTCTATGTGACTATGTGATGTTTCTTGTTATGATGAGCTTCGTGCAACACTTGTAATACTAATCAATTATCAGTTGAGCAACTTATAATAGGCTTCCGGGTTGACAGATTTATTTTCAGGTATTATTTCAGTTATATACTATATTGTGACTATTTCTCAGCCAGACTAAATATGTTTGTAAAACATACTTTTATTGGGTAGAGCTACGTGCATATTCACACTTTTTTACTTAAGTACGTAGAGGTGAATGTAGGATTTTTGGTTATACACGTGAGCAGATCATACATGTCTCACACTGTCATTGACATTAGAACCTTGTCCCTCTCACTAATGTACAAAGTTGTCCCTGTTAGTCATATAGAATCTTGTCTCTGTCATTTGCATAGAACATTGTCTATTTCATTCATATAGAATATTGTCTATTTTATTTATATAGAACGTTGTCCTTGTCATTCACATAGAACGTTATCTATGTCATTCATGCAGAACCAGACACTGATATAGTATCTTGCCGCTGTCATTCATGTAAAAAAAATATATATAATCTTGAAATACACTCATGAGAACATAGAGTATAAAAGGATAATCTCATCAGAGGATCAAATGGCTGGTGCTCAGTCCTCATTAAGACCAACGTCTCTGCTAATTAAGGAAATTATCTTTTGTGGTTGTAGCGTCACCTCTGACCCCAAGACCAAGATGGTGAAGGAAACTCTAAAATATTTAACGATGGTGGGGGTGATAATAGTTGTAGTAGTGGTAGCGGCTGTTGTAGTAGTGGTAGTGTCTGTTGTAGTAGTGGTAGTGTCTGTTGTAGTAGTGGTAGTGTCTGTTGTGGTGGTGATAGCAATGGTAGGGGTGATTGGCCAGTCTGCCTAAGTGAATGACAACCTGAAGTGTATGAATATTTATCTTACGCCACAAAATTAAAACGTTAAAAAAAAATAATAAAAATTAATCAAATGAAATTTGTTAAACTATTAATGCAAGTAAACACAGTACGGCAGAAATAAATACTCTAATTCTGCAAAAAAAAAAAAAAAAAAAATACTTATCGTCTGCGATTTAAAATCAGTGATAATATAATTTTTTTGTAAATATTTCCAAGGGAGTAAATTATTCAACTCAAACTGACCTCACATACCATTCGGGGATGAGAAGGAAGGTGCCAATGGTCAACCTCCATTCCAAAGACCATGGCATATAATAGCACTTTTAACTATCAAAGACACTCTAGGTAATCTCACCCTTGGATATCATAAAAAAAACATGTTTTCATATTTACTTTAAAATACGATTTAAATACCATATAAATAAGTGTGAATTTGTTATGTGAATCACCCAACACTCAGGCACTGGCTCTAGTACACTAATGTACATTTTAATATTTGAAAGGCAGCTTTGTGGGAGAGGTGGTTGTGGTTGTAGTGAAGTGGATGAATAGTTGCGGTGGTGCTGGTAAAATTAATTGCGATATGATAGGTGGCGGTGGTGATGGTTAGGGCGGTAATGGTGAGGGGATAGTGGTTAAGAAGACAGCGATAATAACGGTGGTACAACAGAGGGTGGTGCAAGAGAGGGTGGTGCAGGAGAGGGTGGTGCAGGAGAGGGTGGTGCAGGAGAGGGTGGTGCAGGAGAGGGTGGTGCAGGAGAGGGTGGTGCAGGAGAGGGTGGTGCAGGAGAGGGTGGTGCAGGAGAGGGTGGTGAAGGAGAGGGTGGTGCAGGAGAGGGTGGTGGAGGAAAGGGTGGTGCAGAGAGGGTGGTGCAGGAGAGGGTGGTCAGGAGAGGGTGGTGCAGGAAGGGTGGTGCAGAAGGCAGGAGAGGGTGGTGCAGGAGAGGTGGTGCAGGAGAGGGTGGTGCAGGAGAGGTGGAGGTGGTGCAGAGAGGGTGGTGCAGGAAGGTGGTAGAGGGTGGTGCAGGAGAGGGTGGTGCAGGAAGGGTGGTGCAGGGGAGGGTGGTGCAGGAAGGGTGGTCAGAGAGGGTGGTGCAGGAAGGTGGTACAAGAGAGGGTGGTGAAGGAGAGGGTGGTGCAGAGAGGGTGGTGGAGACAGGTGGTACAAGAGGGTGGTGCAGGACATGGTGGTACAAGAGAGGGTGGTGCAGGACATGGTGGTACAAGAGAGGGTGGTGCAGGACATGGTGGTACAAGAGAGGGTGGTGCAGGACATGGTGGTACAAGAGAGGGTGGTGCAGGACATGGTGGTACAAGAGAGGGTGGTGCAGGACAGGTGGTACAAAGAGTGTGGGGCATGGTGGTAAGGTGGTGAGACATGGTGGTAAGGAGAGGGCAGGTGGTGGTACAAGAGAGGGTGGGCAGGACATGGGTACAAGATGGTACAGAAGTTGAATATGTTGTTATAGTTGAGTGAAAAGGAAGTGGTTTAAAGGATAATAATAATAATAAGTTGAATATCAATAATAATAATTATAATAATTATAATTATTCTCAGTTTATGACTGGCAGTACTATTACTACTACAGCTACTTCTACTCCCACTACTAATATTAATATTTGGTTACATAATATAAATACTTGGTCTAATAAACATATTAGTGGAATCTAACATATGAGAGGAATTTAAATCACAGATGTACCCGGTACTCAATAAATTCTTCAGTTACTTTAAAAAATAACATCCATTATAAAGCTGCTGATAAGGCAACGCTTGACAGTGCGGTGAGATAGGATAGCATCTCTTACCTTGTACTAACTCATCCTTAATCTTGTTGAGGTTTTATGTGTAGAGGGGGATAGAGAAAGAGGTAAAAAGGAATGAAAGTGAGTGGGTCAGACAAGCTGTCCTTTGCAGGTGTTACAAGACATCTGTGTCTGGGTCCACCTCACGTCCATGCCATGTTTACAAATGTTCTCGTCTTCTCCGAGAAGTGGGCAGAAATGCCTCACTTTATATCGTAACATCAACTTGCAACTAGTTGCAAAGAAATAAGGGAGAAAATGAGGAAGGGGAAGAAAGAGACGCCAGCGATGTTAAGAATGACAACAAGTCAAGGAGAAGTTGGCAGAAGAAATCTTTTTACATGCAGAAACTGACTGGATCATTTATTTTCCTATCTTTCTCACATGCTCTCTCTCTGTCTCTCTCTGTCTGTCTCTGTCTGTCTGTCTGTCTGTCTCTCTCTGTCTCTGTCTGTCTGTCTCTCTCTCTGTCTCTCTCTCGTGATATTTGAGACAGAATGAAAATTCAGAATGAAGTCCACCTGAGAATATTAATTTTATTTATAACTTCAATATTGTGGTAAAGAGTCTCGCTGTTACTGCTTCCACACCAAGTGAGAGGCGCATCACCTTGGTGAGTGAGGTTTCCTACTGTCAGTCTCTCTTGTCAAGAGTGCAGTTATCAATGTAATTATGTTAGAATGCAATTATCTGTGTATTAATATTTGAGAGGAATTATCTATGTAGTCATCCTAGAGTGCAGTTACTTACGAAGTTATGTTAGTGAAGGCATCTATGTAGTCATACTAGAGTACAATTATCTATGTAGTCATACTAGAGTACAATTATCTATGTAGTCATACTAGAGTACAATTATCTATGTAGTCATACTAGAGTACAATTATCTATGTAGTCATACTAGAGTACAATTATCTATGTAGTCATACTAGAGTACAATTATCTATGTAGTCATACTAGAGTACAATTATCTATGTAGTCATACTAGAGTACAATTATCTATGTAGTCATACTAGAGTACAATTATCTGTGTAGTCATACTAGAGTACAATTATCTGTGTAGTCATACTAGAGTACAATTATCTATGTAGTCATACTAGAGTACAATTATCTATGTAGTCATACTAGAGTACAATTATCTATGTAGTCATACTAGAGTACAATTATCTATGTAGTCATACTAGAGTACAATTATTTATGTAGTCATACTAGAGTACAATTATCTATGTAGTCATACTAGAGTACAATTATCTATGTAGTCATACTAGAGTACAATTATCTATGTAGTCATACTAGAGTACAATTATCTATGTAGTCATGCTAGTGTAATTTTTATGTAGTCAAGTTAAGAGTACAGTCATGTGACTTCAAGTAATCAAATTGTATTATATTAAAAAGAAAATATCTGCGATTCCTTGGACCAAGATCCCCTCAAAATAATTAAGGCACCATCACTGAAAGACTCATTTAAATATATATCCCAAAAGTAACAAAGCCCATTCCTTTAGGTACTCTTACACTTATTTAAAAGTTCTGCTTGCTAACAACTTTTCCAGAGTCCAGTTCTGAAGGCAATCAGTATAGTTTTTAAGCCGTCATATTTTTCAAGGTACTAAATTAATATATAATACTTGGAATCGTTGGAATCCGAGTGATAACCAGAGGAAGCCTCTTCTGATGGTCATCAGTATTCAGCCCTGGTGTGCTTTAAAAAAATGACTTGGGGTGTGATGTGGTGTACGACTCAACCGGAGAGTCCTAGAGCTTATGGCTTTGGCAGAAGACGGTGTTTCAATGCACAGAAAAAGACGCCAGCAATGTTAAGATTTATGAAGTGACTGGTGCTATACAGTGAAGCGGATTATTAAGAGGTCAGGCGCATAGATATCTAACCATGTTAGGCACACAGTAGCATATGCTAGTAAAAGATTTTAAGTATCTCACCAGTGATTATGAGTGAGTGAGTGATATGTTACTGCTATATACTGGCCACCTCTTTCTGAAGACAGTTTTCTTTTTGTTTCCACTCATCACCGTGAGATGGCCCAGTGTTGAACCTCTTCTATTCCCTGACAAGCTTATCTGTGAGGATTCTCGTTGAATATACAAGAAATTCTTCATACCTTCAAATGACGGTGGGTGTTAGTTGACTGGTGTGGGTCGCATCTTGGGGCAAAATTGACGTAATTTGCCCGAAATGCTCTTCAAAAGAAGGGGCTTTCTATATAGTAGTATGTCATTAATTTCTGCTAGGCCTGCATACCTAGCACATGTACTTGTAGAAATAAAGATTATTATTATTAGTAGTATTATTGAGTAGGTACATCAAGGAAACTAAGATGAATATCCAGAATTTGAGTAATAAAAGTATTTGCTCACTCAGTCTCTTTATTTGCATCTTCATACGACTATATCAGTTGAATTCTGTAAAAAATTTATTGCAACAAAAAAAAGAATGAAAATTTCAAAGTATTTTTAAAGATTTAATAGTTTCACCAGCCCCTCCTGCCTTTTTCAATATCTTGTCCAGCTGTGGATTCCCCAGATGGGGAGAGATGAAGGAAAAAGAGAGGAATGAGAGGGATGAGACAGGGATGGGAGAGCGAGCGAGATGAGAGAAACGAGTAAGAAAGGGAAGTTTATTTCTAGTAAAAGATATAGAACTAACTTACGTGTAGAGAAGAAGTGTGTCCTAGGATTGGTCAGCGTAGAGACAGGAGTGTCCGAAGAAAATGGGATCGCTGAGGCTAGAGTAAGGAGAAAACTGTGCCGCAGATTTTTATCTATGTCATAGGTTACCTGTAGGTCAATTTTAGTCGTTTCTGGGGATCACCTCAAACGTGGCCCGGTACCAGACCAGGCGGCCCGGTACCAGACCAGGCGGCCCGGTACCAGACCAGGCGGCCCGGTACTAGACCAGGCCTCCCTGTTCCTGGCCTGATCGACCAGGTGGTTCCTGCCGTACGGAACCCACCGTATGCGTCATAGTTCAGTTCCTGACCTGGAGTCCACACGTTGAAACTGAGGATGGAAGAACCATGGAGTGAGAGACTGAGGATGGAAGAACCATGGAGTGAGAGACTGAGGATGGAAGAACCATGGAGTGAGAGACTGAGGATGGGAGAACCATGGAGTGAGAGACTGAGGATGGGAGTGCCATAGAGTGAGAAAATGATGATGGGAGGGCCATAGAGTGAGAAACTGAGGATGGGAGTGCCATAGAGGGAGAAACTGAGGATGGGAGGGCCATAGAGTGAGAAACTGAGGATGGGAGTGCCATAGAGTGAGAAACTGAGGATGGGAGTGCCATAGAGTGAGAACCTGAGGATGGGAGGGCCATAGAGTGAGAAACTGAGGATGGGAGGGCCATAGAGTGAGAAACTGAGGATGGGAGTGCCATAGAGTGAGAAACTGAGGATGGGAGTGCCATAGAGTGAGAAACTGAGGATGGGAGTGCCATAGAGTGAGAACCTGAGGATGGGAGGGCCATAGAGTGAGAACCTGAGGATGGGAGGGCCATAGAGTGAGAAACTGAGGATGGGAGTGCCATAGAGCTTACCGGTCCTCAAGAAGCAAAGACATAATAATAAAGATCATAATCACCGTCCAATGTTAAGTATCCTAGCAGATTCTCAATACCAAATCTTATTTACACTTCCTGTAAACCAATAAATAGTAAGTTCTGTAATTTACCTTATTTAAGACCGGGTAAGATTACGTCTTATAGATCTACACAAACATATATTTAACCTTCAATAAGGAAATTTAAAAGAAAAAAGGAGTCTCGATACTTCTGGCAACAGATGACGAGATAATTAAGAATCATTCACGCTAATCTGGTACACCTGTAAGATGGTAATTAGGTTGTTGCAGATCATTAAGGCGAGAGATAATGGAAGCTGCTTTCCCTTCATTATCTGCTGAAGATGACAAGAACTAATCGTTGAGGTTGAAGAGGGATGTTTCTCAGAGAGATGACGTCAGTATGAAGCGGAGAGAACACAAGATTACGTCATTGAAGAGTAATATTAACCCGTCACACACACACACACACACACACACACACACGCACATATACACACACACACACACATATATATACACACACACACACACACACATACACACTAGTAGCGACCAGTGAAGAGGCGGGGCCGGAAGCTATGACTCGACGCCTGCAACCATAATTAGGTGAATTAGGTGAGTACACACACAAAAAAGGGGGAGAGAGAGAGAGAGATAAAGAGAATGAGAGGGGTTGAGATAGGGAGAAAGAGGAAAAGAAATAAATGAGTGAAAAATTGAGAAAAAAGGGAGAGATAAGAGAGGGGAAGAGAGGCGACAAAGTGAAAGGATGAGAATAAGAAAATACTGAATGTGTGAATGATAACGAAAATATCTTGGTGTTGTGGGGTATGAAAGCGAAAAGTTGGCAGAAGTTAGTGAAGATTGTCATCCATTGCTGGGAATACTGATGAGCCGTCCTAGCGACCTGTGACAGAGGTGAGGTGTGACAGAGGTGAGGTGTGACAGAGGTGAGGTGTGACAGAGGTGAAATGTGCGTGAGGAGTGATGTGCGTGTGCGAGAATATGTGTGAGAAAAAGGATGGGCTTAGGAATGTTTGTGTGTGTGTGAGAGTGAGAGAGAGAGAGAGTGTGACTTACCATATTGTAGCTGGGATCGTCTTTTCCCATTCCCTTCCTTGAAGGTTCACTGGCATTAGGATTTTTGTTGAGTGTTTGGAGTGTCGCTTGGAAAGAGGGAGAGAAGAGTTCGTGGGTCGAATAGGAAGGTGGAAGATGGAAAGAAGAAAATTGGGTGATTCTGAGGGAGAGAAAGAGGAGTGCTTTGGAGGGAGTGGGGGAAAGAGGGAGAGTGGGTAAGAGAAAAGTGGTTTGAGGGTATGACAGATTTTCTTGCAGATCTTCAAGACAAGTCATTAAACTTCATCTAGATTACGGTTCTTTAGGTCCATCACTTCAGGTCCCATCATCTTAGGTTCCATAACTCTTTTTACACCAAAAGTCGCGTCACTGGCTCATCATTCTCTCAAAGAAAAACACCATTTATACTCCGTCACTCTCCTCCAACACAGCCCTTGTCTGTGCTCCATCACTCTCCCCCCAACACAGTCCTCGTCTTTGCTCGTTCACTCACTCCAACACAACCCTCATCTATGCTCCGTTACTCTCCCTCCAACACAATACTCGTCTTTGATCGTTTACTCACTCCAACACAGCCCTCGTATATTCTCCATCATTCTCCCTCCAACACAATCGTCTTTGCTCGTTCACTTACTCCAACACAAGCCTCGTTTATGCTCCATCATTCTTCCACCAACAAAAACCACGACATTGCCAACTCACACTGTCAATCATGTCACCAATACGAGAGATGAAAAACGTGGCGAGGCGACTAATTACAGAGACTCACACCGGAGTGAAGGTAATGAGGATAATGCTGCCAGGATGGTACACTTGTACCAGGGCACTCTGCCAGGATGGTACACTTGTACCAGGGCACTCTGCCAGGGTACACTTGTACCAGGGCACTCTGCCAGGGTACACTTGTACCAGGGCACTCTGCCAGGATGGTACACCTGTACCAGGGCACTCTGCCAGGGTACACTTGTACCAGGGCACTCTGCCAGGGTACACTTGTACCAGGGCACTCTGCCAGGGTACACTTGTACCAGGGCACTCTGCCAGGGTACACTTGTACCAGGGCACTCTGCCAGGGTACACTTGTACCAGGGCACTCTGCCAGGGCACTGGCAGATTACTGATAGTGACTCACCTGATTTTTATGTGTGGTGAGAGTGTGTGGTGAGTGTGAGCTGGACATATTATGGATGTGGTGAGGGTAGAGGGCACTGGTGACTGTTCTTGTTATATATAACTATAAAACAGGCAGGCCCAACATTAGTCCTACTTTACCACCAGCCACGTACAAATCGTCTAAAGTTTTTTTCGTCAATATTACAAATATTCTGGTATATTTATCCCGTAATTTAAAAATATAAACCAGGAAATCAACTTTCAACAATCTAACTATACATTAGTCTGTTATTGGATAAATTAACCCCAAATAATATAAACAATTAAGAACTGAATAGTAAAGTATTTGCCATACTAATGAAAACTGCATATATATATATATATATATATATATATATATATATATATATATATATATATATATATATATATATATATATATATATATATATATGAAGAAAACCACTATGAAAAATAGAAGAATTCCAAGCGCTTTCGTGACTACTCACATTGATAATGTGAGTAGTCACAGCCTTGAATTCTTCTATTTTTCATAGTGTTTTCTTGCATATTTTGATATCACCTGTTTACTGTGATCTTTTTATATATATATATATATATATATATATATATATATATATATATATATATATATATATATATATATATATATATATATATAAAAAATTTTATAGACAACAGCTATACCGCTGTATCATGAGAAATTCCAATAATATGATCGTGCTACATACTGTAACTTTGAACGTTATCAATAGCCACTAACTGCGACTCGATGTAAATTTTTACAGAGATCTCATGTCACCTTAGAGACAGTGACGAAGTTTAGATCTAGTTCCATATTCGTCAATGAATAAGAAGTGACTGGAATAAACATTCACAGCTTTCTTATTAATGTCTGAAATTAATGTTTCAGCTCCTGGCCTTGAAAAAGAGAGTTAAATAACTTGATGGAATTTTAATTTCTTAATAGGTTCAGCTGGAATGTAATTACACAAATATGCTTTTATTAATACTTTTAAAAAATGTCAGTCATTTCCTCAAAGGTTGGGTGTGTGACTAGAATTTGGCATGAATGAACTGTCTGGGTGGCAACACAGGCGATTCAACAACAAAGTATTTTTTCGTTCCATAGTTTCTTTATTGAATTCATTGGTCAGGTCTTTTATGCACTTGAGCGCGCATTGTCTTCACAGGCCCACGGATTTCTAATTCTATTGGAACGAAGCTGTAATGATTTGCAAGGCTCTATGTGTCCGTTGGCATTTTTCGGTGTTCTTGAGGCTGGCAACACTACTCCTACCTGAGTCCAAGTGAATGAGATAGATGTGGTCCACTGTACATGCATATGTGTAGTGTTTCTCCACTGATAACATTGATGGGGATCTCTCTGTGCTGGGCAGTGGGATATTGCAAGGCTTTTGCTGATGATATCGTTATCCTTTTCGAGTTATGCATTTTCTCCATCTCGATACACTCCAAGTTCACTCCAAGTTCACTATAATATATGTGTGTGTGTGTGTGTGTGTGTGTGTGTGTGTGTGTGTGTGTGTGTGTGTGTGTGTGTGTGTGTTGTGTGTGTGTGTGTGTGTGTGTATGCTTCTGATAATGTAAATCCGCTAAATATTCTAACATAGTTGCAGATTATTTTATTTTAGATCTTTAAGTAGGAAAAAATGAATAGGGCTGAGCTCCTTAATTCAGGCAAGACGTCATTAAAAACTCATTTGTGCACCTGTAGGCCCCAGGTGCACAGTACACACCACTGCAGTTTACCTACTCCTTCTTCTCTATTTTTGCTAATTTATTTTTACTTCTATCCAGAGCAGTTTTTGTATTTTTTCTCTTCTGCGTTAATTTTTGAAGACAATATCTTATTTTAATCAGACAAGAAAGATAAAAATCATTCATATAAAAAAAAAAACAGCAGCATTTTCAACAAGTATACCAAACCATTACTACGACATCCTGTCGTCACAAGCCCTTATCACCTCTAAGACTGTCAACTATGATCTCTCATATATTAAGACCCTTGAGCGTGATGATCCGAGGTTGTCCTGTCTTCGAGGACCAGCCTCAGCTCACCCAGTTCCATACTTATGTTAATGTGAAAAAATGTGTTGATACAAAGTGGGGCGCTGCGAGCAGCGTTTGCGAAGATAAGAGGAAAGCCGGACCAAGGCGGTATTAAGTATATATATGAGAGTTTTGCTGCTGGAGCCGAGGGGGCATTAAAGTTATTGAAGGTTTATTACAGGTTTTTGTGGTGCTTATGCCAGCGTGTAATGCGCTATCAGAAGAGACCAAATTTTATGTCCTGGCTGAGAGAGATAGAGAGTGAGAGAGAAACAGAGAGAGAGAGAGAGAGAGAAGCGAGATATTTCTAGTTGCAGGATTTTAATGATCCTGGTGGTATCCTGTCTTCAGTGTTTAATGTTTCAAATAATTGTTTATAAGATTCCTGTGGTAGCAGCGCACCAATACCACTCTCAGATCCCATTCAAGAAGCCTAACTCTGTAACAAAATATTTTATACTGTTGTTTTCGCTTCGTGTATTTATTTACAGTGTAGATAAAAATCTAGATACTAACAGTCAGGTAGGTGAATATCTAGATCCTATCAGCCAGGCAGGTAAATATCTAGAACAGAATGCATTCTCGCAGATAGATGGCTCCGTCATTAGTAATTTACGCAGATAGATATCCACATCATTAGTAATTTACACAGATAGATGGCTCCATCATAAAACATTCACGTAAACAGTTAGAATCCCAACATGACATGGCGATATCATAGCTAGATCCTAACACAGTTAGCTAGAGAGACAGCTAAAAGCTAAATAAAGAGCTTGAAATTAGTAGCGACCTACCCAATTTACAATCTAGCCATTTTTCTGCGTTGCTGGGATTAAATCTTTATTATTGTTTGTGTCTGTCTCAGTTCAGTGTTATTAACACCCAGCTTAATCTTTGTGCAACTGCTCAATACATGACAAATCCTGTTAGTTGTCCAACTTTCATATTTTAAAGTGATTTCCACTAGATGAATACTAAAATACTGAAGTATTAAACTCAACAAAGACAAAGTTTAATGGAAGGTTAGGAGGTGGGAACCAGGAGCTGAGACTCAACTCAGAGAACCTTACGTCTGTATGTTGTACGAACTCACATACACACACACACACACACACACAGCCCCAAATTAATACCCAGGTCTTGCCCTCCCTGGGTCGAGGGTAATGATGCTTGCATCAGCAACACGCAGTTGCCTCCATGAGCTCTGGTGGATAATTTGCTTGTTTCAGACACCATTTAAGATGCTGTAAAAATCATGAATATAATTTGCATTCCTTCTGCGTGGGAAGATTCACATGCCTGCCAGCAACGACCTATGGAGGAGCAGGCAACACTGCCCAATATTTGAAAGAGATTGTTTTACGCCTGGCAGGAGGGAATATAAAGTTTGTAAGCGTTGGGAGGAACCCGTATGTCCTGGACTTTAAGAGATGCACATTGTATGAACAAAATATATATACTGGGAGGCATGAGATCCAGCTAGTTCGATGCATCAGCTGACTGAGATCATAAACAATAGTCTTGCTTAGGTTAATTAACATGTTAGATTGTGGCGAAAAAAATGAGGTTAGTTTGAGAAAATAAATTCTTTAGTAGATGGTTTAGTCCTCAGGAAGGGAAACACTATATGTATGTAGATTTTCCCACTTTTTCTGAGCATCGTAAAGTGCGCAGAGGGCCACTCGTTGATACAGTTTTAGCTGCATCGACAAAAGAGTTGTGCGAAGATGGATATTGTCACTGGGGAAGGTTTCAGGGCCCCGAAAATAACAGCTGCCACACTTCTTGTCGCTGGGGTGGTATGCTGGGGTGGGTGAGGGAGGGGGTGCTTGTTGTTACTACGGACGGAGGGAATATTGCTGTGGCATGACTACTGGATTTCCATTGTCACTAGTGAAATGCGAAGTCAGTGGCAGCATTCCCACCTTCCCACCCATCTATCAAAATGCAGGCACCGTACTTCCTACCTCCAAAACTCATGTCAGGCTAACTGGCTTTTTTTTTTTCTGCATATTGTTGTGCGGCTGAATTTGCGACAATGGTAATTCATTTTCACTCTACAACAACACGTCAAATTCTGAATTTCCCTCGCATTCTTTTTTTCTTTCTTTCTTCCAACTCTCTTACCCCGGATACCTCTCCTCCACCCACCACGGATTTTAGCGCATTCTCGCTTCAAGAGGGATAAACGTTCAGAACTGAACGTTCCCTGTTATTTTCGTCGGCCATCACGTTTTCAGACGTACAGAATCCTATTTTTGTAATTTATGATTAATTATACGTTATTAATATATTAAGGCTGTGCCAAGGTGTTGTTATCGGCGGAAATCGGCCATTTTTACGATATCGGTAAAAAAAAAAAAAACGCCTAAACTTTCTCTGGCATACATAATTTTTTAGCTAGAATAGGTAAACAATCACACTTTTAATAGCAACTGCCGCTAAAATTTTATTTTAAAGGAAAAGTAAGGCAATTTTTGTTTTATATCAAGTAATATTAGATGTGTTCTTAAAAATACCAACATTTACACTCTATCTCACGATTGAGAGAAACTCATACACTCACACACATACATATGCACAAAAAACACGCACGCACACATAGGTGAGTACACATCCACACACACACACGAATATATGTGCTTCACATCCATACAAGAAAAATGGTATGACTTGACATACGTCTTTATTTACACTTCTTCAGCACTTCTGCTAATTATTTCTTCGTACATGACCCGTGGTACACTTCATCTTTCATGGATACCTCTGTCGACACTTTCACTCTCGAATATATAAGTACGTACATTTTATCATTCTTCTTCCCTCCTATGAATTTTAATATTTCATTTCATTTCCTATACTTTTAATGCATTTGCTTTATTTTTTTTTCTGTTATACACCATTTCAATCTCCCCTTCAAATTACTGCAACTTCTGAATCTCTCAAAATCACTGTCATCAGTAAAAAGCAATTTCAGATTCCTTTTAATAGTGTGCCTTTCCCAAACACTCCAGAATTCACTTCTTTTTCAGTATAATTCAAACACATTAAACAACCAACGTGGCAATTCACATTCCTTTTTAAGACTTACTTTTAATACAATATTTTCCCTTTCTTTTCTAAACGCCACAAGATTGGCCTCATTCTCCTCGTAAAACATCTTCATTGATTTTATTGACTTCTCAACAACCCTAAACCTACGCTTCAGGAGCCGTATCGTCCCCTTACATTCAAACAAACACGGAACCTAGGAAGTACAGTGGTCCTGTTAATAACATTCCCGTAAGACACTGCAATGTTTACAGTGTTAAAAAACTGTCGTAGGGAAGTTTCTACGAAAATTAACGTAATTAGAAATAGAAAGGGTAGTTAGTGTGAGTCATTTTTAATAAAATAGCAATAAAATTGCTGTATGTAGGAATATATCACGACGAGTTTCACCTTGACATTGGTCGAGAGTTCCGCGTTAGATGTTGAGTGGCTGGAGTCTAATCTAGCGAAGCAACATCAATAATGCATGACTTCGAAGAGGATGCTTGCATAATTCGTTAATCTTAATTATTCATTTTGGCCACAGGACGCACGCACACGAACACACCCGAACACACACATACACACACACGCACACACACACATACACACACAGGGGGTCCTGAATCATGGAGAGCCAAGATGATGGATGTGGTACTGGAAAACCTCATGCATCAACATGTTAGAGACACTACCAGAGAGAGAGGTGGGGATGATCCAGCAAGACTGGACCTAGTATTCACCTTGAGTAGTTCGGACATCGAGGATATCACGTATGAAAGGCCCCTTGGAGCTAGTGATCATTTGGTTCTGTGTTTTGATTATATAGTTGAGCTACAAGTGGAGAGGGGAGCAGGAATAGGAAGGGAGAAACGAAACTACAAAAGGGGGGACTACACAGGCATGAGGAACTTCCTACAAGACGTTCAGTGGGAGAGAGAATTGGCAGGAAAACCAGTAAAAGAAATGATGGAATATGTGACAACCAAATGCAAAGAGGCAGAGGAGAGGTTTGTCCCAAGGGAAACAGAAGTAATGGGAAGACCAGAATGAGTCCTTGGTTCACCCAAAGGTGTAGGGAGGCAAAAGTAAGTGTAATAGAGAATGGAAAAAGTACAGAAGACAAAGGACCCAGGAAAATAAAGAGATTAGCCGAAGAGCCAGAAACGAATATGCACAGGTAAGAAGGGAGGCTCAGCGACAATATGAAAATGATATAGCATCAAAAGTCAAGTCTGACCCGAAGCTGTTGTATAGCCACATCAGGAGGAAAACAACAGTCAAGGACCAGGTAATCAGGCTGAGAAAGGAAGGTGGGGAGTTCACAATAAACGACCAAGAGGTATGTGAGGAGCTCAACATGAGATTTAAAGAAGTATTTACACAGGAGACAGGTAGGACTCCAGGAATTCAGAATAGGGAGGTATACCAACAAGTGCTGGATGAAATACACACAACCGAGGAGGAGGTGAAGAAGCTGCTATGTGAACTCGATACCTCAAAAGCGGTGGGACCGGATAACATTTCTCCGTGGGTCCTTAGAGAGGGAGCAGAGATGTTGTGTGCCACTAACACAAATCTTCAACACATCCATTGAAACTGGGCAACTACCTGAGGCGTGGAAGATGGCAAATGTAGTCCCAATTTTTAAGAAAGGAGACAGACACGAGGCATTAAACTACAGACCTGTGTCACTGACGTGTATAGTATGCAAAGTCATGGAGAAGATCATCAGGAGGAGAGTGGTGGAGCACCTAGAAAGACACAAGCTTATAAACGACAACCAGCACGGTTTCAGGGAAGGAAAATCCTGTGTCACAAACCTACTGGAGTTTTATGATAAGGTAACAGAAGTAAGACACGAGAGAGAGGGTGGATAGACTGCATTTTTTTGGACTGCAAGAAGGCGTTCGACACAGTTCCTCACAAGAGGTTAATGCAAAAGCTAAAGGATCAGGCACACGTAACAGGAAAAACACTGCAATGGATCAGAGAATATCTGACAGGGAGGCAACAACGAGTCATGGTACGTGACGAGATGTCAGAGTGGGCACCTGTGACGAGTGGAGTTCCACAAGGGTCAGTCCTAGGACCTGTACTGTTTTTGGTATATGTGAATGACATAACGGAAGGGATAGACTCAGAAGTGTCCCTGTTTGCAGATGATGTGAAGTTAATGAGAAGAATAAAATCAGTCGAGGATCAGGCAGGACTACAAAGAGACCTGGACAGGCTGCAAGCCTGGTCCAGTAACTGGCCCTTGAATTTAACCCTGCCAAATGTAAAGTCATGAATATCGGGAAGGGCAAAGAAGACCGCAGACAGAGTATAGTCTAGGTGGCCAAAGACTGCAAGCCTCACTCAAAGAAAAAGATCTTGGGGTGAGTATAATACCGAGCACATCTCCTGAGGCACACATCAATCAGATAACTGCTGCAGCATACGGGCGGCTGGCAAACCTAAGAATAGCGTTCCAATACCTCACTAAGGAATCATTCAAGACTCTGTATACCATATACGTCAGGCCCATACTGGAGTATGCAGCACCGGTTTGGAACCCACACCTGGTCAAGCACGTCAAGAAATTAGAGAAAGTGCAAAGGTTTGCAACAAGACTAGTCCCAGAGCTAAGGGGATTGTCCTACGAAGAAAGGTTAAGGGAAATCGGCCTGACGACACTAGAGGACAGGAGGGTTAGGGAGACATGATAACGACATATAAAATACTGCGAGGAATAGATAAGGTGGACAGAGACAAGATGTTCCAGAGAGGGGACACAGAAACAAGGGGTCATAATTGGAAGTTGAAGACTCCTATGAGTCAAAGGGATGTTAGGAAGTATTTCTTCAGTCATAGAGTTGTCAGGAAGTGGAATAGCTTAGAAAGCGACATAGTGGAGGCAGGAACCATACATAGTTTTAAGACTAGGTTTGATAAAGCTCATGGAGCAGGGAGAGAGAGGACCTAGTAGCAATCAGTGAAGAGGCGGGGCCAGGAGCTATGACTCGACCCCTGCAACCACAAATAGGTGAGTACAAATAGGTGAGTACAGCAGGCCTATTGTCTGATAAAATCCTTGTACGAAAAATGAAATATCAGTTTGCAGTCTATTGTAATGTTAACAATGTGAACAGATATTTTTTAGGCAGAAAACCATTAACACGCTGAACGTAGGGCGCACATGGTATCCTGTACCATAGACGTAAATAGGCATAGGGATGTTGTAACTTAACAACCCATCCTGTGACAGGCACAACTGTTGCCGTAAATCCCACTTAACATACCATCCAATGCCAACTTAGGAGCCAGGTAACATATTCGTACTCCTCTCCCCCTCTCTCTCTCTCTCTCTCTCTCTCTCTCTCTCTCTCTCTCTCTCTCCTCATCTTCTCTCCACACACCCCTCCCGCCTCCTACCCCAACACCAAAACTGATAAAAAGAAAGACAAACGACTCGCACAGAAAACGACTTGGAGAAGAAGGGAATCAGCTGACTGGATGATAAACAATGGTGTGTTAAGATCACGTCCAGGAGACCACGTCCAGGAGACCACGTCCAGGAGACCACGTCCAGGAGACCACATCCAGAAGACCACGTCCAAGAGATCACGTCCAGGAGACCACATCCAGGAGAACACGTCCAAGAGATCATGTCCAGGAGATCACGTCCAAGAGATCATGTCCAGTAGATCACGTCCAGAAGATCACGTCCAGGAGACCACGTCCAGGAGACCACGTCCAGGAGCCCACCTCCATAGCATCACGTCCAGGAGCTAACTCCAATGTACAAAAATACATACATGTGAAGATACAGATGAATATGCAGTCAAACATACAATTTGCAAAGAGTAAGAATAACTTTGTTTTACAGTCACACAAACGCAAAAAATGCATAGACGTCGCTTATCAAAAGGCCACATAAGTTAGGTACCTCTTAGAGTTAGTTACTGAAGTCAGTTACTAGAGGTAGGAAGTAGCAGTCTGGTAGTCAGTAACCACACAGGGAGGTATTATAAATGAGACAAAGAATAATTTATTGCGCTCTGGCAGTATTGGTGACATTTTTTCCTATTTATGTGATATTTCGTATTGAACTTAAAATTCATTATTATTATTTAATTATTATTGTTGTTTTTATTATTATTATTACTATTACTAATAATAGTATTACTGCTAATGCTACTACGACTTCTACTACTACTACTAGTAGTAGTAGTATTAACGTATCTTCCTAATTATAATCATCCGTCATCATTAAACATTATTACGAAAAGTCACACTATTCTCGGATTTGTTAAGTAAAGCTTCACATATCAAAACAAATAAAAATACAGGAATATGTAATTATTTTCAGAAAATCTAAACGACACATAAATGACATCAGAGATAACACAATGAGCATTGGAGGGAAGGAGGATGGGAAGCACAGAGCGGAGATTACATGACTTGTCTCCCACTATCGATACACAATTTACACCTGCTGTTGAATGCCTGCGTGAAGGAAGCAAGGAACAACAATGGGCGATCCTTCCTCTGCTTGATAGTGTCAAGATGAGCGAGTCTGGATGGCGTCTTACAAAGGCCTTGACATACAATGGAAGAACACCTCAACTATCCTCCAGACCAGCTTAATGTGTGTGCCCTGATGTTGCCTTTCTTCCTGTCTTTCTTAATGTCTTTTGTTTTATATTGACGTAGTTATATCTGTTGTTTTTACTGCTGTTGTTATTTGTATTACTGATGTTAAAAAAATGTCTGAGGTCGGGTTTGTATTTATGTATATTGCAAACTTTGACATAAATATGATTATTATGAACCACAATGAGATAATGATTTTATTACAGATATAATGATTCCCAGCGTAATTAGCTGTAACTAAACAGTATTAAATAACTTGAAATAACACTCAGAATTACCTACATGAACCATAATAAGGCCATTCCAATCATAAGAAATGAAAATTTTCCTTGACGTGAAATCAAATCTGCCAACATGAATTGAAGTGGGATCCAGATCGATTTAAAATATAAATACAAAAAATAAAAACCAACCTAAATGAAACTCCCCCCCCCCAAGAAAGAAAATAGAAAGATCTAAGTAATCCAAATTAAAAAAAAATAATTTAGATCGTAAATTTATACCAAAAATAAATGGTTTCTACGTAAGTGGCTCAAAGTTAATACAATTAATGGAATTAAACCCGTGAAAAGAGAAAAAAGAGAACAAGTTTAGCCGAAATGAGATTTAACAGAAGCTAATGAAACTTAAGTGAAACCAAATCGAATCCTAATGTAAATTAAACCTGTCTCAAATACAGTGGTACCTCGAGTTACGATGGTCCCCAAAATCGCCCTTTTATGTAAGTTTATTTTTTTAAATGCTTTTGTAAGTATATTTTTGGGGGTGTAAAAGGACTAGTCTATTTTACATTATTCCTTATGGGGATAAATTCGTTTGGTAATGGCACTTGAACAGCTTTCTCGAACGAAAAAATATCTTAACTCGAGGTACCACTGTATTATTAAAACCCCTCATTAAAATAGTCGGCATCCTTCGTCACCTCTCAAAGTGGAGGTGTAAATGTGCCTTCATGTTAGTGAAGAGCTCTTCCTCCGAGGAAGTGGAGCTAAGCTTCCATTTGGAGCAAACCTGTTTACCACTAATTTCCCAGGAGGTGTATGACCGTAGCGGATTAAACACCTTAAAGTGCAGATAATAGTAATAGTAGTTGTAGTAGTAATACTAGTACTAGTAGTAGTAGTAGTAGTAATAATAATAATAATAATAATAATAATAATAATAATAATAATAATAATCCCCAAGAAATACTTATGCTTCGGAAACTGAGGAATTTTTATTATCAGTGTGAGCACTTTGTCATATGCACAGAGACTGTACCCCAGCAGCAGCTGCAGCAGCTGCAGCAGCAGCTGCTGCACGCAGAAAGTATTACACCAGCAGCTGCAGCACGCAGAAAGTATTACACCAGCAGCTGCTGCACGCAGAAAGTATTACAACAGCAGCTGCAGCACGCAGAAAGTATTACACCAGCAGCTGCAGCACGCAGAAAGTATTACACCAGCAGCTGCAGCACGCAGAAAGTATTACACCAGCAGCTGCAGCACGCAGAAAGTATTACAACAGCAGCTGCAGCACGCAGAAAGTATTACACCAGCAGCTGCTGCACGCAGAAAGTATTACACAGCAGCTGCAGCACGCAGAAAGTATTACACCAGCAGCTGCAGCACGCAGAAAGTATTACACCAGCAGCTGCAGCACGCAGAAAGTATTACAACAGCAGCTGCTGCACGCATAAAGTATTACACCAGCAGCTGCAGCACGCAGAAAGTATTACAACAGCAGCTGCTGCACGCATAAAGTATTACACCAGCAGCTGCAGCACGCAGAAAGTATTACACCAGCAGCTGCAGCACGCAGAAAGTATTACACCAGCAGCTGCAGCACGCAGAAAGTATTACAACAGCAGCTGCTGCACGCAGAAAGTATTACACCAGCAGCTGCAGCACGCAGAAAGTATTACACCAGCAGCTGCAGCACGCAGAAAGTATTACACCAGTGCGAGCAGAAAGTATTACAGCAGCGCAGAAAAGTATTACACCAGCAGCTGCTGCACGCAGAAAGTATTACACCAGCAGCTGCAGCACGCAGAAAGTATTACAACAGCAGCTGCTGCACGCAGAAAGTATTACACCAGCAGCTGCAGCACGCAGAAAGTATTACACCAGCAGCTGCTGCACGCAGAAAGTATTACACCAGCGAGTTACAGCTGCCGCAGAAAGTATTACACCAGCAGCTGCTGCACGCAGAAAGTATTACACCAGCAGCTGCAGCACGCAGAAAGTATTACACCAGCAGCTGCTGCACGCAGAAAGTATTACACCAGCAGCTGCAGCACGCAGAAAGTATTACAACAGCAGCTGCTGCACGCAGAAAGTATTACACCAGCAGCTGCTGCACGCAGAAAGTATTACACCAGCAGCTGCTGCACGCAGAAAGTATTACACCAGCAGCTGCTGCACGCAGAAAGTATTACACCAGCAGCTGCTTCACGCAGAAAGTATTACACCAGCCTGTGAATATGTAATATACACTAACAATGTTATCTGCAATTTGAATTATCTTAGATGGTAATACAGAAGCAGCACAGACAAAGACAACATTATTAAAGGTCAACAGGAGACCTAACAAATCCCAGAGCAAGTCTACAGTGACTTCACATTCTCGGAGTCAAAATTGTCACCTCAAGAACTGTTGTTAACACATTTCTCCAGCCTTACTGTCAACACCATGTCTCAGGCTGAATACATAATATTTCCCCAGTTCTCTATAAGTGCAGAGAAGCCCTGGTCTCCAAGACTAGCGAGGTGTGTGTTAAAAAGTCGATAAATCGTTGTTTAGCAAACTAGCCTCCATGTAAATTATTAATGGTGGTTCTTCTGTTTGAGCTAGACACCCAGGGACTCACACGTCCCTAATGTTGCGACTAATGGACTATGTATACTGGTACTCTGTGTAATATTTACACAGGGTACTAGAGTGAATGGTCATTTCCTGGCAAGATTCGAACCTCCACCATCCTTCGCGCTGAATAACCCAAAAGGGTTTAACGCCTCTTGAAATGCAATACAATGGAGGAGGAGAGGCAACCACCATTCATATCACCACAAATGGTTCCTATAGGTTAAGGTAACTGTTAAGAGTTAAGTTCATAATATTTCTTTGATATGGTGTTATTTCTAGTTGGGTCAGTGAGGTGCTAAATAGATGACCGTCATCTTGAATTTGTAATTCTTCTTTATTAAAATCTCCCGAGACAAGGATCACTGGTGATCAACTGCTTTCTCTTATCGAAGGCCGTAAGACAGCGCGAGATGTAGCAATTGTGTTGGTTAATTTAATAGGCAGGAGTTTCTGGGACCTCTCCTTTCTTTACTTTCTCTTGATTCTGGTTTCTTGTCACTCTTCATCTTAAACATACCCTCTCATCCACCCTAGTGCCTTTATCTATCCTCTTGTGCTCCACTCACTACTTTCTCTACATTCTTAAATAGGTAATATTTACCCTCACAAATAATGTTAATTAGTCTTGGAAAATATTTAATCTCATTATTTTTGCCTCCACGAAAACGTCATTAATTCAACTTATTTGTCTTCTTTTATTATAAATTTCTCACAAGATGAAGAGTAGAAACGAATATCTGGGAATTATAAAAAGGGGAAAGATAAATTACTTTGACTGTCGGGGACTCTTTTCAGGCTGCTGACGAAGGAGACAGCCAGGCCCAGAGCTTTACTAGGTTAGGTCAGGTGGAGGGCCAGATGGTGGGCCAGGTGGTGGGCCAGGTGATGGGTCAGCAAGTGAGTCGTACTCAGGTCCAGTAATAACCATGCTTCCAGGAGGTCAAGTCACGACACCTTAAGGAACGTTCCTTGGTGCTGGTATAAGGGCTCTGGATTTAAGGAATTGGACTTGTGCTCCAATTCCCTGAATCGAATCTGAATCTGAATCGAATCTGAATGTCATCTATTCCCCAGGCACTGTGTGACAAGTAGGGCTCATACAGTACAATAATAACCAAATTGGATAAGTTTAGATTTAGAAAGCATATAAGAAAGTATAGGTTTTGGAAATAGAGTAGTCGATGAGTGGAACATTCTGATTAGTAAGGTTATTGAAGCTAAGACCTTGGGTAGTTTCAAATTTAGTTTATATAAATACATGTGTGAGAGGGATTGGATTTGAGGGGGACTTGCACTTGAGTTAATAGAGTTATCAAATATTTTTGTTACTGGGTTGAGATTTGAAAAGTACCTGCCAAGTATGGGCCAGTAGGCCTGCAACAGTGTTCCTCCTTTCTTATGTTTTTATATTCTTATGACTGTGAAAGTAACAGTCTCAATGCCACGAACAGAAACAACTCACAACTAACTCTCTGTTAGAAGAGAAAACGTTTTCAGACGGATAGAAATGTCTTCTAGAGATCTCCAAATTGTTGCTTAGTTGTTATTGGTAGGTAAATCCTGTGTGAAGAGATATTTGAGGGCAAACCACACATGAAGAAATAAATGATCCAAGCCGATATGTTCAGACCCTTTCGAATCCATTTTTATTTTCATTATTTAGTGTTTATGACATATGACTTAGAAGGAAAGATGTTAGGTGAGGGGATGTCAGGTATCTAAGTGAGGTAAAGTGACAGTTAGGTAATAAAGGAACACCAGATCACACGAAGTGTCGAAAGGTCAGAAAGGGATCGTGACCTGGGATGTGACTCTGGTGGCCGCTATTGTGTACAGGGTAGTAAGATTTAATAGCTTCGTTAAATTTCTCTCCTGAAGTAGATTAAGTACATCGGTCTCACCCGCCATGGTTGTTCTCACTCTGCTGGTCCGTCTTGTTCTTGTTGACCACAGGTGGAGCATGATGCGCAGTGCACACATACACACACACACACACACACACACACACACACACACACACCGGCAGGATCCATACATAACTTTAAGAAGAGACGCGGTAAAGCTCATGAAGCAGGGAGAGAGTAGACTTAGTAGTGACCAGCGAAGAGGCGGGGCCAGGAGCTGTAAATCGACCCATGCAACCACAAATAGGTGAGTACAAAAATATGAGTACACACACACACACACACACACACAAACACACACACAAACATATATACGCTCACGCATACACAGCAAAGAAGAGGGGCCAGGAGCTAAGATTCAATCCCTGCTACCACATATAGATAAGTACACACACCCACAGAGCAACATATACGTGGATATACAAGTACAAACAAAACCCATGCATAAGTACACTTACAAAGACATGTCCACAAAAACATATGTACACACACACAAATTACTTGGAAACTATATTCCAATATCTTTTTTATGTCAAGCAGAAAAAATGTTTAGTTAAATCCCTTTAATGTTCACCTGCTCATGTTTGTCGATTATAACCCAATTAATATCTGGAGTGGACACATATTACTCTGGTAAAAAGGCCAACTTGTCATTATTTTAATTGCCTGTTTAGAATTACAAATGTCCTGCTTAGTTAAAAATTATTATATAATCCCGGGAGCCAGCTAGGAAGAGGGGGGGGGTGATGGGGAGTGTTTTAGGGGGTGAGGTGGAGGGGTGATTGGAGGGGGTGATGAGGGAGGGTTGAAGGGGTGATGAGGGAGGGTTGAAGGGGTGATGAGGGAGAGTTGAATGGGTGATGAGGGAGGGTTGAAGGGGTGATGAGGGAGGGTTGAAGGGGGTGAGGGGACTGCTGTAGGGGATGAGGGGGGGAGAGGTTGGGGTGAGAGAAAGGTTGTAGAGAGACAGAGAGAGAAATGCTCTTCTATCATATATATAACTATAAAACTCTTTCATATTTGTTACTCTTATCAATATATAAACAAAATAAGTTATTTTTTAATACACCTACATTAATCTACATTAGATAACAATAAAGTTTCCCTCTTACATCTTTCTCAAACATTCACAAGGTCTTTAATGCACATCTTGTTCATGAAAATAGATCCCTCTTATGGACTCTCACCATACTTGTTAGTTTGTTTATGTACATTTACGCAAAATTGAAGGGAGTCAGTTAGAAGGCTACCCTTGGAATAGTTTTCTTCAACTAATCTCAGGTGTAAAAGCAGATAAAATTTTCCACAGCAAGATATTGAATGAGCTCTGTGTGTCAACGTCAGCTTGAGAAATTTTATATTATGCTATCAAAGTATATTATGAGTTCCTGGTTCACACAGTTAGTTCATGGACACAGCCTTCATGTGCTCCTCACTCAGCAGTGTAAAAAGAAGAATTCTAAAATATTATTTTTTATAAAGATATATATATATATATATATATATATATATATATATATATATATATATATATATATATATATATATATATATATATATATAAAAGATCATAGTAAAAGGTATATCAAATATGCAAGAACTCATATAAAAAATTAAGTCCTTTCTAAATACTCATTATCAAGACAGTTGTAAAGATATATTTTTCTATTTATGATGAGTTTTAGTCTTGAAAATATACTATACATTATAATATATATATATATATGAATGTGTGTGTGTGTGTGTGTGTGTGTGTGTGTTTGTGTGTGTATGTGTGTGTGTGTGTGTGTGTGTGTGTGTGTGGGTGGGTGGGAAATGCATACAATAATTCACATTAAGTAGTAGAGAAAATAACGCGATTGTTTTCTGTATAATAGAGCCCCTATTCACTACAAGCACAACCTCACTGAACGGACTGAGGGATGGCAAAAAAAATTTGTGGTAGCCGATCATATGGTAAAGAAAATAGAGCATGTAACAGTGTGAGAAGAGGCACATATCAGGTTTGGAGAATATTGTGTCATCAATAATAATTGCATTGATTGCTTATAAAATAGGTGTGTTGTGTCAAAATACGGCAACCATGGGTAGCAACTCAGCGCCAACAAGCAGCTGAAAACTCCACTGGTAACCTAATTTGTGATGACTATCGAGTGGCAAACAGGAGCTTATCTTACATCCCAGGTAAATTTACGAACGTTCTCAGGCAGGTAAATGGAGGGTCTAGTAACTTAGAAGCACCTGTCACCGGTAGGCTTGGCGCAATCCGCTTCTGTTTGGCAACGTTTGTCTAGGAGTACCCACAAAAAAATTCATTAGACTCGTGTAATCAGAGCAGTATATAATTAACCGAGAGCATATAACCTAATTATTCTATTCCATCAACGTATGGGTCACTAAGGCAGACTCCATAAAGTATCACTAATAGAGAGAAATATTGTGCACAGGTTAGGAAAAAAAGCGAAAGCAATCAAAATAATTACCAGCGATGATAAATTCTTGCTCAGAGATGATACAGCAGATCAAACACTGAGGTAAGTGCCATTCAGGGGACGTCAGTGTCACCAACATCATTTCTACCGATGACGCCATCCCAGGTTGTCATTTCTGACATGCTCAGTTGGGGTTCTCACAGACGGTCCGTGTGGGTAGTGATATTACCTTGTCTGTATGGGCAGTGATCTTTGCTGAGTATGTGTATGCAGCGATGTATATGTGTGGGCAGTGATCTTAGCTGCAATGTTCATCTGGGTTATATGCATATTTTTTATTTGTTTGCATGTTATACTAGAGGTGTGAATCAGCAGGGATTTATAATGTGGGAGTATGACAAGAGACGAGTTCCTCGCGGTGATGTTAATGGTGTGAACTGTGAATGTGGCTGCCTTTGTGAGTACTGCACCAGCTGCTGCTGCCTCCCTTCAGGGTGTTGCTTACCTCATTACACCCCACTCTCTCTCCCTCTCTCTCTCTGTATCTCTCTCTCTCTCTTTGCTAGTAGGCAGGAACCTCTTCATTGAGGCCAGACAGGCAGGACAGGAAACGACACTTTGGCTGATGCAACACAAATTTAGTAAAAAAAAGGTTTACTCAGCAATTTGAATTTAAATAATAATAAGTCAAGATGGTATTAGCGTGACAAATAATTTGTCTATAAAATAAGCAGATTTTTTTATGTCGAAATAATACTAATAAAAAGTAAATAGTTTACAGAAGTAAAATAACGTAAGAATTCTTTTTAGAAATATTACTATCTGCTGTATGAGAAAATTACGAAACTCAATTTCTCGAAAGGAGGAGAGAAAATCTAATTGGAGAGCAAGAAGAAGGCGATACCATCTGGTATGTCTCGAGAGCGGTGTTAGAAAGCATTCTGGGTAAAGCATGGGCAAAGTTGGAGAATCGTGAGAGCTGATAGGACTCTTTCCACTGCTGGGTTTCAAGTACTGGTTCCGCAGGAAGGAGAAGATATATACAGCTCTTCATTTAGATGCTATGAATATCAATTAAAAAGTAATAAGAGAAAACATCACCAGTTTATCATGATAGAAGATCATGTATTGTTACATTATTCCTAAACTGAATCAGCTAAGACTGAGCAAACTTTCACAGCTAAGATAGTTGGTAGATGTTAAAAATATATATAGAAAGAGGGAGAGGCAGATGTTTAAAATATATATAGAAAGAGGGAGAGGCAGATGTTTAAAATATATATAGAAAGAGGGAGATGCAGATGTTTAAAATATATATAGAAAGAGGGAGAGGCAGATGTTTAAATTATATATAGAAAGAATGAGAGTCAGATGTTAATAAGAATCACACACTGGTGCTCTGGCGTAGAATTCATGGCAGCAGAGGAGAGCAGGTCCATGTGCAAGACTCTAAGATAAAGTAGGGAAAAGTTTGATAAACTGAAACATATAATCAGGGAAGAGACCATTATTCAAGTTTATAATCGTACGGCAAAAGTGTAAAATATATCAAACAGTAGGACATCTTTATTGGATACGTTTCGGTCCTGGGAGACCTTCAATACTCATTTAGAGTGACCGGTTCCAGGACCGAAACGTGTCCAATAAAGATGTCTTCACCACACTGTAGAAGTACAATTTACCAACTCATTGTACAGACATAAAGTAAACAAGGGACTCCACATCTACAATGTACACGCAACACTGTACACGGAATATTTTAAAAGTATGCGGAAGGTAAAGAGTAGAGAAGTGTTTCTCATCGTAAACGTGGAAAACAGTATTACTATAGTGTCAGAATGCAGTTTTGTTAAGAAACAACCTTCTAGTAGCACACGCAATGAGAAAATTACTGCTATTAACCGTGTGAGATCGATTTTGGCTCATTTATCTGCGCCTAAACTACGTGTAATTATATACCTAAAAACTTGTGTTCCACTAAGAATCACGAGCAAAATCGAAAGTTTTTACAAGAAACATAACTTCTAATTATAAATACAAACACTGATGATTGAAAAATAGGGATAATGATGAGAGACAATCATGGTTAACAATCACTACTCGCGGGTAATCAACTGAGGAGAATCACTGTGTAGAAGAGGTGTAGGAGTGATGAAGTTTGCTAGAGAGAGAGAGAGAGAGAGAGAGAGAGAGAGATATAGAGAGAGAGAACAAACACTGGAGTTGCTCGCAGTAATCCCAACTGACACACAATATGATATTAACGTCACTGAGGCAGTGTAGTGTCTGGCAAATTTTGGAAGGGAGAGGGTGAAGGAGAGAGAGAGAGAGAGAGAGAGAGAGAGAGAGAGAGAGAGAGAGAGAGAGAGAGAGAGAGAGAGAGAGAGAGAGAGAGAGGGAGGGAGGGAGACACATACATACACACAGAGACAGACAGAGTCACAGACAGAAAAACAGATAGACAGATACTTAAATATGGGAAGTTTAAGGAAAAGGGGACTCAGATAACAGTCGTACTCTCTAACAAGCCACAATGATCTTAGTGTACATTCTTACATCTAGATAGAAGAGTACATACATAGGGTACATGCATCTAGAAACAGAAAATAATTCTATCTAGTTGGGTAACACAAAGTAATTAGTGTCTTTAAGCATTCATTAATATAAAATAGAAAGCAGCAGCGAAACCACGCCATTTCAATGGAGTTTAAGATGAGGGTCCAAGAGCTTCAGCTCAACCTTCCCTTACTCAACATTACACACAGCAGGGCACCAGCTGGAGTTTCCCCTTCCCATAATATTTACACAGTGGACTGGGAAGGGCTACTGCTACGTCAGCTGCTGTGGCTACGCCAGCTGCTGTGGCTACGTCAGTTGCGGTGACCACGTCAGCTGCTGTGGCTGCGTCAGCTGCTGTGACCACGTCAGCTGCTGTGGCCACGTCAGCTGCTGTGGCCACGTCAGCTGCTGTGGCTACGTCAATTGGTATGGCCACGTCAGCTGATGTGGCCACTTCAGCTGCTGTGGCTACGTCAGCTTCTCTCACTCCACCTCCAGCTTCATCTCATCTGACATTGTTACCTGTTGACGAAGCCGGAGACGAGCGTTGATACTGAGAAATAATCTCTCTCTCTCTCTCTCTCTCTCTCTCTCTCTCTCTCTCTCTCTCTCTCTCTCTCTCTCTCTCTCTCTCTCTCTCTCTCCTAATATTTACAATAAACTCATGGTAAAATTTTCTACAGGTTTAATAATTGCAAAATTTGCGAGCGCGATTATCAAAGGTTAAAAAAATTCTTGTCTCGCATGAAATTTGCTAGTGTATTTCGGCCAGAGCATCGCAGGGGTTGTGAACAGCTTGTCAGAGCTTAGCAGGGGCTGTGAACCGGTTGCCAGAGCCTCACAGGGTCTGTGAACCGGTTGCTAGAACATGACAGGGACTGTGAACTTGTCGCCAGTTAACAAGGTCTGCCTCAACAAGAGAAGTGTAAATGAAATATTTAATAACAGGGGAATAACATGGATAATAAACGACTTTGGAAAACTTTGATGATTATGAATTATGAAAATCAGCATAATAGAAATATAACCAAAATAATTTAGCAGCACAATACTGTGTATCGGTAATATTGTGTGAGTTGTGTCGCACAATATTGTGTGAGTTGTGTTTTACAATATTGTGTGAGTTGTGTTTTACAATATTGTGTGAGTTGTGTCGCACAATATTGTGTGAGTTGTGTTTTACAAAGCTGTCACACAGATGTGAAGACGTGCAGCAGTCTGCTGTCTTTATTGCTGAAGCGTTTTGTCTGTTCAGCAGGCCTCTTCAGTCAAAATACAGAGGTGACCTAAATACTGGAGACGAGAGAAGTAGACAAGAGATAGCAATGGGGTAATAAGTCCCTCAGCCCTGAAGAAGCTTGTGGTGGTCAATAGCTCTGCCTTGAAGATGGAGGTGGTTATTTTCCTCGGCCTTGAATAAGTCTGAGGCGGTCAGTCCCTCAGCTCTGAAGACGTTTGAGGTGGTCAGTCGCTCTGCCTAGGTTGACTCGATCAATGAACATCTTTTATTTCTAGTATTTAAGTCACCTCTGTATTTCGACTGAAAAAGCCAGCTTAGCAGACGAAACATCTTGGCACTGAAGATACCTGACTGTTGCACATGTGTCTTGCTCATCTATTTGTTGACATTGTATACCATTAACGTAATCTCACATAATAAGAGTGTTTCATTTGTTATGAAACCATTTCTAAATGTAACATTAATAAACACACTCAGAATAACTATATTATATCATGAAATGTACATACCTATGTTACACACATATATGCAAATATATTAAAAAAAAAAATTGGTGTGTGTGTGTGTGTGTGTATGTGTGTGTGTGTGTGTGTCGTGTTTGATATCCAGATCTCTAAACTCACTAAACTTATGTCATAAAAAATAAATTATAGTGCTTGTTATGGAACTTCAGTGAGCGGTAGTGGCTGTGAAAGTTACTATCTTTATGAAAATTCGATAACACGTCTTAGTTTTGATTTCATCTTTTCACAAGTTATATTGGGTTTCCATCAGCAATTTATATTTTCTCTGCTTTTGAATTCTGGAGTTATATCATCATGCAGAGTTATAATATCGTTTTCCGCTGCTCTGTAGAGGCAACAATAGTTGCCATCACTTGAATATGTTGTTTTATTTACGATAGCTTAGCAGCTCCGAAGAGAAGACATTAAAGACAGCGAATTTTCTTGGAGATGTGGTGTCGAAAAATAAAGTTAAATCTATTGACTTTTTACCTTAATAACCATACATGGCTTGTAACACACATACATATGTACAGACATATAACTCGACTCACGAAATCGTAATGACTCGATTGCAAACACACCATACCACGGGTGGGGCTAGAACTCGCGGTCAGAGAGTCTCAGAACTCCAGACCGACGCGTTAGCCACTGGGCCAGCTAGCTTCAACAAGATTCATCCAACTAGATATATTTCTACACCATAGGAAGGTTAGCAAAGGCACCACTGTGTCCACAAATGCAAGTTTTTACAGACGAATCTCCCGCTAGCGGGAGATTCGTCTGTTAGCCCGGTGGCTAACGAGACGGTCTGGAGTTTTGAGACTCTGATCGCGGGTTCTAACCCGTGGTATGGTGTACAGACATATAACTTACACAGTTTACACCACTAGTGTTAATTAATATTTTTCAACAGTTCCCTCATTCTAATTTCCGTCTCTGATTTTTTAAACCTCTCGTCTCTGTGTTCATTAAATTAAATTGCCCTTGGACTTTTCTCAAAAGTGTTTTAACATGTGTTACTAAGGAAGGATCGATTCAGCAAGAATAGCTGATCCGTTAGCTTTTATCTAACCTCTTACTTTCTATGGGTTAAATATGTTCAGCTATATAGTGTGTATATTTCGCGAATTGTGAACGGAGGATCGAGTCATCGCCAATCTATGACCTGAATGACCCTACACAGGTATAGTGCTTATTAAATGTAATATGATAAAAATAAGAGCCCCTTTACTCTTTCGAAATCCAGTTCTTTAATAATTACCGAGATTACGAAACCAAAATAATATAAGTTCAGATTAATTCGTTCAAACAAAGGCTCAATAAAGTCATCCTGACGTTCCTGGATTAACCATATAATGGATTATTTCTGTATGTCGCTTCAACGTTTATTTAAGCTTTTTCTATGATAGCAGTGACTGAACGATGAATGGAAATGCAGATATTGTCATAAACGTTCCGGATGAGAAGCCTCACAGAGTAGGGTATATATTTTGGCACTATCTTCATTTTAGCCAGTAATGAAACTATGTTGAAATGGCTTTAATATTTTTGAAAAGTCAAGAAAAATAGTGCCATACTGAAAGTAAAATTTATTTATATAAAAAATAATTTACATAAAAAGAGTGAGAAATACATGGGCCACTCAAACACACAGTAAACAATGTACGTAAACTTTAACTTCTTTCTTAAGAAATGAAATTTAATTTTTAAAAGCAAATGTTAAAAGGAACTTAGTTAAAAATAATTAAAAGTCCATTGCAGAGTGAGGCGCGTGGGCGCCTGTGAACGTGTCGCCATCAAAGGCCTGCCAAGGAAAAAAAAAAATATGCGTGGTATCAAGTATGAAAAAAGATCGGTGAAAAGATCCCCGAAGTATACTTACAAAGGTAGGCCACGCCCGTCCTGGGAATACATGAGTTTGACAACACGCATGACACGCACTTTGATGCGTGGGAACACTGGCTAGTGCCATGAAGAGAGATAGGTTTGCATAAATTTTGTACCAGCAGGAGTAAAACTGCTCCGTCAGAGAACAATGAGACGAATGATGTGAGACGAGATTGTTTACATTATTCTTGCCCTTGTTAGCACACACACTTGTACTTCTCTGCATCACTTAATTTTTTTTTGTAATGTATCAAAAGGAGGGTTTTTTTTATGATACGTCAGGGGAAAAGAGGATTTTTTTTATGACATGAAATGGAAATGTCATAAATGAATAAAAGCTTGTTTTTTTTAGTACAGATTCGAACTAAAGACAGACAATTAATTTGAAATATGGCTACACTTTTTTTTCCAGGACTTTGGCCGATACTCTGCAACTTCTGAAATGTAAAAACGTGTTGAACAAAAATGGTCGTGAGCGTAAAAGTAACAGGAGTGAAAATTTTCACAACTAACGATGATAACATTTTCAATAAAAGTTATATTAAAGGGTATCAATCTTAATAAATATAAAAATAAAACTCATCATCATCACCCACTACCACCCATCACTCACTACTACCCATCACTCATCACCCCACATTACTCACCACATCACTTACCACCCCATCACTCACCACCATCCCTCACTGACCATCCCCACATCACTGACTTCCCCATCACTCTCTTCGTTGTACCACGCTATTACTAAAACAAAAGAAAGCTAAAGCGATTCTTTTGAGCCATCATCAGTGTCGTGAAAGGTGATTAATTTTTCTTGACACCTCCGTCTTGTTTCCCAGACGTCAAGGTCCCTTCTTTTCTAGTACTGAGACTGCTTTATAGTTTTAATAACCATTATATTTTTTATATATATATATATATATATATATATATATATATATATATATATATATATATATATATATATATATATATATATATATATATTCATTTGCCTCTCACCAATGCCCATCGTCCAACTCTGCCACCCACTACAGGCACCGCATTCCACTTACCCATGCCATCACACTTGAGTAAGCTACTGGCTGGATTTTCCCACAGATAAAGCCATTTCTTCACATTCCTTCTTTAGTGTGAGTTATAGGAGATGTCGCACACTTATTCTTGCAAGGGCGTATACTCATAACTTTCAAAACTTAACTTGCAGTAGTAACTTCAATGTTAATGTATTAAAAATTCATTGTGTATGGGTGGGGAGGTGTTCTCTCCCTCTACACGTAACTGAAGCTAGCTCGCAGAAGTCTAGAGAGACATACTCCCCAGTATCTCTTAACACTTATGTGTCACTAATACTTGAGTGCAAGCCCCTTTGTGAAGCTCTCATCTATTATCTTTGTTAATAGCTGAGGAAACGCCCCCACAGCCTGGCCTCAGATCAGGCTTCCTAAATTGAAAATTAAACACTTCGGAATAAGAACTATGATGAAACTCTATTTAAATGAAGTTAAGTGTATACCGAATGTGCGTAGAAGATCGTAAGATTTAAGTACATATTTCAAATACACGAGACACAGAGAAGACCAGCTATCCTGCCAGAGGGGCAAAACGTTCAGTAAGTTTCTATTTCACAGTCATATGTCAGGACGGTATTATTTTCATGGACGACTCTAAGGTCTGTATCCATACTAGTACCAGTGAGGAGAGAACTGAGTTACTAGGAGAGATTGCGCAGGTTAGATCTTTTGACAGAAACCCATTAGCTAGAGTTTATCCCCCGCTTATTAGGCATGTTCATTAAAATCTTCAATGAGATGCGTTATTATAATATAAGGTCCATTAAGCTTGGCATAGCTTTATGCCTCATCATGTCAAAATCCGGCGCAAATTGAGTTAGACATGAAAACATTTGTGATACTGAAATGGTTCAGTAAATGTGTTACGCTTTTATCTTTTATGTAGAGGCTATGGAACCCCAAAATAGAGGTGTCAGTCTTTGTTGTAAAATAATTCTGTCTTCTCACAGCAAAGAAAATGTGGCATTCTGCAAAAATAATTATATATTATCAAGAGCCATAAACTGTAGCCTCTACTTCTTACACGCTTTATATCAATTATCTTGACGGGGTTGATAATTTGTGATATTATTCTCATGAATCATCTTCTGTCAGCCTTGATGGGGAGAGGAAGGTGGAGGGGGGAGCTCAGAGGTTCTGACTCAAGGAAGACGTGAAGTTTTAATGATTTTTGCCGCAATAAAAGCTAAGTTGATTACCTGAATTTATCCGTATTCTTCAGAGAAATTCTCTGTCTGTCTGTCTGTCTCTCTCTCTCTCTATCCCTCTCTCTCTTTCTCACTCCCCCTCTCTCTCTACCTACCTTCCTATCTCATCTCTCTGGCAAAAACACTAAATTTTTATTATATTGCCTTAAGTGTCGTTTGCATCAAAATTCTGCAGACAGAAATAATTATGAAAATCGTGGTAAAAACTGCTCGTCCAGCAGGAACATGTTTTCTACTTTTAGCGGAATTAACAGAAATTTTTTAAGCATCCTAACGTGGCTTGTTTTTCACGCTTGCACTGTGGTAATAAATTGCGTGAGTCTTAGTATTTTAAAGACCATCCGAAATTCCCTGGATTTAAAGATAATGTTGATAAATTCGAGAGAAGAGAACTATAAAAACTTGTTTATGATTTATTAAATGACTTACGAAGAGCAATGTTCGTAAAAAAATATACTTCGGTGAAGGTGGGGATAAAGAGGTCAGATATAAAATTCACTTCAAAATATATAATGATGCTATTTCATAAGGACGGGAACTCTTATTTATTTTATATTTGCATTAAAATAAATACCTTTCTGAGTGTTTCTTAGAAGTTGTTATTGCTATTATATATCCTTTCCAGTTCCCCTATGAGATGGGTTAGAATCCTTCATCCGTAGCTATCTGTATTATTAAATTCTATTAAAATAACTGAAACATGGGTTTCGTTAATCATTTTCCTGAAAGCAATTTATAAAATAAGATAGATTGCCTGAAACCGTGTGGGTGTAGTATGAATGTTGAAAGCTGGATATTCTAGCACTGAGTGAGGCAAAATTAAAAGGAGTGGGTGGAAGAACTCAAACGAGAGGACAGAGTTGCTGTAGTGTTGAGTGAACATGTTTGGAAATAAAGCTGTATAAGTGTTTAGCGTTAAGAATAGTGGGGTTAAAAACAAGTTGTTGTGAGATCTGGAATATTCTAGTTGTTTGTTCACCTGCAGGCAAGAAGTGAATTTTGAACTAATTAGAGGAATAATTGTTTTGAAAGATCTTGGAAGTGAAGGAAGGAATGATACGAAGAGTGCAGTGGGAAAGTTTGGAGTGCCAGGTGGAAATATTAATAATGTGAAGATGTAATTTCATTGTGCTTACAATATACTTTGGTTTGAAATTATATTTGTTTCAAGAGTAAAGAAATTAGAACACGAGATTAAATGAAGTGCACAATTTGACAATGTTCTAGAATCAAGACTATTAGTGGTTAAAAGGATGAATGGAAGAGTTTTGAATATACATAATTTATAAAAGTTACTGACATATCTGACCAGCATTTAGTGGCATCTAGAGTAAGATGAAGGTTGAGGATAGTGTCAGTGGGTATAAAGGAACTGAAAATATTTAGTAAGAGGTATGAGCAATTGTCGGAAGAAAAGTTAGCTAGAGTGAGAGAAAGTGAGGAGGATGTCGAAAAAGTTTAGTGTGGATATAAAAATACAGTGAAAGAGTGTGCAGCAGATGTTTGCAGTTACAGCAATGTGGGTGCAGTTACAGCAATGTGGGTGAACGATGGAAGAAGAGTGGCTGGTGAAATGAGATAAAAGAGGTGGTAAGAGAGATAAATGTAGTGTCTGAAAGAATTTATATAGCAACAATAATATAATGAAACTGAGTACATTGAGAAGAAAAATAGGAATATAAAAGAGTGCTGAAGAAGAACAAATGGAAGAATGCGTGTCTTTATTAGAAACATTTGCTAAGAAGCAATTTAGGAGAGAGATAAATTAGGTGTGAGAACATACAGAGCAAATGAACCTGTCATTTACAAAAAAAATGAGATTTGTTATAAAGAAATGGCGAAAATATGTTTAGAAATTTTTGGATGTAGATAATGAAATTAAGATAGAAATTTTATGTAGAAGACAGCGAATAACGAGATACCATATAATCGAGGTGTCTCAAGTATGAAAAACGTGTGAGAGATTCGAAAAAAATGTTAGAAAAGTATCTGGGATAAATGATCAAGACTAAAAATGTAAATGCACGTATGAATATTTTTACTGGTTAGAGCATTTGCAGCTAGTTTAATCTATTTTTGCAAAGTGCATTGCAAGGATTACGTAATCGTTCCATGTAAATCCGCCATACTACCAACCATAACATAAATAAGTCATAAGCAATATAATCGATAATCGTATTTACAGTACGAGTACATTGCACAATACGTCCTCCGTCTCAGATGGTAAACAAGTGTAATAAGGTGGATAAAAAGTATAAATGAATCTAGAGACCAGAAATTTCGAATATTTTATGCTTGGCCAGTTGAATTTGGACATCCGTAAATATAACTCGGCAAGTGTGACTTGCTGGTTACATTACCGATTGTCACTTGAGTGGAACTGAAAAACAAAAAAATAAAGCACATTACACGTTTTAATATTTATTTTATGCCTCAAAACTACATTATAAATATTAAAAATCTAAATGACTTTTCACAGAATTTTTTCAGGAACTCATCTGTAACAGTGTTCTCACGACGAGTGCTTTCTTATTAAAAATGTATTTATTGAACAGATAAAAGTAATTTGCTTTTCACTCTTTTCGACAGCTCGAGTTATTTTTTATTTTGTAATGTTCTCAGATCATAGTCAAATACTGACACTTATTTAGTTCAAAATAGACTTTAAGATTTCATGAATATGTAGAATAAATTAACAAAGAAAACAAAGGAAAGATAAATTTGGGAAGAAGAGGAAGGATGATTATTAAGAATGTTAATGTTAAAAATAATAGTGTGAGAGAAGTATAGAGATAGCGACAGATATATATATATATATATATATATATATATATATATATATATATATATATATATATATATATATATATATATTTTTTACATATAAATGCTTTATTAATAGACAGAATACATTTATAAAACACACAAACATGAACATGAATACAATGGTACAATATGTCAAAGATTATGAATCTCCTCCAGGTATAAGGTATATATATAAGGTATATATATATATATATATATATATATATATATATATATATATATATATATATATATATATATATATATATATATTATTTTCCCCTACCACCCCATCTTTTCATTGTGTATAACTTTATTTCAAGACAAAATACATTGACAAGAATACAATAGGGAGTAAAACAACATAGATAACTCAGAGCTACATGTCAAATACTTCGCCAAGCTCCCCGGCAGTGGGCCGCGTGCCCAGAATGCTGCAGGCATTTCCTCTCTGGATCGCAACACTGAGTCTCTGAAAGAGGAAGATGGTCGCCCTGTGGTCCTTGGTTTCTATGATGAGGTTTTCACCCAGCTCTTTGAGAAACTTTAGAGCACACTTGCCCCATGCTCCAAGGGTCTCCGACCCTATTGGGATGAAGTTATAGCAAGGAAGAAGGCTCTCATATTTACGAGTCTTCTGGGTCTTCCTGTGGCTGGCAGCTCCACCCCCTTCGGCTACGGAGTATGTGTCTGCCATTGTGGCAGCACAGGTGTAGTCCCAAGCAATCTGCTTACCATCCTTCCAGGGTAGCATAGTGGCTCCATCAGGACGCTTTTTACTTCCATCAGACCTCTGCACTTTTATCTCCTGTTACACAGTCTTCCCTTTCAGTTACACTGTTTCCCCTTCCTGTTACACAGTCTTTCCTTCCTGCTACACAGTCCTTCCATCTTAATTACAACTTTAATCACATTTCCTGTGATTCTTTTAGTGACCCTCTTACTTTGAGTCGCTTCCTAACATCATTATTTCTTTTTTCCACTTGCATGTTGGAAGTCACCTCTCAAGGACATAGTTCCTACGATCCTGTTAGACAGTATTATGCTGTGAGACGACTTCCACATATCACATGAATGGTTCCACAAGTGGATACTTAGTTCATTTCAAGTCCTGCTGAGTTAGAGGTGAAAAAAACTGAAGTGGACAATTTGTAGAACTTGAAAGAGAAAATGATTGAGGGGTGGAGCTCACGATAACTGACAAGGAAGTCTATGAAGGGTTGGACGAGTGATTTAAAGAGGTCTTCTCAGTGGGGGAAAAAAAAGGTCAAATTCCAGAACGCCTTGGGGAAAAGAATATTCAGACAGGTAGTGGGTGCAATACGCACAACAGGGGTAGAGGTAAAGAAACTTTTGATGGAGCTGGATACATCAAAGGTAGAGGAACGTGACAAAGTGTCACCATGGTTGAGCAGGTTTCTCACATTGTTTTAAGAATGGGTACGACAGGGAAAACGAGACTAGGAGAGAAAGACAGAGAGAGAGAGAGAGAGAGAATCTGGCAAGCAGCAAGTTCTGAAGGTTGTCTAGGAGCTATGACTCAACTCCTGCTGCCACAAATAGGTGAGTACACACACACACACACACACACACACACACACACACACACACACACACACACACACACACACACACACAAACACACACACACATACAACAGGCCTAGTTTCTAATCGACATGTGCCTAAGACAAAATAGTAATTAACTAACACACGTACACATAGACACAACACACACACACACACACACACACACACACACACTGGACTCTGGAGGACAGGAAAGATAGTGGGATATGATAAGGGCATGTAAAATACTGAGAGGAATTTATAAGGTGGCTAGTGACAGGATGTTCCAGAGATGGGACACAGCAACAAGGGGTCACAACTGGAAGTTAAAGACTCATATGAATCACGGGGATGTTAGGAAGTATTTCTTCAGTCATAGAGTTGTTAGGAAGTGGAATTATCTGGTGAGTGATGTAGTGGATGTAGGATTTATACATAGCTTTAGGAAGAGAGACGATAAAGCTCATGGAGCTGGGAGAGAGTGGGCCTAGTAGCGACCAGCAAAGAGGCGGGACCAGGAGCTATGACTCGACCCCTGCAACCACAAATATGCAAGTACAAATAGGTAAGTACACACACACACACACACACACACACACACACACACACACACACACACACACACACACACACTCACACACATACATACACACACACACACACACACACACTCACACACACACACACTCACACGCACACATACACACACTCACACGCACACACACACACACACTCACACGCACACATACACACACTGTTAATAATATTTGCATCTGTGAAGGCTTCGATAATTGCGAACTAGTTCTTCAGTCAGGCGATGAACCAATGAATAAATTTATGAAGTGTTGAGTGAAGTAGCGAACTAGTGAGACACTGAATGAAGTTACGAAACATTGATCAAAATATTTAGTGGATCACTGATAGAACTGATACCGCTGAGTATATTTACAAAACACTGAGTTAACTCATGAATCACTAAACACTGAAGGAACTGATGACCGATCAGTAAATTTAGGAAGCGGTGCTCAGCAAAGCTACAACTTAAAAAGTGTATACACTGTATGTCTGTCATTGCATATACACAGAGCTGGGTTAAGATTTTGTAGGCCTCTGGGCTACAGGTACTGTGAGGCCCCCAGTGATATTTTGAAAAGGTAAAAAAAAATAATCACAACAGTCAAGAATCCATCATATACGTGATGTAATAACATACTATAACTTACAGCAGTAACTGTGAACTCTTTTAATTTAATATCTCTGTGTATGTAGGCCAGGTTCCTCCAGCTGGCGGAGGAACCAGACCTACATACACTAAGATTTTACTTTAACCCTTATCTTAGAGATTAAAGTCTCCGTGACTGGTGACTGACACTCGCGAAGTCGACAGTCTTTAAAACTCAGTTAACCAACCAACCATTCACTTACCTATCATTCACCTCCGCTTCTAGTGTAACAATGATTGCTTTCATCAATGTAGTGTAACAATGATTGCTTTCATCAATGTAAACTGCAGCCTGCTGACGGATTCTCTTCCACGGTTTTGCTGCTCGAATTTCTCCTGCTGCTGCTAACAGAATTGGGACAATTCCTGGCGTGCAAATGACTGAAGATCATGAAGTAATCGTATGAAACGGTCTCGGATGGCTGTGATATTCGTACGTAGTCCTACTCGGAGTTCAATCCCTTCAGGCTGTTATCTCAGCAAGCAAAAAGTTTCTTCAAAAACATAAATTTTACAACAGTCATATGAGTTAAGTATAAACCTAGGCGACTTGGTATTGGTTTAGGTTCACTTGAAACGTGATCTCATTTCATTTCGTATTTGAAGGTTACTTGTGAATTGTTCTATCCACGTTATTATATGGTAAGCTAGTTGAAATTTTTTCTGTCCCCCTATCATACTATAGGTTAGTTGCAAATTGTTCCAGGTTAGGTACTGTATTGTCACTTGTTCCAGCCTTGGTATTGTAAGTTAGTTGTGAACTGTTTCAGCCAGGGTATGATTGGTTGTGAATTGTACCAGCATCCGTATTGTAGGTTAGCTTTGAGCTGTTCCAGCTACGGTATTATGGTTCTTATTCTTCATTAGTTTCGTCTTGTCCAGAGCTGTGTCTGGCCGAGGGAGAGCACCTCCTTGGAGAGTTTCCTTCATGAGGAGCTGTTGATCGAAGGAATTATGCTTGTTCTCCCCTTCCTTGGATCGAACAAGACTGACTCCTAATCCCTAGGTGCTATATGATGCCTACTGGTTTAGCGTTTCCCAATAACCATAAAAAGTGATCTTAGGTGATACGAGGTTGTGATAAAATTTACGATCGGCTTATTTCCTCGAATGAGAAATCATTTCTGTCTTCAATGACGAAAATTTTTGATCCTGAGTTTTCGTGCACTAAAATATCCCCGAACAGCTCTGCACATATTTTTTTTTTAAATAAAACCTTTTTATATTATATTTGTAAAAAGTTAGAAATAAATAATGTTTTTTTTTATCATGAAAAATTGGTAAATGAAATAATTACTACAAAATCATACAAGAAAGGTCTCAGACTATTAAAATTAGAACACATCAAAGTTCAAGAATTTGCAAAAAATTATATTCCAGAGTTAAAAATAGGAATTAACACCCACACAACAGTCACAGGATATGAAAAGATGAGGTGGTAAGGGAAGTGAAATATTCAAATGGCTTCAGGAAGAAATCCAAATATTCTTCCTTGAAGCCTTTTTATCCACTTCTCCGAGGCTATGGGTTCCATAATTTACACCAGAGGTGGACCCCTTATATATATATATATATATATGTATATGTATACATTTAAGGAGAGGTATATTTGTCTCAGTGAATTAATGCTGATAGTTTGCCTTAATTCTTGTTCTAAGAGCTAAAGTATTTTGGATTGATGGTGGAGAGGTGACATGCAGCCTGAATAACCCTCGTAATCGACACGGTTTTAACCCAGTTAGAAAAATCAACCGCTTCCCTAGACACACACATACACACACACACACACACACACACACGAACGCACACACACACACACGAACGCACACATACACACGAACGCGCACACACACATACACTGCTGGATTGCCTTAATAAGATCTCTAGCGCGTATCTGGAACAGGTTGTGTCAGAGGCTGAAGAATGGGAGTAGGATAGGGGGTTGGGGCGGCTAGCCCGGGGTGATGGGTGAGAGGGATAGTCCATTGTGTTAGTTTGGGGGTGAATAATGGGTGTGGAGGGGGGATGGAACACTCAGGATGGAGGGTGAAGAATGAATGTGGTGTACGGGTGGGGTAGTCAAGATAGAGGAAGATTGTCTTATTGTCTTACAACTCTCTCTCTCTCTCTCTGATTTTCGTATCTGTGTCTTTCTTTCACTTCCATATTTTCCTTCTCACTCCTCACTCTCCTACTCTCATACATCTAATACTTCTTCCCGAAAGCCATCTTCCACTAACTCTTTCCCGACGTAATCTTTATCTCCATTCTTTATTCTTCCATTCTCTTGCTTCCCCTCCCCTCCCTCCTCATTACCGTTATCTCTCACCTTCCTTCCCATTCCTCTCCCCTGCCCCACACGTCTGTCTTCTCTCCTCCTCATTTTCTGTTGGGAAATATCGGTTAATAAAACACAAGTGACCTGAAGACTGTAATTTGAAGGGGATATAATAGAGGACCACGTTAGAGCACCAGTGTGAGTGTTAGTTACCATTTTGTCCTAGGCACATGTTGCTTAGACACTAGGCCTGTTGTATATGTGTGTAAAGAAACACTTCGAAATGTTTCCGCCCCGCCGGGAATCGAACACGGGCCCTCCGTGCGTGAAGTGAGAGCTTTAGCCACCAGGCCACCGGTGTGTGTGTGTTTGTGTCATTATAAACACTGAGTTAACTCATGAATCACTAAACACTGACATATGTAAATATGTCAGACAACACTTCAGTTTTATTCTTATTAGAACCCACTGTATCTATTCTGGTGTAGTCGATGTTTATTTTTTCTAATTCCATCATTATAATATTTATCACAGTCTGAGCACCAATTTTGATTAGCTTTAGAGACCGCGGGTTTAATAGGGGATTTAAAAATGTTTTAGATTTTAAACCTAATGCTAATATCATTACAAGAGAAAATTAATAGCCTTACGGGGAAAGAATACCCTTGTCAGTTTTATACATTCGTGTTGTATCAATATTATGTATTTTTTTTATTTCTGTATGTCAATATCTTGTTAAATAATTAATTAGAATAACATTATTATCTAAATAAATGTTTTTTATTATATTATCATTAATAATTATTATTATTATAAAGGCGTTTAAAGATATTTGGCGTAAAGTAAGTTAAATGTGGCAAACAGAGTCCGTAGACTTTTTTTAAAGATATTGGGCTTAAAGTTAAATATGACAGAGACCGTAAACTTTCTTATATTGAGGGACGTAATTGTGATTTTTTTATCTAATAATAATATATTTTTATCTACAAGTACATGTACAAGGTATACAGGCCTAACTGACATCAATAACATACTACTGTATGCAAAGCCCCTTATTATACAAAGCATTTCGGGCAAACTAGGTCAGTTTTGTTCCATTTTGATGTCATTAGATAGAACACACATACTGAGAGTCATTCATTAAATTTCCATGAAATGCTTGACTTCAGAAGAAAGTATAGGAAAATAGCAAAAAAAAAAAATGCCATTTTTTGCATTGTAAAAGTACGTACACCAAAAAATGAAAGAATTTAACGAAATGTTTATTGGAGCATTATAAAGGAGTCATTTCTATGTATTTTACAAAATAATCATGCAATTTCGTTAATAGATGGCGGCGATATAAGAGCGAAAACATCAATAAACATTATGCATCTACTTATGTCGAGTACTGCGCACCGCAGCTCCTAGAGATGCTAAATGTTAATGAGGAAGAAATTGGTCATATAGTTAAATATATTAATTATTAATCATGCCTTATGACGCCACCAAACCAAAATCCAAAATACCTATACAATTACTTAAAAACGTTGGATTACCATATATCTAACATCAACATCCTTCAACTTTATCCCAATTTTTTTTCTCCGTTGTGGTAACTACTCTTCACTTGATGTTGGTGATGGGCTGGCTCTTGATCCAAGGAATAATAGCAACTCTCTGCTTTCCAGGCGCTGTGTGACCCTAATGGATTTAGCACTTCCTCCCGGTGTCTCCATATCCTGATCTTCCAAATGTTATTTTTGTCTGCGTTTTAATTTGTTGCTAAATCTCAGCCATTTAACTCGGTCATTTAACTATATTTAACCCCGATATAAACTTAGATATGTATCTTCGTCATTTAAACTATGATATTCAATAATTCAATTTAAACAAAGAAATTTGACAACGTTATTTACATTATGATATTGAATAGCATTATTATAATTTAACTACAGATATTAATTGTGTCTTTAAAGCACAAACATTATACCGCGTTACATTCAACAATTTTATTTTTATTTTTGTCACTGTCATTTAAACTGAGGGATTTAATTTGTATATTTTAAACTGGCCTTTAAGCTCTGTTGCTGACGAGGGGTTCATGTATTTTTGTGAAGCTGTTATTGTCTACGGAGTGTTCCGTGGTATTACTGTGTTATGCGGTGTTATTGTGTGTTATGTGGTGTTACTGTGTGATGTGTGGTGTTATTTGCTGTGTGTTATTAATGTGTGTTGTGTGGTGTTATGAGTTATAAAAAATATGTTAATTTTAAGTGTTAAACCCTATAGGGTAAAACAGCACTGTGAGTTATGTGGTGTTATTGTGAGTTATATGGAGTTATGAGTTATGTGGTGTTAGTGTGAGTTATATGGAATTATGAGTTATGTGACGTTAATGTGTGTTTTTCGGTGTTATGGGGCGTTATTAATATGTTATGTAGTATTACTGTGTGTTATGTGGCATTATGTGGATCTGTGGATTACGTGTCCTTGTGTGGTGTGTGGTGTGTGGTGTTGTTATATATATTATGTATTGTTTATTTATAGATAAATGGAAATTTCAGAATGGACAAAATTTATTATTTTCAGTTTTCAAAGGTACAAACTTCACATTTTTTAAGCTTGAACTTACTTTCTTCTTTGAGCAAAAGGGACAGAATTTCAGGTTTTACAGTGTTCATGCAACAGAGGCTCGTGCAGTGCCAGACTCAAGCTCAGCCTGGCTCAGGGACGGCCAGGCGCGGGGAGCACCAGGCTCAGGCAGCACCAGGCTTCAATTAATATAAAGTCATCCCGTAATAAAGGAAATCAGCTGCAGTGGTTGAAAGACTTTCTTGTGGGAAGGAGATAACGTGAGAGTGTCCAAGGTGTCAGACAAGTTGATCATTCCAGAAATGACTCGGAACATTGAATAAAACTTACCACGGTCAGACAAGTTTTGAGAATAGGTATGTCAGGGTCCAGGAGTCTAGGAGGGAGCGACCTCACCACGCAGCAAGTTGAGAGACAACACCAGGACCTGAGACTCAACCCCTGTAATCACATATAGGTGAGTCCTAATAGTTGGACACACACACATACACACACACACACACACACACACACAGGATGACTTTATATTAAGTGAAGCCTGGTGCTGCCTGAGCCTGGTGCTCCCCGCGCCTGGGCGTCCCTGAGCCAGGCTGAGCTTGAGTCTGGCACTGCACGAGCCTCTGTTGCATGTACACTGTAAAACCTGAAATTCTGTTCCTTTTGCTCAAAGAAGAAAGTAAGTCTAAGCTTAAAAAATGTGAAGTTTGTACCTTTGAAAATTGAAAAAAAAAATTGTCCATTCTGAAATTTTCATTATTCTATAAATAAACAATATATATACAATACATAATATATATATATATATATATATATATATATATATATATATATATATATATATATATATATATATATATGATAAAGTAACTGAGGTAAGGCAGGAGAGAGAAGGGTGGGTTGATTGCATTTTCCTGGACTGCAGGAAGGCCTTCGACACAGTTCCTCACATGAGATTAGTAAAGAAGTTGGAAGAACAAGCAGGTATAACAGGAAGGGCACTGGAATGGATCAGGGAATACCTCAAAGGGAGGCAACAACGGGTCATGGTGCGTGGTGAGGTATCACAGTGGGGGCCTGTGACGAGCGGTGTACCGCAGGGGTCAGTCCTAGGACCAGTGTTATTCCTGGTATATGTAAATGACATGACGGACGGGATAGACTCAGAAGTGTCTCTATTCGCGGATGATGTGAAAATAATGAGGAGAATCACATCGGAAGAGGACCAGGCAGGGCTGCAAACAGACCTGGACAAGCTCGACATCTGGTCTAGCAGTTGGCTTCTCGAATTCAATCCCTCCAAATGCAAAGTCATGAGGATCGGAGAAGGGCAAAGAAGACCGCTGACAGAGTACAAGCTAGGCGGACAAAGGCTACAAACCTCGGCAAAGGAGAAAGACCTTGGAGTGAGTATAACGCCTAGCACGTCTCCGGAGGCACACATCAACCAGATAACTGCGGCAGCATATGGGCGTCTGGCAAACCTTAGATTAGCGTTCCGTTACCTTAACAAGGAATCGTTCAAGACACTGTATACCGTATACGTCAGGCCCATACTAGAATATGCAGCACCAGTCTGGAACCCACACCTGGTCAAGCACGTAAGGAAACTAGAGAAAGTGCAAAGGTTTGCGACAAGGTTATTTCCACAACTCAGGGGTCTGTCTTATGAAGAAAGATTGAGGGAAATAGGACTAACAACACTGGAGGAAAGAAGGGTCAGAGGAGACATGATAGCGACATACAAATTACTGCGGGGAATTGACAAGGTAGATAGTGACAGGTTGTTTCAGAGAGGGAACACAGAAACAAGGAGACACAACTGGAAGCTGAAGACTCAGATGAGTCAAAGGGATGTCAGGAAACATTTCTTCAGCCACAGAGTAGTCAGGAAGTGGAATGGACTAGAGAAAGATATAGTGGAGGCAGGAACCATACATAGTTTTAAGACAAGGTATGATAAAGCTCATGGAGCAGGGAGAGCAGAGACCCAGTAGCAGACAGCGAAGAGGCGGGGCCAGGAGCTGAGTCTCGACCCCTGCAACCACAATTAGGTGAGTACAATTAGGTGAGTACACACACACACACACACACACACACACACACACACGGGGTGTGTCTCCAGGGAGTGCTGTGGGTTTTGGGGATCTACCAGGGGAAATACACGGAATCCATTCAAGTGAAGTGTGTGTGTTGAAGAAATATTGATCAAACACACAAGATCAACCGTAAAGAGACAGATTTATAAGTGTGGAGGTAAAGAAATGTAGACGTTTTTGTATATCGAAGGGTCAGGGACACGGCACAGGGACACGGGGCAGGGGACAAAGGGGAGGGACACGAGGCAGTGACAGAAGAGAGAGACGTGCATTATTAGTATAAGGTAAAAGTTTCCTTTCACACACACACACACACACACACACACATCACACACACACACACACACACACACACACACTACACACACACACACACACACACACACACACACACACACATGCGCATTACAACGACAGTTATTGTACTTGGAATAACGCATTAATTTATATTATTAATTTTACAAAATATCAAATATCGCCGATTAAATCAAGATTTCTACGCCAATCTATTCAACCCGGCCAACAAATTTCGCTTTTTTGGGGAAAACTTCGATGATCATCGCTAAAGTTTTGTGGAAAAAAAATTGCAATATATTTCCCACCCGTGAACAGCAGTGTGGTCGAGGTGATTTATAGTGATTAGTTATTGTCACTGGATGGTTAGGACCAGTGAGAGAGAGAGAGAGAGAGAGAGAGAGAGAGAGAGAGAGAGAGAGAATGAGAGGAGAGAGAAGGGTAGCTAGAAGTTGTAGAAATTACAAATCAAAAGTCGTAGCCCAAAATATACTAAACAATTCTCAATGTTCAACTTTGGACGTTACTCTGGTTGCAAGAAGACTTGTTTAGAGAACAAAATTATTATGTCAGGTATTAAAGATAATCAAATTATTAGTAACAATAATAATAATAACTGGCAATGACATATAAAAAATATCAATGGAAAATAAAGACAATTAAATAAATAAGTAAAAAAAATGACTTAAAAGAACTTAAAACCCAAGACAAGAAAAATTTTTTCTGACTAAGAAGGACGAGGAACGAATAAAGGAGTGAGAGAAATAATGAGAGAAAGAAAAGTAACTAAAGAAAGGAAGAAAGAAAAGCAGTGAGGGGCAACGACAGAAAAAATGAAACATTGAAGAAAGCAGTGGGGAAAAAATACAATTAAAGAAAAGAAATTGAAAATAAAAAAGTGAGAATAATAAAGAGAGAAGCAGCCAGAAACTTAGTGAGAGACTTGCGAGAAACAATAAAGGATGAAAGTTACGAAAGTAGTAATGAGAAAAATGTGTCTGAAATATTGTGGAGGAGAACGGAATTCAAACTGAAGCGATTAAAGAAAAAAAAAGTAAAATAAACGTGAGGAAACTAAAATGTAGCGAATAATATTTGGTGTAAACAGAAATGAATAGAGAAGAGTAAACAAGGGGAAGAGGTACGCAGTGCGATGATTATAGGAAAATCGGACAAAGGGGGAAAATGGGGAAGGGGGAAATGAGTGTGAAATTGAAAAAGAATACTAGAGAGAGTGAGAGAGAGAAAGAAAGATTGGAAAGTCAGCTCTGAGAGAGGGGAAGAAGAGGGAGACCTGGAATTAGCTACACAAAAAACAGAGAGAGAGGTAAAAGTATGGAAGTCGAAATGAGAGAGGATAATTAGGAATTACAGAGGGTAATCTTAATGTCTGGTGAATGGCGAGGATTATGTGCACCTGCACCACCTTGCAAGGCTGGTCAAGTTGCACCACACTGCTAGAAGTGCATTTTGTAAGGCAAAAAGCTTCGTACTTCCTATAGTCATAGAAAAGATTAAAGTATCGCTCCAGTGTGGATAGAGTGAGGCGTACTTTGTTCACTTCTCACAGGGCTGCGCATGGCAACGCAGGATCGAGTCCTGGCCAGCCGCAGTTCTGTTGATATGTATTTGTCTTGGCGAATAGGCAGAACTCCTTTAAACATTGGATTATAAAAAAATCATAGACTGATAGATTGACACTGATATAAAATGTTTTATTTTTTTGATCAAAGCTAAGTTAGAAACCTCACCTAGCCTAACTTAAACTAGCGGAATTTTTTAGCTAAATTCTGCTACGTATAGCATACATCAGTTTAAATTTATTTAATATTATTTCAAATAAAAGATATATGTTTTTTTTACTTTATGTTCAGATTGATTTCTGCTGATTTATGGAAAAAGGAATTTTCATTCATCTAATTCTTGCCTTATAGGCCTAACTCGCCAGCTCAACCTAAGCGGCACGACATATATGTAACCAAGAAAACAGAGAGAGAGAGAGAGAGAGAGAGAGAGAGAGAGAGAGAGAGAGAGAGAGAGAGAGAGAGAGGGAGGAAAGAGCTTCATTATTATATCTTTACTACAAGTGTCTCCTTTACGTCTGTCTTTCTCTATCTCTCTTTCAAATATTATTCGCTCCAACAAGATGAGCTAATTTCAACTTCTTATTTTCCGTGTTGTGAAACTAATTATAATTAACAGTGAAATTTCCATATAAATAGCAGTGGGACAAGGAGGGTGGGGGGGAGGGTGGCGGGGGAGGGTGGCGGGGGAGGGTGGGGGTGGAGGGTGGCTGTGGAGGGTGGCGGTGGAGGGTGGCGTTGGTGGGTGGCGGGGGAGGGTGGCGAGGGAGGGTGGCGGGGAGGAAAGGAAGAATAAGGGAGGAGAAGTAAGGGAAAAAAAGAAGAAACTCAACAACACTAATAGCAACAGAAGTTATATGGGAGTGAGAGGAAACAACAGAAATAGTGTTACCATGCCCCTGCGAGTAACAGTGTTACCATGCCCCTGCGAGTAACAGTGTTACCATACCCCTGCAAGTAACAGTGTTACCATGCCCCTGCGAGTAATAGTGTTTCCATGTCCCTACGAGTAACAGTGTTACCATGCCCCTGCGAGTAATAGTGTTACCATACCCCTGCAAGTAACAGTGTTACCATGCCCTTGCGAGTAACAGTGTTACCATTTTCTGCAAGTAAAAATTTTACCAACTTCCGCTGGTAATAATTGGTCAGTTGGTTTACATATATACAAAAATTAATTATATACAAATATATATAAAATAAACTTAAAGGAAAAAATATATATTTTCAGTGGATTTACATTTTATTAATTGTATTAATTGTGACATTTATAAACATGGAGAACTAAAGCTAATTAATTAATATAACTTTTTGATGAAAAACTAACTTACATTATTTTTATTACAAGAGAATGAGAGATTATTTAGTATATATATATATATATATATATATATATATATATATATATATATATATATGAATGGTTGTGAGCGTTAAGACATTGACCAGGAACCAGGGTTGCCAAGTAAAGGCTTAACATTTGCATAACGACACAAGTAAGCAGAGAGTGAGAGGCAGTACAAGGGTCTCACTGCCTCTCCTCAACAACACTCACTTCTTATCCCCATTGAACGTGCACCAAAATATCTTGGCTTGCTTCACTTCCCGTCTTGGTCTCCGTGTATTGAGAAGCTAATATACGCGAGACTTAAATTCCCCATGGAAATCACGCTCTAGTTATTTATTCAACATTATCATTGTATTCAGAGGGAAGTATGTATAATTTACTTCCCCATGAGAGTCACTAGTCGCTTATTTATGATACGGACTTTCCACTTGGGAGATAATCAGGCGTGAGGAGATAAAACTCAACGTTAAAATACCACTGTCGCATTCAGTATAAAAGTCCTTTAGAAAATATTAGATTAATGCATCCCATCCCACATTAGATTGGGGAAACAAGAGAGAAAGAAAGAGAGAGAGAGAGAGAGCAATCTATCAGATTATAAATGGTAAATATAAGCGTAAACAAACTAATAGCAATCAAGACACTGGTATCAGGAAACCATTTAAACGACAGACCTCCCAAGGATGACCGTCCCTTATATAAAGACACTTAAAAGCAAATATCCGTGACTATATAATCACTGAGAGACGATATAAAAAGTAATAAAAAGAAAAATACGAATTTTGAGTAATAATTGGAAAAAAAAATTCTTTTAAATTATTTTAGTCTTGTTAAGGAATTAATGAAGCAAAATATATAAGAGGGAAGTGATCAGGAACCAACGGAAAAAAATTGCAAACAAGAACAATGGAACTTCTGTCTAGTATATTTTGGGCTTAATATTGTGTGCTCTGTGAGCACATATTTTTTCAGAATAAATCCAATATTTTGTTTCATTTGAAAATATATTTGAGAAACGGCATCTGTATCGCGTAATAGCATGTACAGGCCACACCACCGTCAGGTTACAGCTCCTCAGGCCACACCACCGTCAGGTTACAGCTCCTCAGGCCACACCACCGTCAGGTTACAGCTCCTCAGGCCACACCACCGTCAGGTTACAATTCCTCAGGCCACACCACCGTCAGGTTACAGCTCCTCAGGCCACACCACCGTCAGGTTACAACTCCTCAGGCCACACCACCGTCATGGTACACCACCTAATGTCAGGTAACACCAACATCACTGTCATAATACAACACTATCATAATACATCACCATCATAATACAACACCATCATAATACAACACCATCATAATACAACACCATCATAATACAACACCATCATAATACAACACCATCATAATACAGCACCTCCATAATATAACACAATAATAATACAACACAGTCATAATACAACACCATCATAATACAACGCAATAATAATACACTACCATCAGGACTCAGCGTTATTAAGCTAGATTAAACACTTATCTTTCTCTAATTTTTTTTCTTGATTCATGAATACTTTTGATTTATATATTATCTAGTTCCCAGACACTTTATGTTTTAACTACGTTTTGGTTCTGAAGATTTTTGACAATTCATTTCCTCAAAAAAATCCTGTGATTTTTTTTTAGTGTGTGTGTGTGTGTGTGTTTTATAGAGTCCAAATATAACAAGTGTCCAAAATGAGCATAAAGCGAGACTTAAACCAGCGGGATGAGGTTGCCAGCACAACAGGTCCTTGTAAATCGTTGCTACTAATTTATGGTCTGGAAGTCATAGACAATAAGCACAAAGATGCTTATTGTCTGTGGAGCCTCAGGCGAGATATTCACAGGATGAAGTGAAATACATTTGCAGAGTGTGTTGACAGCGTCTCCCTTCTTGAGAAGTGCTAACAAGTCTTAATGCCAAGGATAATACAACACATCATAATATACAAATAAGAGGCGAGATGAAGCGTGTGACATATTCAGAGAGAACGGTAGCGGAATACTAGCGGAAGCCTACCAGCACATTATGTGGGGACTGTCAGCTGTGCAGGAGTCCTTTGTTACAAGTGTTGTGAGTCTCAGCACAGGAGCAGAAATCAAGATTCCTGACCTGATGATGACCTGTTGTCGACCGTAACATGATAAAATAAAATAAATGAACAGCGTTGCATGATCTATGGGTCAAGCAGCGCTGTTCATTTCGAGTCATTTAGCCAGTATTTTCACTTAATTTACAGTCAAGGGTTATATGTACAGAGAGATATACAAGTAAAGTTAGTATCCAATTTACCTAAAGAATTTTCAATGATTTCATAATAGCACAAGACGTTCCTGAGTGATCTGAATATCAAACACATAAATAGGGAGGTGTATTGCCTCCACTTACACACAACCTGAATTGTGATTATGATAGAGTTGGGTGTAGTTTGCCGCATCGTGATCTCCAAGACTATGGCATTTATTTCGGAAGCTTACGTGTATATGAGTTTCAACATACACCGTGCACATAAATCCGTGAAACCATGCCAAGGGCGGGGCTTGAACCCGCGGTGGAGAGTCGTAAAGCTCCAGACCGACGCCCCGCCCGTGGTATGGTTTGTTTGCAATCGTGCCATTACCATTTCGTGAGTCACAAATCCGTGTCTTAGAGGCACTCAACTCTGGGGCAATAAGAACTTTCCCAGGCATAGATCAAAACTGTATAGTGACCACAGCTACCTCTTACTCTACCACATCTCAGCTGTTTGTTCACAACCTATCAGAATTTGATTAGGAGATTAAAGCTACTTATAGGTACACTAGGGCAGAAGCAAGATATCAGCTAAAGCCTCACTTTGCAAAATATAAACCAGGATAAACCCCAAAATTTTAATCATACCTAATATATACAGGACTTTATAACCACACCTCACTAAAAGTGTGATCTCTCGTATGTCTCTTGTTCTATATTGCTTATGTTACTTTTATTAATAAAAATAATAATAATAATAATAATAATAATAATAATAATAATAATAATAATAATAATAATAATAATAATAATTTTAATAATACTATTAACACTAATAATCATACTGATAATTTTAGTTACATATGTGTTGTTATTTTTTAGTTTTGCACCATTAAATTCTTTGTATAGCTAACTCTGCACATCATATCATTTGTAATTTTATTACTGACTGCTCCAAGTATAAGGAAAATCTGATTGTTTTGGTTTCATATATAGTACTAGGAACCGCTGCTATTATGCACACGTGAGTCTGAAATTTGATGTTTACCCATTCTATTGTATGCTTTAGCGCAGGGAAGTTGAAGTTACTCAATTTCTTTGTTCAATATTTGTGTTTCTTATTACACAGAGACAGTTTGTCGAGTCGCACACAAAGCGAAGCAGTTTATGCTGGGTATAGATTCGCTGGGAATGACATTAGTGAGACTGAGAGCTCTGTATACCAGTCACTGATATAAAGTTTAATTGTTTGCCATTTAAGACCATGTCAAGAAGCACGAGCAATAATTCTGCAGCTGGGGTATATTATAAACATGAAGGATAATTGTTCGTGTCGATGGCTTTATTCAAAGCCATTACTGCAAATTTGGAAAACGCCTTCATTTTAGCTCGTAGATTCTTAATTATTTTCGTCTCGGACGAGTGAGTGATAATAATACTCACAAGGTTCGGTCACAACTTAATTTCCGCATATTCTGGTTTTCTTCTAATACTTGTTGTCTGCATTTTGTGCTCTTGTTTATGTACTGGTAATCTCATACTCTATGTTAAGGCATTTTGATTTATCAGGACAAGCAGAGGAAACCATAGTCAAACTGTTGATATTACTTTTAAGTGAATATTTACTTACATTGTTGCACTGGTCTTTATATCACTGTATTTATACCATTACATTAAAACTATTAAGTCTCAGTGCATATTTACTAATACTGTTAATATGGGGTTAGATATATATGAAACATTGTTTCACCAGCTGAGAAATATAAGTTTGTATATTTTAACAAATGTTCGCCAATAAAATGCAGATAAAAGAAATAAGATTGCTTCAAGCAGTTTCTGAAGTGTCCTCTCTGAGGAGGACAAGAGGATTATTGCTGGAACTTCCTTCAGCTTGTTTCTGAAGCCTTTACGAGTGAGCATCACTCTGGCACACACTTTGTGAGGCATTTGTACCAGCAAGTTTTTCTTTGGTTCATCTGAGATTTCTGTAAGACTTGTATACGAAGTACCTCTTCTGGATCATATCTCTAATTATATGCTGCTGAATTTAATTAATGTTATTCTTTAAGTTATATAAAAATATGTTTTGACTGTGTATGTGTGTGTGTGTGTGTATATATATATATTTTTTTTTTTTTTTAACACATCGGCCGATTCCCACCAAGGCAGGGTGGCCCGAAAAAGAAAAACTTTCATCATCATTCACTCCATCACTGTCTTGCCAGAAGGGTGCTTTACACTACAGTTATAAAACTGCAACATTAACACCCCTCCTTCAGAGTGCCGGCACTGTACTTCCCATCTCCAGAACTCAAGTCCGGCCTGCCGGTTTCCTGAATCCCTTCATAAATGTTACTTTGCTCACACTCCAACAGCACGTCAAGTATTAAAAACCATATGCCTCCATTCACTCCTATCAAATACGCTCACACATGCTTGCTGGAAGTCCAAGCCCCTCGCACACAAAACTTCCTTTACCCCCTCCCTCCAACCTTTCCTAGGCCGACCCCTACCCCGCCTTCCCTCCACTACAGATTTATACACCTCGAAGTCACTCTGTCTCGTTCCATTCTCTCTACATGTCCAAACCACCTCAACAACCCCTCCTCAGCTCTCTGGACAATCGTTTTGGTGATCCGCACCTCCTCCTAATTTCCAAACTCCGAATTCTCTGCATTATATTCACACCACACATTGACCTCAGACATGACATCTCCACTGCCTCCAGCCTTCTCCTCGTTGCAACATTCATCACCCATGCTTCACACCCATATAAGAGCGTTGGTATAACTATACTCTCATACATTCCCTCTTTACTTCCATGGACAAGGTTCTTTGTCTCCACAGACTCCGAAGTGCTCCACTCACCCTTTTCCCTCATCAATTCTATGATTCACCTCATCCTTCATAGACCCATCCGCCGACATGTCCACTCCCAAATATCTGAATACATTCACCTCCTCCATACTCTCTCCCTCCAATCTGATATCCAATCTTTCGTCACCTATTTTTTTTGTTATCCTCATCACCTTACTCTTTCCTATATTCACTTTCAATTTTCTTCTTTTACACACCCTACCAAATTCATCCACCAACCTCTGCAGCTTCTCTTCAGAATCTCCCAAAGCACAGTGTCATCAGCAAAAGCAACTGTGACAACTCCCACTTTGTATTTGCTTTATCTTTTAGCCCAACACCTCTTGCCAAGACCCTCGCATTCACTTCTCTTACAACCCCATCTATAAATATATTGAACAACCACGGTGACATCACACATCCTTGTCTAAGGCCCACTTTTACTGGGAAATAGTCCCTTCCCTCCTACACACTCTAACCTGAGCCTCACTATCCTCATAAAAACTCTTCACTGCTTTCAGTAACCTTCCTCCTATTCCATACACCTGCAACATCTGCCACATTGCCCCCTATCTACCCTATCATACGCCTTTTCCAAATCCATAAATGCCACAAAAACATCTTTACCCTTATCCAAATACTGTTCACCTATATGTTTCACTGTAAACACTTGGTCTACACACCCCTACCTTTCCTAAAGCCCCTTGTTCATCTGCTATCCTGCTTTCTGTTTTACTCTTAATTCTTTCAATAATAACTCTACCATACACTTTACCAGGTACACTCAACAGACTTATTCCCCTATAATTTTTGCACTCTCTTTTATCCCTTTGCCTTTATACAAAGGAACAATACACGCTCTCTGCCAATCCCTAGGTACCTTACCCTCTTCCATACATTTATTAAATAATAGCACCAACCACTCCAAAATTATATCCCCACCTGCTTTTAACATTTCTATCTTTATCCCATCAATCCCAGCTGCCTTACCCCTTTCATTCTACCCACTGCCTCACGAACTTCCCTACACCCACAACTGGCTCTTCCACACTCCTACAAGGTGTTATTCCTCCTTGCCCTACACACGAAATCACAGCTTCCCTGTCTTCATCAACATTTAACAAATCCTCAAAATATTCTCTCCATCTTCCCGATACCTCTAACTCTCCATTTAATAACTCTCCTCTCCTATTTTTAACTGTCAAATCCATTTGTTCTCTAGGCTTCCTCAACTTATTAATCTCATTCCAAAACTTTTCTTATTTTCAACAAAATTTGCTGATAACATCTCACCCACTCTCTCATCTGCTCTCTTTTACATTGCTTCACCACTCTTTTAACCTCTCTTTTTCTCTCCATATACTCTTCCCTCCTTGCATCACTTCTACTTTGTAAAAACCTCTCATATGCTAACTTTTTCTCCCTTACTACTCTCTTTACATCATCATTCCACCAATCGCTCCTCTTCCCTCCCGCACCCACTCGCCTGTAACCACAAACTTCTGCTGAACACTCTAACACTACATTTTTAAATCTACCCCATACATTTTCGACCCCATTGCCTACACTCTCACTAGCCCATCTATCCTCCAATAGTTGTTTATATCTTACCCTAACTGCCTCCTCTTTTAGTTTATAAACCTTCACCTCTCTTTACTTACTGATTCTATTTTCCTTGTATCCCATCTACCTTTTACTCCCACTGTAGCTATAACTAAAAAGTGATCTGATATATCTGTAGCCCTCTATAAACATGTACATATATATATATATATATATATATATATATATATATATATATATATATATATATATATATATATATGTGTGTGTGTGTGTGAGTGCGTGTGTGTGTGTGTGTGTGTGTGTGTGTGTGGTGTGTGTGTGTGTGTGTGTGTGTGTGTGTGTGTGTGTGTGTGTGTGTGTGTGTGTGTGTACGAGATTAGCTGTCGTTGTGTAATTATTTATCAAGTTCTCTGTATATTTTTCAGCAACACTTGTCAGGGTCTTCCTGTTTAACTTACTAGGACAGTGTGCGCTATCCATGTGTCCGCTGGTTTACCTTCTAGTAGAGACATCATAAAAATTGTTCCTCCCTTGTTTGCTTCATACTATATTCTCAGTCTCCCTTTGAGAGCATTTTATTGTCGTAGGTTTGGAATTGCCAGTAATCACGTTTTTAAGATCATTCAGTTCCCTCTATCATCTCTTATTCACGCTCTCATGTTCTATTGTCACTATGTGGTATCCCTCTAGAGCATTTTTAATGTATTTATGAGCTTCACCTGAGTGCAAAAATGCTCCTTCTCGTTGCTCCTTTCTACTAATGTGTGGTGACACATTCTGAATTTGTGTATCACACGTTGATACATCTCTCGCTGTATGTGACTCTGTTTTGAGGGTTACTGGTTGTTGTTCGTGTTGGGGAGGAGGAAGGGCAGGTTGGGGAGTGAGGGGGATGTTGGAGATATACAACATATTGGGAGCCGCTGTCGTGATGGGAATGGATGTGATGGTAAGAGTAGGCAGGTTCTCCATACATGTACAGTGCAATACACTGAGGAGTTTTGATCTCATTGAAACACACAACATAATTATGCATGTTGTTCCCCCGAATGTAAATAGGATTAAAATATTAATAGATTTTTAAACATAATTCTTACTATTTATCCTGGTTATGCTAGATCTCCATTGGACTACACAAAGCTATGCTGGTTATATATATATATATATATATATATATATATATATATATATATATATATATATATATATATATATATATATATATATATATCATATATATATATATATATATATATATATATATATATATATATATATATATATATATATATATATATATATATACTGTCGTACCTTTTCGTGTGTGTATGAGTGTATGCATGAAGTATAAAAATACAAATAGTTTATAAATATAAAATTCCTTCTCATTTTGGCACCTTAAACTCACTTCCCCGTCTGCAATGTGACCTGTCTGCTGACCTACTTGCTGACCTGCCTGTGCTGTGTGACTCCTCATTTCCTGTGTTTGTCTCTCTTAAGTCTTTAATTGTTCAGCGAAACCTTTTTCTGGCGTGGAATTACTTTGTGGGAAAAATGCTTAATAGAAATTTCTTTTGGAGACATTTGTCCATTAGTAAATTTTTGTACTTGGTTTAGGTGAGAGTGATGGTGTTTTGTGGGGTGGTGGTCTTGGTGATTGTTGCGGTGGTGGTGGTGTGTTGGTTGCGGTGGTTGCAGCGGTGGTGATGTGTTGTGGTGGTGACGATTAAGGTGGTGGTTATGTTGTGTGCCCACAACTTTACAGTTTATTTGATGTTCATCACACGCACTGGTAGGCCTTCTCCACCAGCAAACTGGCAATTCAGAATGGAGCAGTTTATTTAGGGGCCCCACTGCTCCATTAATAGACCAGTACAGTCAACCAATAGTGTGAGAGCTGACCCGCCAGCCGAGGTGACGTTATGCTGTACCACCTGGCTGCGGGTCACACCCTCACACAAGCTGGTTGTATTATTAAATTGCTGATGATTTAACTCTGTAAACATTCTCCATATCTTGAAGGGAATAAACAGGTAAAGAAGACACTATCATTTAATGTTTGCTTTTGCCTTTGATTACTTGACTTAATCGTTGTTTTGAGACTTAAGTTATTGACAGGTATAACAGGCCTTGGAATTCCAAGGTCTGTGGTGGTGCCTGGCGGTGATGCCTGGTGGTGGTGCCTGGCGATGGTGGTTCCTTGCGGTGGTGCTTGGTGGAGATGGTGGTGGCGTTTATATATATGTATATATATATATATATACTGGGGTTGGGTTGACAATCATCCAGCAACCAACTCCCAGCTGTGCAACCCCTCTATGCAATTGTTAAATATTATATAATAATACAAAAATCGTGGATACACTATTCTCGCCAGGGCTTTCTTATGTTAACTTACAATAATATTTGATAAACAACGAAAGTGTGTAAGCTGCGTACAGTATTACTAAGTTACTGTATACTGGCCCACATCACAGTGATGATATGCTGATAGTGGTGGGGAAGCTGGGGTGCTGATAGTGGTAGGGGTGGTGATAGTAGTGATGATAGTTGTGGTGGTAGTAGTGGTGATGGCTATGGAGGTTGGTAGTGGTGGTGATGGTTGTGAGGGTGGTGGTAGTGGTGGTAGTGGTGGTGATGGTTGTGGGGGTGGTGGTATTGGTGGTGATGGTTGTGAGGGTGGTGGTAGTGGTGGTGATGGTTTTGAGGGTGGTGGTATTGGTGGTGATGGTTGTGGGGGTTTTGGTAGTGGAGGTGATGGTTTTGGGGGTGGTGGTGATGGTTGTGAGGGTGGTGGTGATGGTTGTGAGGGTGGTGGTGATGGTTGTGAGGGTGGTTGGTTTTTTTATTGTTCCTGATTATGTTGGATAACTCATCCAAATCTAAATTATTAAGTTATACCAAATATGACACAAGACGAGTAAAAGAAAACATCAATTAGACCAAGATTCTAAACATTTTTAAACTTACATTTCCCATTAAGAAGTAAAGATGAGCTGTCTGTGTTGGAGAAGCAATAACATCATTAGTATGTAGCAAGAGTGTAATTTAATATTCATTTAAATAATTCAGGTAAGAACGAGAGTAAAGTGAATTAGTCATCTGACATTTTAAAACAAATACAATGAAAGGGAAAATTGAATAATGCGTTGGAATTAAACTATATTTCTATATTAACTCAAACTTAAAATCTGGAAGAGGACAGAGACAGAGGAGATAGTGTTCTACTAAGCATCGTTTGTGTACGATAAGGAGTATCAGATTCTTTTTATGTGAAGGAGCCCTGTGATCGAAGTTACTGAACCCATTCCTAGGATCCTAGAATGACTCATGAGATCGTATTAACACGATTGTAAACAAAACACGGTACGGGTGGGGATTGAACTCGCGGCGGGTGAGTGGTAAAACGCTAGGCCAGCGCGTAAGCCACTGGATTCATGATTCACGAAATCGTCATGACGATTTCGTGAATCATGATGACTGCTTTGAGTTTTACGACTCACTTGTCACGAGCTCAATCCTCATCCGTTTATCCTAGAATGGCTCTGATAACTTGCGAAAGACTCAGTGGTGCGGCTTCAAGCACTCGGAAAAGTGCCTCCTTATTCATCGACGGTGGTGAGCGATACT